>CAXIVR010000014.1:41108331-41120225 GCA_964035755.1 Teleogryllus oceanicus
ACTCAAGTTGTTATAATGTCTTGTAAATTTACTCAAATCTTTATTTTTCTGAAACATCTCCATATAAGAGAAGACAACATATTTTACAGAATTGATGAAATATTTGCCTGAGAAAACTATATCTGTAATACCTAGAATGATGTGATCTGACCATTTTTTCTTTACCTTTCGCGCAAGCATTCATCATCATGAATCTTTACATTTTGAAATATTGGACTACTTTTTAAAAGCCATTTTTTCTTGGTTTTCGAGATGCACTCATTGCATAGAAAAGAAATAAGGAAACAAAAGAAAATATGCTGAAAACGTTCTGAACCAATTTCATTCCGACAAATTACACATAAGAGGTATTTTGAAAATCCTTACCAAGAAGTGCAAACGAGTCACGGTATAGAGAGGAATGCAGAGGAGTGCAGATCCTGTGATGAACCCGGGTTTTCGCGTGTAAAATGGAATGCCAGGAAATAATATAAACTAGATTCCGCCCTTCGAAGCTGCTGGTGACGCAGGTAGGTTGCGCGCAGCGTGTGCGGTAGAATGGAAGGACAAGAGTAAATTTGAAATAAAGGAAAAGCTAATTCGATGAACGTAATAAAGGTGGTGGTCGTTTCGGGGCTTACGGAAATGATGGTAATGCTGTGAGAATTATGGTAATAGGAAACGCGGCATAGGTGGAATCGATGGATGCGTTGGGAGAGGAAGTCATGAAGCGGTCATATGCAGTAGATATAACGACCCGTGAAGATGAAGATAGGCAGGAATATACGTGTTATCGATCAGTTCTGGCGAAGCTCGGTAAATTGGCCATGAATACATCAAATTTCAGTAAAACCTGCCACATGTTTAAAAAAGCGCATTATGACGCAAATATAAATAGAATAGCTCAATACGAGGTAAAATGAGTTGTAAAATTCGTTTGAAAGACAAATTAACATCATCTTAAACGTGTGTTTAATGTTTTTGACAGTTAATTTGATTTGCCTACCAGTGAACGTAAATTAAATCTGAATAAGGCAAAGCCTGACATGTAGAACTGTTTTTTTAGCTGTATGATGGTAATGCAACCCATCACACA
Organism: Teleogryllus oceanicus; assembly: GCA_964035755.1. Classification (NCBI taxonomy): domain Eukaryota; kingdom Metazoa; phylum Arthropoda; class Insecta; order Orthoptera; family Gryllidae; genus Teleogryllus; species Teleogryllus oceanicus. Next base: position 41,109,407 of record CAXIVR010000014.1, read on the forward strand.
CAAGTGTATCCAAAGTTGCCTATTTCATTCAGTATCAGGCGTGAACTTGCAGGAGTTAATTAACGCTATTATTCATTCACTCAATCTTGCAAAAATTCATTAAAATTATTGAACATTGTAAATTCAAAATCTTTTGACAATCACTTTTATAATCTTTCACAGAATTTACTCTCTCTCTACACACACTTACACAATGTATTATCTAAAAAATGAATATATATATATATATATATATATATATATATATATATATATATATATATATATATAGTGACGGAACACACACGCCGTGGACTGGCCTCGGCGCGCCGCACACAATGCAACCTGGTCTTTGATAGGGTCGTTAGCCCTGAGGGTGTGAAGCACCGCTCGGGCGTTACCAGCGCCGTGCGGCAGCCTGCTGTCGCTCCGACGCCAGGCCTGTCAGGTTGTTCGTTCGTCTTGCCTGTGAGAAGCAAATAAGGGTAGCTTGCAATGGATAGAATCAGGGCGGATCGAATTCTAATGAAACACTTGGATGGCTCTGGTAAAATTAGGCATGTATTCTGAAACTTTTCCAGAGGCACATACACATACACACTAGATTATAATAAACAAATTGCAATCCTATTTCTATTATAATTATAATCCTAAGTCTGGATTAACGTTCTTGCTCCACCTTGTGCAAATAAACAATAACCTCCCTACCTTAAATACTCAAAATCATATCTTGCCCGCAATTACAATACTCGGGCAATTTAATTGTTTATGCAAACCTACTGATCTTGGCACTAAAATGTTCTTTCAGTCTGTTCGTTCCACTATGTTGGATCGAACTGAATTCCCGTGTTAAGCGTTCGGCAAGAATACTTCCTAGTTATACCTTTTTATCACACCTTTGGGAAAAATTACGACCTCGCGGTCTGAATGTCGCACGGATACTCACACTTCGGCGATTGGGGAACACGTAACCTAGACCTCGGCCAACGCAGTGACCTACCTCAGCTGCTTATCGCTGCGAACGGCTGCTCGCGCCGCAGTGACGCTCGGCCTCGCCCAGCTCGCTGCGCTATACGCTCGCCGGTCCGCGCTGCTCCTGGCTCGCTTGATGCCGCCTCCGTTCGCCCGTGAAGTAGTACAATTTTCTCCGGTCGTCCCGTAGAACGGCCGTGCCTCTACGCCCGTCTTCCGTTCCCAACAAACTTGCTTCTTTGGCTGTGTTGCACCAGGAATGTCGCCTCAGCCTTCCGCTTTGGCGATGCGGCGTAGTTGCGACGTAATGATCGTATACTCGACCCTTCGGCGATCTCTATCAGACTGTTCGGCGGTTTGTCTCAGAATGTTCTGCGATTTCTATCAAACTCTCCGGCGGCCTTTCTCCGACTGCCCGGTTTCCCGGAACCCTTCCCCTCGGAGACTGTTCCTCGTTTTTCTATCAACGTGCCAATCGCAGGATTTAATTTTCCAGCGCTTATCGCCCGAGAAATCATTGGCGACCACTCGTTACGTCCGACTTCAGCCGCGGCTGACGTCAGATGATGACGTACCAACGCGCCACATTCGAAATAGTAAACACCCGCGATTTATCTTGGGCGTTTTTGCCTGGGGTTCTGCTTCTGCTGGCCATATCAGAGCTCGTCTCAAAATATATATATATATATATATATATATATATATATATATATATATATTTGAGATAATACATTGTGTAAGTGTACGTAAACATGATTATGACTTTTATATCCCCCGGCGAATTAAATTTGACCATTCAAATTATTTCTTGTTTTTTTACGAGATATAGAGAATACGTGGGATAATAATTCAAATTTATAAATTTAATTTCAATCTACATCCCCTTTAAGAGAAATAAAAAATCGAAACAACACGAAGTGAAGGCTCAACGGATTAGAGAACATTTGGCCTGCACTCGTTGGTGAGGAAAGTGTATGACGGCAAATGGAACTGCAATCAGAAGCGCGGCGTTAAATACAGCAGGAACCTAAAATCTGAATAGAGCGCGGGCGAGCGAGCGAGGGTAGATTTGAGCGAAGTCCTTGTGACGCACACGACATACGAGAGCAGCGGGGAAGGCGGCGCCAGGGCAGTGTGTGGGTGGGAGGGGGCGGTGTGGGTGGCTTGGGCGGCGCGGGCGGTGGGTTTAAATATTCGCAGCGCCGCGTGCGGTCAGCAGGCGGTCGCGACCACCGCTGCGCTTGGCCGCGCCTCGCCTCGCTCCGTGTAAATCAATACAGTGCGCGCCCGCGAGCGAGGACGGCGTGGCGGCGGCGACGGTGGTGCCGGTGGCGGTGGCGGAAACGGTGGTGAGGTGGAGGTGGGCGGGGGGTGGGGGCGGAGACAGTAGAGCCGGCGGCAGCGGTGGTGGTGGTAGCGGTGGCGGAGACATTTGTGGCTTTGGCGGTGTTGGTGACGTTGGCGGTGACGGTGAGCCGTGACGGTGACGGTGGGGGGGGGTGTGGCGGGGCGGCGACGCTGGTGCCGGTGCAGGTGGTGTATTAGTGGTGGTGGTGGCATTGACGGTGTTGGGGACGGAGGTAGTGCGGTGTTCGTGGGATGGACAGGGAGGCGGAGACTCGATTGGTGGACACAGCGCGATGACAGTTGGAATAAAGAAATTGAATGTGAGTGCGGGATTTTTTTTTCAGAACTTCCTGGTCGACATTGATATCTTTCGATATTTATATCTGATGGATTAACAAATTATATAATAACTCATGTTTAGGTCACATAAAGCTTCACACTTTGAGGGTCTAAGAATATAAATGTTATAAAACATTTGGAATATAATGTGCTAATTTTTTGGGCCAAACTATGTAATTGTAATAACTTCCTTTAACATTTATTAATTTAGATATAGTAATATTTAATAGAGCACGAAGTTTAGATTTGAAAATATCTTTGAGGTCAATATTTATTCTGTTTGGTTGCAAAGAGAATTTTACAAGTTGAAATGTTGTGATGCTCTTTGAATTTGGAAAATTATTTTTACAAAAATCTTTGCAATTTTATATGCATAATCGTGATTATGAACGATGTTTAATTCTCTTTGAATCTACTTATTACTGACTGAGTGTGGGATATAGGGCGGCGGGGTCAGTGGACAAGGGGCTAGAGAGCGAAGCATTGTGTTGTTGGTTAGAGGTACGTCGGCGAGTGAGGCACGGGATGAGGTAGCGGATGCGAATGAGAGACAATGAAGCTGGCGCGGCGACGTGGGTGTTGCGGCAAGTCACTTCGCTTAGCTCCGCTGCGAACGCCACCTGCGGCGGGCATCCGCCCCCCTTCAGAGAACGACTTTAAACGTACTTTAAATTTGGATGAAATTTAATAGAATATGTGTTCACTGCTTCCTTTGAATAATAAACAGTAATCACTTGTTATATTCAGAAAATTCTTTCGGTAGAAAATGTGGATCCCAGTCCCATTCTGATCATGAAACGGGGATAATAAATTACAACCACTAACGGGCGACCAAGGTTCGACATCTTGAAAACGGAAGCAACGAGTTCATATGTTCCGATAATATCCCAGGGAGAGAGGGAGAGATGACTTGCTGTTCGCGAACCCTTCAGAGAAATGTATAAAGCACCAGCCGGGCGGATTTGCTACCGTCAAGAGTATTGTGTAAGTTATAAGCACATTAAAATGAGGGAAAATATAATTCAGAGGAATATGATGAAAATTTTCGAGAATAATTGTAAGGATAATAAGAGAATAGGGACACCTACTAAAGATAAACAGATTGTGGTGTCCTCGTGCGTTCAACAAACTCGGAGCAAAAACGCAATATTCTCAGCTTCTCATGTGCATTGGGTTTTTTATTTTACGTTTGGATTAAACTTTTGGTTTCACTTTACTACTGCAAACAACTATTTTTTTAAATTAGACTTATTTATTACACCTCTTTGTATTTTGACAGACTAAACTTTGTAAATACATTAATTTAATTTAAAGTCGTATCAAATAGGCCCATTCCCTGAGTAATGTTTTGAAAAATGCATAGCAATAACTCCAACCGTTCAAAGGTTACAGAAGGTGCTAAAGTTACGTGGCACACCTGTATATATTGTTATGACCTGATGAGTAGCCACTACAGAAAGGGGTTTACCGTCACACACGGAGTGCCATCCTCCTCCGGCATTGAGAACCTCAGGGTTTGGGTGCTCTGAGTCGAAGGGGTGATTGATTGATTGATTGATTGATTGATTATTTCGTGTTTCCGGGCGCGTCAACTGCTTCGGTCATTAGTCCCGATAGTGTAGTGCATGTTTTTCTCGGGAGATGGTGGTGATTTTCCCTTCGCTGGATGGCGAGATCCGGCACCGACCTACCGTCGGCTAGTGGGGTTATCCCCTAACAAGGACTCTCCCACCAGCGGGGCACCGCCGGACAAGCTCTAAGCTCCCGACCGGTCTCCCGGAACATGTGGTAGTGTAGAGCATGTTAGTGTAAGTGGGCGTGTAAGGGAGAGGATAGGACAAGGAATGGGAAGGACAGATCGCGCGCGGTCCGTGGCCCGTTTGTTAGGGTACTGCTCCGGCATTCGCCTCGATGGGATGCATTACGTCTACTCTCTATTTTAATAATACGCAGAGATACAATTTTATAAGGGTAACCTGTTTTAAGTGGCGGAACATGCTTATTGACAAATAGAAAGTTCTTGAATACATACAAATTACAATTATATATATATATATATAAATTAAATAGACAAATATACAGACATAATGATGACGATGATCGTATTACCTCACTTCGGTGGATTTGTACGCCTGCGGGCCTATACAGGTCAATTCCGTCGTTGGTGTTTCGGCGGAGCACGATTGAAGTGGCCTCGTACACACCAGGAATGGACCTCGTGCGCACGTCGCATTCCCGGGAAGTCAGCAGCCGTCCGCGACCAAGCTCAAAGCGATGAATTTGATGCCGTTATGTGAGACGAGGCCGTCCTACGCCAACTCGTCTGCGTTCGCTAACCCTTTTCATTCTTTTAGGGTGTCGATCCGAGTGATCCACTACACAGAATTAATGCCGACTGAATGAATGATGTCATATCGCTCAGGCTGGCAGGTACTGGTCAGCCACACGACAGTAGATATCTCTCTCCTCCGTAAGTTACCTATGTCTAGTCTCATAAAGTCTTTCTTTCTCAAATCACTAGCTAAAATCTCCTCTCTCGCGTTCCTAGCTCGAAAGTTTTCTCTCACGTCCCCAGCTCAAGTCTCCATAACAATTGTCTGTTCTCACGTTTTTCGCATGAGTGTCTTTTTTTCTAAATCCGCTGTTGCTCCCTCGCTTTCTTCTTCCCACCCCATTTGAAATTTCTGTCCTTTGTCACGTGCATGAATGCTTTGCCTCTAATTAGTGGGATCATCAGGCTTCTGGAACATTCCACTGGTCTTCTATGTCGATTGGCTCTAGGCAAATCCCTCCCCTTAGCGACCTACTTTGCTATATTGTTAATTGGTCGCCTTTGTGGGGCCACAGGCACGTGGCGATCTCGGAGAAAGCGAGAAAGCGTCCGTTGTCAGCTGTCTGCAGATTATTTTAGTGGCCGGCTGCTCTGATCGGTAGTTTTCCGTGGTTTCTCCGAACAACACCAGGCGAATGTCGGTGCAGTACCCTACCAAACGAGCCACGGACCACGCGCGATCTTTCCTTCATCCTCCTTGTCCTATCCTATCCTCTTACACACACTTGCACTAACATGCACCACACTGCCCCTATTTCGGAAGACATGTCGGGAGCTTAGAGCTTGTTCCGTCTGGGGCGGTGCCCGCTGGTGGGAGAGTAATGGTTAGGGAAACCCCACTAGCCGACGGTAGGTCGGCGCCGAATCTCGCCTCCAGCGGGGGAAGATCACCGCCATCTCCCGAGAAAAAACATACACTACATCTACAGGACTAATGACCAAAGCAGTTGACGCGCCCAGAAACACGACAAAATATCTTCTGATTTTTTAAAATATATTTTTTAGAAATGGACAGAATAATAAAAAAAGTAGCTTTGTCCAGCCATTGTTAATTTATTTTATTTAATTTAAAAATTATAATTTCTGCCTTACTAAATTATATATTTGAATATTACGTAACGAATTCGACTAAAGCAAGAAAGCATATGCTATTGTAGCAATTTTAATTCATTTTCGAAATATTTCATTAACTTGAATTTCTTTAAAAAGTTGAAATTTTGTAGGAACAGGACGTGTGCGGTAGCAAAAATAGCCTGCAAATAAGGGAGAGGGAGCATTGGCCAAATAATGCTGGTATATGGGAAACCATAGTAATTGTTAATATCTATAGAAACACGTTATTTCATTTACGATCAAATTTTGTACGGAATTTATATTTATTGTAAAATTGAATATAGAAGCAGTCTCAGATTGCACACATTAACCATATATTCCTGGAAACTTTGTAAATAAACGTTAGAAATAGTAGTTTTTCTGTTTTTGTTAGTTATTGTTTTTTAAAGTATTGCATGTGTTTTTTATTAAACGAATGGTTGTTACATAGAAGCTGCTGGCAATAGAGTTTGCTTTTAAAATAATGAATCAGTGAAAACACAGGGCACTGAAAGAATCGAGTTTTAATGACGTTCAACCCACGTTTCCTAGAATTAAATAAATACATCCAATACACCGTATGAAACTGATCTTGAAAGCATCATAATCAACTTCAGAGTTCCCTGTGTTTAGAAAAACGTTAACAGTGTAAAGGAATGTACACCTTCGATTTTAATGGCACGTCAGTGTGCCGCATTTAAGGATAAAATACAGTAATGAAATAAACATTAATTTATTTTAGACAATTTAATTTATTATTATTATTATTATTATTATTATTATTATTATTATTTTAAATATTGCTAGCAAAATAGCCGGCGTTGCGCGGGCTTTCTTCTTATTCAATCCTTGTGAATGAGGAAAAAGATCATTATAAAAGCCACGGTATTTAAGATTATTATTTTTAATTTAATTGGTTCTAGTTTTAATAAAATACTATAGTTTTACTTTATTTTACAACACATTGCTATTAGATAAAATATTTGTTGTCTATTTATTACTAATTCTGCAAATAGGTTTGAGAACTTGGTGGCAGAATATTCTAACTAAATTTTACAGAAATTGACAACTAAAAAATTTTACAAGATTTACAAACATTTCAAATGAACATGAACGTTTCACTATGCAAGATTCCATTGCAATCCTCCTCTCACACTTCATTTCACCTCACCAACTATTCATAACGTTTTAATGTTTCTTACACACTCGTTTCCCTCAACTTCTCAACACTGCACTACACGCCACTGCACATAACTAATAATAATAATAATAATAATAATAATACAACATACTTTACATAGGAGATTACTTATTTAATAATATTAAAAGATTAATATTACACATATTTTGCCGCAGCACTACTGGGCTCTGGCGGAATATATTAGGAACCACGTGCTCTAAGTGAGGGGCGAAAAGTGGTCGCGGCGCATCTACAAACATATTATTTAATTTATTTATTTTCCACATTTGAGTTGTATTAATCTTTACCAAACTTTGCTAGGCCATTGCAACTATCATGAAGACTTTGTAAAAATTTCATATCTATTCGTAAGCAACTTTTTGTGGTATCGGTATCGGTTACACGTCGTTGAATTAACTTTTATTAGTATAGTGTAATAGGTTGCAAGCCTCCTCTCCTATCATCTATTCTATTTGCCCCTATTATTCATTGCCCCACCGTTGGGCGGCACATGTAATAGGTCGGGTTTCACCCTTCCTCTCCTCCTTATATATATAAACCTGCCCACACGTTGGGCGGTCACTTGTAATGGGTTGGGCGGCCTCTACACGCCCGGCACGTTATACTGTTACGTTTAATAAATTGCCCTGCTCTAGCCCTTCTTACGAACAAACCAATAAACACTAGCCTCGCGTTGGGTTGCCACATATAATAACTTTCCCCCTTTCCTACTCACAATTGCCCCTCTGCTAGCTTACCTGGCCTTTTCACTCACCTGGGCGTGGTCTGCGGTGCGTCTGTACAGACGCGAGCAAGGTACTGGCTCACGCGCGTGGATCAGTCTAATGCTACGTAAATGATTGCGAAAAACATATTGATTTTGCGAATCATGACCCCAAAATGGCCATGAAGTTTATTCAATCGCCTCCGTTATCATGTTTCTTTTCAATTTGCACTATTTAGTGCTGCAACAGCACTGGTACCTCTGACGGCACACATCAATACAACCCAGCATCAAAAACAACAACAAAATAAACATTTCTCCTCCCTCAATACACAATACATAGATATATATACTCTTTCATTCACACAAACTATTTACAAAAAAAACAAACAAATACCATTCACACATATAACTAAACCCCAGAATGCATTCTGTCGAGATTTCCGTCTTAAAATCTACCAATTACACGACTTGGTCTTCGACAGAGCTTTCTTCAATCAAAACAAAACAAACAAATGTCAAAATACTTTGGCTCACGTATGCTGTTGCCTCTGCGACGAATCTGCGTGTCTGGGGGTGATTATTCACGCCCAACAGCGCCCCCGTTGTCGCCATCAGTTCCGGAACACTCGCATACGCATCACAGTTCACTCGCGGTGTCGGAGTTCACGCTGCCATCTTTTTTATAACCCTTCAAATTATTAGAAACTTACTGAATTCTGAATCAAATTCCGCGCCTCTAATTATCAATGCAACGTCGCGCTCCCCACCGTTGCAAAATTTCTCGTACCGCCGCTCGCTCTCGCAAGTCCAGCGGGCGTTGCCGAATTTCAGAATAGTTCCGAAAATTCCCCTTTCTTTTATGAAATTTTCTTTCCACGACTGTTACACAACGTGCGTAAAATATTCCCGGTTACTATTTCGGATGATGTTCATAACTTCCGCACTTTACAAAAATTTTCAAGAATCGCCTACGCGCCAGTCCAGGCACATTCTGACTGAATCTTCTTCAACCTAGCATTGTTATTCTTGCTACAACTTTTCCCGATCGCTCGATAACTGACGATCGCGTCACCTTGGTTCTCTCAAAATATTTAATTCCTAACGTTTTCCGAAACACTTTATTTCCGTTTTAGTTTCAATAAAATTCTCCCGGTAATTTCCTAAAATTTGATGTTTTCCTCTTGTTTTCTTTTGGTCAAAATCCTTTTATTTTCCCTGTTTTCCATTTTTGAATGTGAAATGGAACGCACTGCAATTGTTCGCTAATCGCTTCTTCCGGCTAAGCTTTTGCTTGAGTTAATTTATCTGTTTTATTAAACTTTCGATACTTCCCGTCAAGATATTTAAATGGGATACATTTTACCTGATGCAGCTAATTTTCTTCTTTGCCTCCCGAAAGTCTGAATTTGATATCTTATCGCGTTTTCTTGCAGTATTCGAAAAACCCTTTTCTTTATAAGCGTTTCATCGCTCCAACAATGGACTCCATTAATATTTTCCTTAACACAAATATGCGAAATACGAAAATTTCAATAACTTTTTATTGCCTGACGCGATTTCACTGGGATAACTTTCAAAATGTTTCTAAATCACAGCCGGATCTAATGTTTATAGTCCAAACTCGCACAAGTATCGGGTTCGCTTTATTCTCTTCCTCATTTGGTTTTATTTTTTACTATGGCGTCTTTGCTGTAAATGTTTTGCAACTGTTTATCATCCAAATGCACACCATTGGGGATCTGTAAATCATTACAATAGATTATTATTATTATTATTATTATTATTATTATTTTTATTATATTTATTATTTTATTCTGAAGATATTTTATAGCGGAAATATATGTTATGTTACCTTTTTTTAAAGACATTTTTTAATAAAATTGAAAAGGTTAGTGTAAATGCTAGGGCCCTCTTAATTGCAATGGGCGAAAGTGAATATTAAAGGAGAATATCGTTACTCATGGCAATACTCATTTGTGGAGCAAAGTAGGACTCATGTAATTAAGAAATGTTGTTCACATAATATACTGATAAGTTGGGCCGTAATCTGAATTCATAGACTCTCATCACGAGAGAAGACCACAGGACGGCTGTAAAATATATTATTTCAAGCTTCGAATTTGTTTGTTAACAGGTTTAAAATGTAATTAGGGATTATTAATTTCTCAAAAAATTAAAAAAATAATGGATTATGTTAAGAATTATTTTCAATAAATGACCAAGACTACAAATTCAATTTTAAAATAAGATATTAAACTACGGAACATATCAAATATTTTCTTTGTATCAAAATGTCTAAATAATATATCCTAGGTAGAAGACATCCTAACACAATGTAAAAAAATGTACATTATAATTACGATGTTTCTAGGGTATATCCCAATATTGGACGTAATATTTGGCGCGACACACGTAAATGGTGGCGTATAGGGAAAACAGTTTGTGTTTATTTTGTTTTTATTTCTTAACAATACATACTGTTACTTCAGACTACCGTGTCTTGCGTTAAAATATATATGACTACATGAGCTTCAACAATAAAATAGTTGTAGGGGTGCGAGAACTTTCGAGGATCAAATATTAACCGAAATTTCTTCAAGCAACACCTAGATAATAATGACCTCGCCGAATGTTTCATTAACGAATAGTCACAATTTTAATAACATACATTAATCACATACTATTATACACTTGCAGTTATGTTATTCATTGCTTTTCTATAAATTTAAAAACTGATGGCAAATAATATTAACAATACAACTTTAAATGATCCCGCAAAATTAATCTTATTTCTAACGTTTACTTATTTTTAAAAACTCTAAAAATTTTTAAATTTTATCTTTATCTACAT
>CAXIVR010000014.1:41120325-41143594 GCA_964035755.1 Teleogryllus oceanicus
TAAAGCATGGATGTGGGGTTTTCATGTTAATCTTTTATCGAAAAGCACACCAAGATAATTTGTGTTTGCACCATTATTCCATTGAATTGGGCTGCAGTTGATTGTTAAGTTGGGAGGAGTTTTTTTCTACAACGTGTGAATATTTTGGCTTGGCATTTTTCTGGATTGATTTTTATTCTCCACTGATCTGTCCACGATATTAATTCTTCAAGATTATTTTGTATCCGATCTCGGGCTATGAGAATGTCTTCGTGAGCAGTGAATAAGGTTGTGTTATCAGTGAAGAGAGCTAATTTGGTGTCTGGCATACGTGGGATATCTGAGGTGTAAATGTTAAATAAAGTTGGAGAGAGTACTGAGCCCTGAGGTAAGCCTGCTGATATGTTCCGAGGGGTTGATAATGTTTCATTGACTTTTACTATGAAATTTCTGTTTGAAAGAAAGCTATTGATTATTTTTTGGATGTAATCAGGGACTCCCAGACTACATAATTTATACATTAGTCCTGCGTGCCAGATCCTGTCATATGCCTGTGCAATGTCTAAGAAAATTGCTACTGTATGCTTCTTTTGATGAAAACTCTCGGCAATATTTTCCGTTAGTCTCAGTAATTGGTGCGTGCATGAATATAGTTTTACTTCCTCGGTACTGTTCACGCAATACTGAGAAAATATTTGAATGCTGCACGAAAAAACGGCACATGTTCGACACAAAGATTCCCATTGCCGGGCCCTGGTAACGAAAAAGTAAAATAATATTGTCCCTATTTATACTAAACGACATCCTCTAACACGTTATGTAGTCAAAATCCGTATTCTGTCGATCCTTGATAAGGAAAAATCTATTAACGGAAAAATGACTGGCCGTATGGCCGTCTGCTGTGGTCAACACTAGCGCCTAACCATTCACCCGATTTTCTCCAAAATGATATTCCCCAATCCATCTGGCTGATATCACAGCCCCTAGAATTTGTAACATATTTTAATTTTCGGGTGTACTTCGGATTATTTTAATTATGATTCACTTTTCTTGTAACAGATACTTTAATTTTAATTTTCAGAAAAATGACTCCAAATGATTTTATTAATTTTTTATCGGATAGCGTAATTGACGCTTAAGTGCAGGACTGATTTTCATTGAAATTCCTGATTTTTCGGAAATTGTAAACTTTTTTCGGTGTCTTCCTACAACGAAAATATTGCATATAGAGATTTCTTAATAAAATAAATTCCTTAAAGACATCTTAAAATAAGGTCATGTGCAATTTGTTTGAGAAAATATGAGTACTTTTCATATAATTTTGCGCGAAATATGGGTAATTTAAAGTAAATTTTAACATTTTTCTCAAAAATCACTCCAATTTTTTTCTCCTCATATGTAACAAGAGTCGGAAAAAATATGGTGTTTCATTTTCGGCTTTCGCTCTCATTTTTTTAATTGCAAAAAGTAAATATTTCAAATCTAGAAAATTGAAGGTAGAGATATTTTTCTCAGACAAAGTCTGTTGTAAAGATTGATCTTTTTAAAAAAGGTCATGTACATTTTTTAAAAAAAAAAGAGCAATTTCGTGTAATTTGTCTAAAAATTAATGTAATTTCTAAAAAAATATTTAAAAAACAGTACTACAGTTTTTTCATTAAATTTTCTCTTTATATGTAATAACTGAAGATAAAAAATATTATGCTAGTCGCATTTCCCGCGAATTCTCCGTATTTTCAAAAATTGCATGTTGTAAATATTGTGTTGAGAGAATTCCATTGTTAAGTGTCAGTCCGATTTCAAACCTTAGAAATAATGGGAGTACATATGTGCTGTTGTAACATCACTAGTTTTCTTGAATTATTTTTCACGAAAAGAGCATGGGCCACATAAAACTTGCCTAGATCTCATTTTCGTTGGACTCTCTGAATATCAAAAAATTGCAAACGTTAGTAAAAATAGTGCTAAAAGGTATATGCGAGAAAGTGTGTGAGATATATCTAGCGAAGGGAGATTAGCTAGTATTGTATGTCTGAATATCAGAGAGTGTATGTAAACGAGATGCCCAGCAATCGTCTGTCACATCCACCCCAATGATGAATACGCGTTAAGATTGTTGGCAGCATTTCCTTCTATATGTCAGTTTAACTTCCATGTACATAGTGTTTAGATCTTGGTAATGTCTTTTCAATCACATTTTCAGAAATATGTTTAACTAGGTTTACAATGAATAGTGATTCTATTGTTCCCGATTGTGAAACCTCCCTCACTTCATTAGACTGAAGATTAAGTACTGAGCGACATGAAACAATATTTTGGGGGTTTTCGATTGTTCATGTAATAATTTTCTACAGATGTTCCATTAGTTCTATGTACACGCACGGGTTAAGCTAGTGAAATATTTATTCGTATTCTCTAGTTTTCCATCTGCCTCTTTGACATTCGCTGTCAAGTTGCAAGCGCATGGACGTGATCAATGAGTGCCGCTTGTGACAAAGTGCCTGCTTGTGATTCCATTGATGTTTAACGGATGCCGCTCCGCTAGTACTGCAGTCTGACAGGGCATGCGCACCCTCAAAGAGCAAGTCTGGAACGGAAATGAAGAGCCGAATAGAATGACAAAGGGGTGTGCTGATCTGCACAATGTGGTACTTCATTCACTTCCGCACGACTCTTTAGTATCTGCATTTCCCTGGTACCCTGCTAATCCAAATTCCTGTAATACTTTGGTTAAATTTTCAATTTGTATACAAATATGTTTTCATATACAATTCAAATTTGAATTTACCGAAAAACTGGAAAATTATTCACATTTTGAAACGATGTATACATTCTCACTTAAAGATTTAATTTTGAAGAACAGATTTTATACAAAAGAAAAATCCCTATCCACAGTACTGTAGTTGTTAAAACTTTTGAACTTTGGCAATTTTTGAGAATTCAGATATTTCAATAGAACCTGCACAATTTTTGAAGCGTCCTTTACGCTATCCGAGGACAAATCTTAATTGAAAAATTTGGAGTTTTTTTTATGTTTGAAAATATCCTTGACACTTGATGGAATGTACCACAAAAATTAAGATATCCTTTTTTTAAATTCATGGGGACGCAATATCATATATACCGAAGGAGAATATCAATTTCGCTAAAAATCTTTTCTATGGTTTAGCTGCCAGCGTTGTTCAGACAGACGTTTTTCCATAAACCAATTATTCGGCATGAATGATCCGCAAATCTTTGACAGAATTCCATATTCATTTCTTTAATAAACAATTGTGTGTTATATTCGATGTTACACGATGTGATATTTGAATTTGAGCCAAACGTCTTAGCTACGATGTTATTGATTCTTCGCTGCATATATGCATCATATGTACTTATTTATGTATGTGTGTATATATATATATATATATATATATATATATATATATATATATATATCACTACATATGGGCATATGGGTAAGTATGGGTATCCCACTCCCCGTGCTCATGACGTTGATAATCAAGTGTGTTTCTGTACATCTTGGGTATATCTTACGTGTTCCAGATATGGTTGAATATTTTTGACTTGTACATTTTGTTCTCTCATAAATACGTCAAATCTCAGACACATATCCCAAAATTTTTTTCTGCTGCCAAATCACTCTATAAAATCCACTTCTTCTGATATCTCACTATTGAAGAGTTACAAAACTACTTTGCAAAAGTTTGAAAGAATCTGAAATTTAATGTATTAGAAAGTACCCTTCTTACAGATCAAATTGGCTGCGATCAAACTGTTTACGAATAAAAATTGTTCGGGAACGGCTATTGCCTGCGACAGACGTGTCTAGTCACATCTCTGCTGAATACTTGCGCTTCAGTGGTACAGGTCCCATTTTCGCCGATTGACAGATTACTGATCCAAGGCGCGTCAAATGGTTTCATTAGTCCCGTAAGTGTAGTGTATGTTTTATCGCAGTCTGTGACTGTGATCTTCTCCCACTGGATGTTGACATTCGGCGTCGGTTTGCGGTTTTTTTCCGCAATCAGGTATCTTCCACCAGCGAGGTATCGCCCCAGCCGGGACAATCTCTAAACTCCAGACTGGTCTCCCGGCAAGATTGGTAATGAATTGAATGTTGGTCGTTAAATAGAACTCAATTTATTTCCTAGAATTAATCACGTTCCTTTCAGTTATGCAACCCGCAATTGCCAGCTGTCATGAGGTTCACCTGCACTTCAGGGGCAGAGATTATACATTTTTCGAGCATCTTCCCAGAGCCCCAGAGATAAGAGACCAAACACGATGAAATGACATTCATTCCAGGAAACATTTTTCAATTGTGTATTTCTAGGAAGGTATTAGTTTTATGAAACGCCCTGTATTATATTTCGTATAAGCATTTATCCTATGCCTTTAGTATTCAGGCAATGCGACTTCGAATATCCGATTTTATGAAAGCTGAAATTAATTAATTTGTCTCGGGATATTTTTCTTTGTTTTCTAAATTGTTTCTTAGTTTCTACACATCTACCTAGAAGTTCTTACATCATCTTTCTTTAATGTGTTGTTTCCTATTAACAATTACATGAATACGTGAAATAGTTACAATATATGTTTTATACTTCATAGTGCAAATATTACAAGGTATACTTCAGAAATAACTTATTTTCGTAGAATTAGTAGACAGTAGATCCACACTTCACTTTAACAAAGATTCCAGCACGCCCAGATTTGTTTCGCATAGTTGCAAGTTATGTTTTGCATGTCAGGGCGCACCTTCACAATTCGATTCTCTAGAATCAGTTCCACAGAAGAGTTTCTTCCTCGACGCGATAGCAGAAGCGTAGCGGGGAGAGGGGATTTCGTCGCTGAAATTTTTCATTTCAACTTGATTGCCTTTGGCTTCATCTTTCTCGCTTCATATTCTTATTTTATTCTCATCAAATTATTTGTGTCTCGATATTAGCACACACTTTGTAAAGAACATCTAAAGAAAAGAAATAATTAAATGAAAACTTGAAAGATACTCCGAAAAATGTGTTTAATTACTTGCATTTCTCGCTTTTGAGGTCAGATTTACAAAAGCATTCGATCATAAAAAGAATAGACTTGGAAACAAAAATCAAATGATGACATAGTCGTGAGAGAAAAGTTGGGAGAGACGTTTAAACGTTTTTGAAGTGAAACACTATCCGCATGGAAGGGCAAATCCGGCTGAAACAGACGTAAGGCGAAAGACGTAGTTCTCGCTGTGACCGCATTCTGCAATAGCTGCGCTGTTGCGCGGAGCACGGCACATAGAGACCATTTGGGAGAAATTCTGACAGAAAATTTAAGGGTAACATGTGGAACAACATTTGGAACGGGGAAATTCTGGAGGGAACATTTTTGGAGTAACGTTGATGGGGAAACGTTGATTTGGGAACATTTAGGGAACATGTGGGAACCTGTGATGAACATAGAGGAAACCGCAGGAAAACATACCGGGCTTACAGAGCACAGAAATTTGTGACACTTGTGCAGCAAAATGCCAACTGTAAAATGAGCAAATGATAATAATGATGACCATCTACATTTCAATCAGTACAAAAGTTAACGTGTTTTTAATTCCCAAAAATCTTGTTCCATCCCTAAAAAATACCATATAATTTAAATGAGATTATTGACAAAATATTACAAAAACACACTGAATATATAATTTCAAACAATTTTAACTTAGGGGGCCAACCCTTTAAATGGGTTTTTAAAATTAAAAAAAAATTTAAAAAGGAACTGAAAAAAATTAATCAAACGAACATACTATATCAGGTAGCAATCACTCGTAAATTTAAAAAAAAATTACATTCTCAATTATTTAATCTCTCATATATCATAAACAATTTCTTTTTAAATATAAATCTATAAATTGATGAATCAATAAAATTAATATTTCTTATTTTATTAAAAGAGTTATTTTTGAATTAAATTCCTCCTAACCATTTCCTAATCCTAAAATAAATAAAATTGTTAACAAATGAGAAAATCAAAATATGTAAAATTGAAAAAATCCTGAATGATTTTTCCCTACTCCCGCGTAGATCTCACTTTGTCTTTTTTTTTTGTTGTTTTTTGTGCCTTTTTTTCCACAGGGGACAGTGCCCTCCTTCCCAAAAATGGGCGATGTCCTGGGAACTTTACAGAGTTTTCCCCCCTCCCCCCCTGGGAACCCTAAAAACCCCTTTTACTTCATTTCAGGGGGGCGGACTTTCCTTAACATTAAAAAGGGGTGATGGCAGTTATATTAGAAAATTTTAATAAAATATTAAATCAAAACAGTTTAAAATTTTTAAAACATTTAATTACATAAAAAAAGGCATGAAATTTTCCCCAGTAAAATTTTTTAAAACCCCTTTATAAAACGGGTTTTGCAAAAATAACATGGAAACGACTAAAAAACCCTTCTCATTTCGTGTTTTTATTTAATATTTAATATAAAAAAAAAATAATTTGCATTGATTTCTAACCTAGTTATTTTTTTAAAAAAATTTAAAAACAAAAATCTTTTTGAGTCATTTTTCAAATCTCGAGATGAGCTTTCAAATTTGAAAAACTTATCATCAATTTCTCAGATGACCCAATTAAATTTATATATGGTGCAAACATTTTTTGAAAAAATGTTTTAATATAAAATTTAAAAAAAACTTAAAGTAAAAATTCTTTTTAGCCCTGAAAGTTTTCTTCTGCAGACATTATGATTGGTAATAGCTGTAACAAATGAATGTTTTTTGATTTTTTGTTTTGGGGACCCATTTTCCTCTTCAATCTAACTTGGGGTGTTGCTTTTTTAAGGGAGTTCTTTAAAATTTAAAAATCATATTGATACCTGTCTTTGAATTTTTTAGAATAAAAAACAATATAATTAACATTTTTATCTTAATGTTTGCAAAGTAAAACCCAAACTTTTTGTGTTGAACATTGGGGGAACACACACACACAAAAAAAAAAAAAATACCCCCCTCAACATAATAATAATTACTTATGTAATTTATTTTGATTCCAACCCAACAAATGAAATTAATATATTTATATTATTTAATTTTTTAATTCGATTTTTTTTATTTTCAGAAAAAACACAAAAAAGTTTTACATCATGGAATTCCCTTCTTCTGAAAAGCCCTATAAACCTTTTTTTGCTAATCCATTAAATACTAAAATTCCCCTTCAAAAATTATTTAAAAATTGAATTTTTAATAATGTTTAAAAATTTTTAAACAAATCTTTGTTCTTAGAAAATAAATGGACCCTCTTCTGTAAAATTTTTAAAAATAAATTTTTTATTTTTACATTTTTACATTTAAAAAAATTGAATTTATTGGATATGTTTCACAAACCATCTTAGTAATATTATCATATTAAAATTTTTTAATGAATTGTTAATAAATATTTAAAAAAAATAACAATTTTTTTTTTTTTGGAAAAATTTATTTAAATTATCAATATTTATAAATTTTAATTAAGTACTATAATATAATTAAAGGTTAATTTTTAAAAACTATAACACAATATTTTTATTTTGCATTGCTACTATATTACAATGTGTTTTAAAATTCTGCCATTGATTGATAGTTTGTGTTCTTATATAGTATTCCCGCAGAACGATTTTACAAGAAAATCTAAAAAATGAAAAACCTAAAATTTATAATTTTGGGATTTTCACTTCGGTGCCATTTTAAATAAGGTCGGAAGGGAAAAATCTCCCTGGGTTCTACAAATCTTGGGGTCACCATTGCGTTCCTTTCTTAATCTTGGATTCGAAAGTGATCTGATTTTAACATTAACGAAATATGTTGCATACCATAGAGAAATGATGAACAATTGTCAGTTTAAAAAAAATCTGTTTTGGAATCCATCAAGTCCTACGGCTATTGTAATTTTTTCTGTCATTCGTCGATAAACTCCGAAATTTTCCCGGTGAATTATGTTACCCCCTAAAGCAAATATTTAGTTGGCCCACATATTTATTTGGATCAAAATGTTTTTAATTGTAAATTGACATTATTCATTTTTTAACATACAAGAAAGTTTACTTTTGTTAGTTTCTTTTTTCCCTTAGTCCTCTTTTGAAACATAATTAATTTTTTTACCAAAATACAATTTCTTTTCGACCTGTCAATTCGGAAGAATAGTTGTTCCTTTGAAAAAGCGTCATGCCAAAAAAAGGGAACGTTTAAAATATCAAATCCAAATGAGTAATTCGTATTTGTGATCAAAAGGCCCCCCTCTGAAAATAATCAAATTTTCTTTGTTTTCCATTTTTTTTTCAAAAAAGAACAAATTTGGTTTTTTTTGGTTTTCCCGAAAGATCTTAACAGTCTTCCCCCCTCTGGACATAAAAAAAAAGGCTTCTTCATCTATCTTCCACTTGGTTTAAGGTTTATTATTAATTCTTAAGATTTTTTCAGTTCTAATGCCTTTTTTCGCAATCCCACCAATGTTTTTTTTCCCGTCAGGCATCATCCTCTATTTTGGCCCCATTGAAAAATCCAGACTCCGTTCCCCGGGCTTTTCGTTTTCTTCTTTCAAAAGTTATAAAGAAAATTTTTTGATATTCTTCCCTTCTGAAATACCATTGGTTGTTTGGTTCAATTTTCGATTTGTCTCTAATCATTATTATCTTCTAATCTCTTCGTTTATATTCTATCAAACAGTATATGAAACATCGTCCCCAAAAATTCATTTTCAAGCATTCCCGAGTTTATTGCATCTTTTTTATTCTAATTTCATTCACTCCGCCTCCCCCTTTTATTTTTATATTGTCTCTTAGTTTTTTTTTCAAAATTTTTGTTCAAAAATTATTATGAAGTCTACTAATAATTCCCTTTCCCCTAAATTTTTAATAAAGTCAATATTATTCCCCCCTTAATATTCACTCCAAATTTTTAAATTCCTTTCCTACGGGGAAATATCCCTATTTCTGTTCTGATCATATGATTTCCCTACAACCATTTTCTTGATTTTCATTATTTTTTTTGATCTCCTTTTTTTATGTTTTTTTTTCTGGATTAAATGTACAGATAAAAAAAAATATTTTTTTTTCTCCCTTTTTTTAAATATCCCTGACTCAAAAGCGGGAAATGTAGAATTCAAAGGTTTGGCCGTTCTCGAGTCTTAAACATTCCCAACATTTTTATTATTTGGATTATGCACTAATAAAATTTCAACATTTTTTTTTCCAGTCTTGCATGACATTGGTGTCCCCTAAAATAATGTAACGTTTTCAACGTAAATTTAAAAGGGGTAAAGACTTTCTATAAAATAATTTATATAAATAAAAGATTTTCATCTTTCTTTTTTACTATTTTCCACGTTCATTAGAAAAATAATATTTTCTAGGATAAAGAGGGCCGTGACCTGAGTCTTTTAGGATCCGCGGTTGGATGTTTAGAAAAATGTTTTACATCTCTTGAATGAATGATTGAAAGAATTTTAATAATGGACTTTTTTTTAAATCAATTTTCCCCAAAATGTACCTTTTAGAATTTAGAAAAGGGGGCATAAAACTTTTATTTTAACTAATAATCAAATTTTTATATAAATCATGGTTTTAAAACCAAAATTTTTTTTAACTACCCTCTTATTCCTTAAATTTATCGGTAATGAACAAACACTTAAATTTTACATTCTCGTATACACGTTTTCAAGAAATTCATATAGAAATGTTATAAATGCTGCGCAAAAAACTGCGTTTTCGGGAAAAATCATTCCGCGTTCGGGTGACGAAAAACTGAATAAAAAATTGCTAAATTGAAAAAGTCCTCTAACACGCTTAGCCAAAATTCCCAGTTTGTGGACCCGTGATCCCAAAAAAACCAATTGGAAAAAAACGCCCTCTTCCTCGATACAACCTAGGCCTAAACCATGCATCGTTTTTCCAAAATTGAAAAAAACCCTGTCTTTTTCCCTAGCTAAAACTATCGTTTTAAAAAACATTCATTTTTTGGGGATATTTCTACCTTGGACTTTTTAAAATTTTTTTAAAAAAACCTCAAATTTTTCTGAAAATTTCTTGAGACTTTATCTTTTAAAAAATCGCAAAAGGTAGAATTTTCCTTTTTCACGTTAACCCAATTTTAAAATTTTTAAAATTTGAATATTTTGGGGGTCTTTACAACTAAAAAAAAAATTTTTCTTCAAATAAAATATTTGCTTAAAATTAGATCTTTTAAAAAGGAAATCTTTTTTTAAGTTTTGTTGATTTCCCTATTCAATATTTAATTTTAAAAAATTTTATAAACAAGATTTTCAAAAAACGGCTCAAATTTTTTTTTAAAATTTTTTGGTTAGGTAATGCCAAATTCAGCATACCCATGAATAAACGAGATATTTTATTCTTTTTTTTAAAAATTACACAAATGAAATTTTTGAAATCCCCTCTCCGCTTTAATATGAGCATTTAATAGGTATAGTTTTTTCTTGGGTGAAGTGCTTCAAATTTTTTGGGAAGTTTTAAAAAAACTCAATAGTTTCCCTTGAAAAAAATTTTGAACCGAAAGTTGAGAAAAAAAATGTATTTTGTGCGGGATAGATGTCAGCTGGCAGAGCGCAAGAACCTTATGTGAGCGGGAAAACCCAAAACCAGTCCACATGTTATAAACTTGCTCAGAAAGTTTTCCCATTCTTAGCACCTCTAGTTCTTCTTTTTGGTATGCAAAGTGAAGCATTTTTTAAATTTTTAAAAAGCAAAAAAAAAATTTCAGCTAAAAAACTTGCCAAAGTAGACACAAATAAATAAAGTTAATTACAAGGACGTAATCTCGTTTAGGGTTGGGAAAGGAAAACAACGTAATGTAAAACCAAAAAAGGGCCCTTTGAACGGAAAATTGGGTAGTGAATGATCTGGTCGACCAGTAATCAAAAGTACATCTTCTTTCCGCAGTTTTGTAATGATTTCTTGAAAAAAAGGAAGGAAAAACATTCTCGACATCTTATTAGGAATTTATTTTCTTCTCGTCAAGAAAAACCCGCTGATATCTCAGGATTTAACAGCGTTCCTCTTTGAAAACCACGCCCCTAACGTTCCTACCAACACGTCGTAAGCATTTCCGTGAACACTAAATTTAAAGAATCTTAAAATTTTTTGTCTTCAAACTCATTGTTTTCCCCGCTTTTGAAATTTAAAATATTAAATAAATTACCTCGAGACAGTAAAAAAAGCAAAAAATCCGCGGCCTATAAAATAGTTAATTCTTTTAAAAATGTTTCAGTTCAGTACTATTAATTTTTGCGGCCTTCTTTCCCCTTTGACGTTTAAAATTATCGCCTCTGCCCAAGGTGAATTATTAGACGTGATAACGTTGGGCTGAACAAGTTTGACACGGCCCGCTTCAAATTCTTTTTTGCAAGTAATTACTAGAATCAAAAAACATTTATTGACTTAAAGAAAAATCACATATCATTACGCAGTTATTATCTTTTGTTCATCTACTCACATTTATAAAAAAATAAACCTTTTTTTCTCGTGTTGGTAATTTTTCTTAATATATAACAAATGTTACACTTTTCCAATTCATTCTTTTTGAAAACTCTAAAAGACAATCTAAATGCATACCTTAAATTATTGAAAGGAAAAAGTATTTTAAAATCTCACATTGTCAAAAAAAAAAAGTTATGAACAGGCCAGGACGAAAACTCAGTTTTCCCAGTTCTTCAAACAAGCACCTGAACTACATGACTCCTCCCGCAGCCCACATACAATTTTTTACATATTAAAAGGTGTTGACAGTGATACTTTTGAGTTTTTTGAAAAAGGGATTTTCCCAAAAGAAAAACAAAAAAGCGTTTTCGCAAAATCGGTTTAAACTTTTAATATAAAAAGAAAAACTTTTTCATTGGTTTGCATTTCAAACCATTCTTTAAAATTTAAATTTTGGGCCCCTTTTTCAAAAAAATCCATCATTTCAAAAAAGCCTACAGATTTTACAGAACAATTATGGACAACAAATTTTTTTAAAAAGACAAATCTTTTTCAATTTTAGTTTTAGGAAGCCCCCCAAAATGTTCAAATTTTTAAAATTTTTCAAAATTTGGTTAACCATGAAATTGGAACTTTCATCCTTCTAAGTGTTTTTTACTCTATTCTTCCAGAAAATTCGGACCGTTTTAAAAATTTTTGAAAATGCCCGAAGGCTTCTAAAAGTCCCCCAAATTTCAAATTTTTAAAAATTTCCCAAGCTTCAACTACCCCAAAAAAAGGGGTTTCTTAAATTTGGAAAAGGATCTACGTGTGGTTTAGGCGTAGTTTTTCCCTAAAGGTGGAGGACTTTTTGGAAAAAACCACTTTCGACCCCAAAACTTTATTACCGTTTAATCAAAAAATCGATTTTCCGCTGTTTTACATAACTTTCTCTATCTCATACGCACAAATATATCGTATATCGTCACTGAATATACTACTTATACGTATATTCTTGCGTATTAGAAAGTAAAAACGAAGTACAAGTTTTGTTTGTGCTGGATAACAATTATCTAGTTAAAATCCATCTAAACGTTTCACGTTCAAAGGTGGATAAAAAAAACAGTACTAAAATTTTTTCTGCAATGATTGTCATTTCAAGTAGTTTTTTTTTACAAAAGATTCATATTAAAATATAATTATTTATCTAATCAAGAAAAACGAGTAATTTTCAATCTGGGCCGACGTTGTGAAGGGGTGACAAATATAAAATCGTGAATAAAGGCCCAAGAACCCAACTTAAAACGCATTTTTTTGGAAACTCAGTGGTCGGCCTGGTCGTAAATCGAACGATGCGGGGTTTTATTCCTGTCGAAGGGGAAATTTCATCTTTTTACTCAATTAATAGGTTATCAGGTCCCAATTGGATATCACTAACGACGGATAAACATTTCCCTCATATTTCATTTCCCCCAAAAATGCAGAGTTGGAAAACTTTTTTTAAGAATCAAAATGTATTTAAAAATTATATCTTTTAAGCGAGGGTTGGGGTTAAATTCTTACTAACTAATTATAAATAAATGTTTGTATAAATTTTGTAATAAAGCGGATCAAAATAATTAAAATTTATAGTATAAAAAATTCAGCAAAAATCTTATAAGAATAAATAAATACTATTTTCCCAAACTTCTTATCTTTTAATTCTCAGACTTAGGTAAAACAGAACCGGGGAAAAGAAAAAAAGGCATCGCCGGGCTCATCCTCAATCTCCGATTTAAAACCCGGGGTCAAACGATTTAGCTACAGAGAGGGTTTTTGGTCTTTTAATCCAACCTTAATGTATCTAGAAAACAAAATATTTTTCTGAATTTCTCCATTTTTTCTGAGAGTAACATTTAAGACGTAATGAAATCTTTTTCTAAACATATTCGTTCTCAACTACAATTTCGGGGAAATAATATTTCAATGATGTTTTTAAAAAACATGATATATTTTTTTAGAAATCCGTTTCATATTTTAATTTTTTAATAAAATTTTAAAATTTAATTTAAAGAACGACATAAAACATTTTTAATCCAAATTCCCACCTCCTTGTTTTCCCATATGAGACTAAATGACAGGTGATTTGTCATTGGATCACCTAAAAACATGGCGAAAAATCATTGGATATAACTAAATAATTAAAATTCCTTATTTTCTTTGTGAAAAAGGGACTGATTGAATTAACCATTTGTCTCAGTCACCCCCCACTAAAAATAATATCAAAACATTGTTTATTTAAAAATGGAGATCATAATAAAAAAAAATTGATTTCTTTCCAGCCATCAAATCGTACTTTATTATGTTTTGGGTTCTTTTTTGAAATGTGGCTCCCCCCCAATTTTTAAAAATTTTAAAAAGATCATAAAAAAAAAAATTTTCAATTTTACAAACAATTAAAGGATGCGTTCTGTTAGCATTTATCACAAAGCCAAAAAACAAAATGGTAATTTTAATGGTTCTTTTAATAGTCTCTAAGGGCTTTTTCGTGTAAAAAAAACATTTCCCTTTTTCAATTAATAAAGAACGAAGAAATTACCATTGCAAAATTTTATAATAAACCCCCAGACTTTTGGGGTTTTGATTATTTTGAACTTTAAATATTAAATTACTAGTGATTTAAAAGGTAAAACTTTTTTATATTATTTCTAACATTCAAAAAATATGATAATGATTTGGGGAGACCGTAATTTTGACTCTTCCAAATTTTTTTCGTCCCTTGCTTGGAATAAAAAACCAACACAATCTTAATATAATCCATTATCGTTTACAAAAACAAGTTTTTCCTCCTTGCAAAATTTTGAATGTTTTTCTCGTGATGATTGGGGTTAATGTTTCCGGATCAGGTAAAAAAAACATATTCGGCAGGATTTGATCGGGGTCATTCCTCCCATCTACTCGCGTTTAATCCCCGGGCTATCACAAGGGACCTTGCCCGATGGGGTGTTGTAGAAAAATTCTATCTTGAAATTTTTTCTTATAATGCAACATTTCTTAGTTCACAAACTCCCTTCTTGATAAAAATGTGGAATCATCAACCGATCTATTCTATGGGATTCTAGTTAGAAATTTTCGTTCGAAAGTCTTTTTTTGGGGTGATACTTCTATCCTGGGAAACCATCTTGCCCCCCCATATCTTAAAGGGGATCTCCCATTCGATAAAACTGAATGTAACTCGTCTGAAAAACCCGTCAAATACAGAACCGCGTAGTATTAAGGAAATAACTATGATTTTAAAACCAATTAAAACAACTAAAGAATTTCCCGGGCAAATTTGCATTCTTATTAGAAAAGAACCTAAACTTGAATGATATAATGCTAAAAAATTTTAATTATCTGCAAATAGTTATTGATTGCTTTTCGAAATTATAAAAAGCTTATAATTAAAAAACAGAAAATTTTTTCAACAGCCCTACTTTCTTCTCTAATTCTGCTCCCAATTTATCTATTAAAGGTTGGAAAGAGTTTTCCGAGTAAAATCTCTATTTTTTAAATTTTTTAGTTTGAAAATTAAATTTTCAATTTTCAAAAAAATATAAATTCCCCCAATGGACGAAGCGCCTCGGGCAGATAGTACAGAACAGGCTTCTGGTCGTCGTCCTGGACACAAACCTGGCCCCTTTTCCCGTCTTTTCAAAAATTTTTACAAAAAATTTTGGGCATATTTACTGAAATCACACCATAAAGGGAAAAAATAATATCACCCTTTTGGTTCGAACTCCCTTAGAAGCTGACAGCGTACCTATGACGTTAACCATTCCTTAGCGGTTTCTGTTTGTTCCCTTGAAAAAATAGTTAAATATAAAAAAACCTATCTAAAAAGAACAAAAGTTTTAATATATTTTTTTTTTTCATAGGGCAATCCTTTTTAATTTAAATATATTGATATATAATATAATATAAAATTTTAATATAGAAATTTAAAAATATTAATATAATATAATTATATTTTAATAGAATGCAACTTTTCTATAGAAAAAGTACAATATTTTACTTTTCCCTCGTACTTGTACCACATTGTCATAATAAAACTGGAAAGGGGCCAATTATTCGGAAAGTCTAATGTCTAGAAGTAGGACAGTTTTAAAAAATATAGTGATCTAAAAAAAGCACTTTCTCACCCATTTTTAGAAACATGCTGAAAATCAAAGTTTCAAAAATTACATGATCTTATTTAAATCTTATCTTTAAGGAAAAGTTTCATGGAAAAAACTCAAATTTAATTTTTCTTTGGGAAAACTTGAAAAATCAGTTTTTAAACAAAAATGGACCTGCAATATTCTCTTAAATGCCCCCACTATCAACCAAAAAATAATAAAAAAATTTTGGGGCCATTTTTTGAACTTTGAAAAAAAGTCCCCCGGGCTTATGTAAATCCCTCCCCCAATTGAATATCGGTTTCAAATTTAAGGCGCTACAACATCAGCCAGATCGTTTGGGGTATTTAATTTTGGTGAAAAACGGCTGAACGGGTTTTTTTCCTAGCTTTTTGGGACGGACGGACAGACATTTTTCCGTCAGTCGATTTTCCTTTTTCAACCACCCACAAAACATGGATTCTGGCTACACCCGTTTGGGGGTTTTTTTTTAAATTTAGATGGATTTATCATTTTTTCCACAAGGGCCTGTAATTCGTTTTTTTGCAGACAATTCCCCTTTTTCGTAGCATTACGAACTTTCTCTACTCTTAAGAAAAATGTCAGTCAAATATGAGAAAAATTTGATTTTTGGAAAATTTTTTCTTTCCTAAACAATTTTTAAATTTCAAAACATTTATAAAATTTTTAACTTTTTGTAATTGTTATCCAAAAGATAAAATTCAAAAAATTTTAAACAGATTAGTAATTTAATGTTGAAAAAACCCCGAGATATTAATAAAAATGACATTTTACAGTTTTGAAAAAGGTATAGTGTATTCAATGAAGAGTGAATAAAAAAAAAAGTTCTTTTTTAGAAAGTTTCAATAATGCAATATGGCATAAAGTAAAACCCTCCAGAAATTTGGAATATCATTGGATTCAAATCCCCAAAGAACTAGTATAATATCAATTTTGAAAAAAATACATTGATTTAGAAGTCAGTAATGTTTTTAATTTTTTTTCGTACCATGCGTACCAAGGGCCTTTTCCCCCGGTCTAAAATAAATACATTTCCCGAGTCTTTTTTGGGAAAAATTTTTGGGGTTCGTATTTCAAAAGGAATTTTTTTAAAACCTAAATCTATTTTTACTTGATATCATTGTTTCTGTAGGGGTGGGATTCGAGAATGTAAAAAATATAAAATTTTAAAAAGAAGTCTTAACTCAATATTATCAATTATTTTCCTCACTGTTCCTCGCAAAAAACTTGGAAAAATTGTAATGAAAGAAAATTATTTAAAATTGTGGTACTCAGTTTAATAAATATGTTTATTTTTCCAACGAAATAGAAAATGTGAATAAAAAATGTTTTGGGTACAATGAATATCATTGCAATTTGTGAAAATCTCTGAAGAGATGAATATTAAGTTATAAATAATAATCGATTAGCTGACCATATTAAAATTTCATTTTTGATTAAATAAACTTGTTTTTAATACTATTTGCCCAGGAAAAAAAAGTCCTTGGTTTTATTAGGCAACGATTTTGAAAATCCCATTTTAAATATGGAAACTTTCTTTGACAATTGGAATTATTTTTTTTTATATATTTTTTAAAGTCTCTTTTAATACTAGGTCATATAACGACCACTGTGACTTTTATGTTTGGGTTTTTTGTAGGGAGAATCTGGGGCATCAGAACACATCATGTCGGCGGAACCCGGCCCCTTTGACCCGGGAAACTACCCCCGTCGTCCATTTCCTCTTTTTCTCCCCATAAAACCCTTTTACATCATATATCAACATCTACATCGAAAATATCGCAATTTCCATCATTTTTAATTCTTTTTTCCCGTGTTCCTGGCCCCCGGGGGATAAATGGAAATGAAAACCCCTGACTAGGGAGTAAAATTGGTGGGAAAGAAAGACATCTTTTGTTGATCTACTCACTCCAAAATTTTATCAATTGAATTTTGAGTGCAAGCAGAGTGGCAGAACTCTTTCAAACTCCAAAAGGGTCTAAATTTCATTGGGTTTCCTGGCTCAAACCCCAGGGCGGTTTTTTCCCCTTCCCGGGTCGGGTCCACTTCTCCCGGACATCGGATTACCCCCCCTATCCCAAAAAAAAGAACAGACCTTTGAAGCTTCCTGTGCACTGCGATTGGAAAGAGCCGAAAAAAGGCATAGTTTTCGACTATAGAAGAGATGCTCTCTGTCCCCCAAATCTTTAAACTTTTTTAGCTTTGGTTTTTAAATCTAATACCTGAAGGGGGTGATTTTTTAAAATCCTTTTATAACTAATTTTGGGTTTTGATGTAACATTCTTTTTCTTTTTTCATTTTTAAAAATTATCATATTTTACTGTTTTACTCTTTTAATCTTTAATTAATAAAAAAATTTTAACGCTTTTTTTACTAATTTTCAGAAAATTTTGCGAAAAAATTGAACTTATAATTAAAGATTTTGAGCACAATACACAGTTCTTTATATTATTAAAAAAGGGATGAAATTTCATTTCGTGAAAAAAATAAAAACGTATTTAGTTTTCAGATTTGAAACTTATGATTTATTTAATCTCTTGTGTTTTTGTGTTGATCTAAAACCAAATGTATTTTCAGGTTCATATGCATTTTAAGTTTGGGATCTTTTAACACAAATTTTTTTTTATGCGTATATCTTAAATCTAAATTTTTACAATTAATCATTAAAAACAAGGACTGTGTTTCCTGTGAATAAAACCTTTCTTTTTATTTCATGTTCAAAGTTTCCCGATTTTAATTGCAAGGCTTCTTGAATCGAAATAAACCTCCAGAAACTGTTTCTGGGGGCCAAAAAAACCCCAAAAAAATTGGAAAGATAATACGTTGGCCCTTTTTTCCTTAAATTTTAATTGGAAAATTTTCCCGGGAAATTAAATTTTTAACTAAAAACTCAATCTCTTTAAAATTTATTCAAACAAGTTTTGTTTTTTCTTTAAAAGCTCGTTTTGAAAAATTACATTGATTGTAACATTTTTAAAGGGTTTTTAAATTTATTCTTTTTTACACTTTATTAAAATTTTAAAAAAATTTAACTTCAGTTAATTTCCACAAATTAAAAAAATTAAAAAATTTTTTTTATAATTGGCTATTTATTAGATATCAATTATTACAATTTTCTATTAATATATAAAGGGTATTTTAAAAAAATTAATTATGTTGCCTATTAGATATCAGATTTTACTGTTGCCTGTTTTTTTAAATAAATAAATAAATAAAAATATCACTGGGAAGGGATAATTAATCTTCCAGCAGTGTAACAAAAAAAGCAAATTTTGAAAAAAATTTTGAAGAATGAAATTATTTTTCAAAAATTTTCTAATGGGGGTTCCCCATTCCTTTCCCGATTATCATATAAAAAAGCATCAATTTCATAGTCTAAACAAAATTTATTAATTTGAAATTAAACTCGGGGCACCCGGGAGTGATTTTAATTGATTAACGAAATCCTGTTTTCGACCCTATATAGAAAAATGGCATTACATTTTTATTGCGTTAAAAATTTTTATTTTTCATTTCCTTTAAAAAAAAGGGGAAAAATTTTCAAAAAAATTTTTTAAATGGGGAACATGAATTTCAATTTGTATAGGAAATTGTATTTATTAAAAACATTATATTGTTTTAAAAAATTTTTATGTAATAGTTAGTGTTCCTTCTTTTTAACCCTTGCATTTTTAAAAAAGTTTTTAAAAAAAAACTTTAAATATTTAATTTAATCTGCCACAAATTTCTCACAATTTAATCCATAAATTAACTTTTTCTTGTAAAAAATAAAAAAATTCGCCCCTTCCGTGACCCCGGCCTTGGTTCTATCCCCCGGGGTTTAGGGAAAAGTCAGTGTTGGGGTGTCCCCCGCCCCGCGCCCCAAACCGTTTTTTTCTGGCCTCTCCCGTTCCTCCTCCCTTCCCCCCCCCTCCCTCCTGTTTCCCCTTTTAGAGAGGCAGCGTCATGACCTGAAATTTTCCGCCCGGTTGGGGAAAATCTTGAGGGGGGAAGGGGACTGTCGAAAAATTTGGGCAAAAACCGATAAAGGGGGATCGCCTCGACGCCAGGATTGGGCAAGTGTCCATCGATGGTTGCCCAAGCTGTGGAAAAGCCAGATTTGGCCGCACAAGGCATCGCCCATATTCTGTGAGAGTGGGTATACATGATTTATTGCTAACCCTGCAGAGAGCTCAATGACAAGTTACTGCGATACCCTACATAAATTAAATCACGACTCTAATATTTGAAGTTCTCATAAAATGTAAATAAAAACAGGATTCCTATGGAATACGAATATTATGAATTTCATATGTTATGGCCTTGGCCCTAGTTTCACAGGTATTTGGATTGATTTTTACTCTCCCCGCACCCAAGCTTGCAGAAAGTTTTTTCCCGGTCTATATCGTCAGAAAAAGGATTTATTGGCAAAATAACATAAGAGAATTAACCCTTACCAAAGTTCTCCACATCAAGCGAACCGAAGATGTCCACATGTAGGCAAAACGTGGATCTAGATTCAGTATTCATATTTTTATTGTTATTTCTATAGTACTAGCTGCGGGAGCATCTCGAAGTCAACAAGCGTGACAAGCGTGAAATGACGTTCTGAAAACACGATTGTTTTGTGAATATAAAACACAAACACACAAACTAAGAAAAAAATGTTTCTTTTTTTTCCTTCCCGTTCTGCCCTTTACTTCTACTTCTCCTTCCTCTTCTATATTCTCCTTTTGCCTTTTAATTTTGGTAGATTAATTATTTTTTGGGCTAACAGCGAAGCTTTGGTTTTGTGTGTAAGTTGAGAAAGGAAGGTCGTTTTCTTTATTAACACTGAAAATTTGTAATATTTTTATTAGGATTTGGTATGTCCGTTCTGTTCAACATCGGGAATCATTTTAGTGACAACGTTACCACGGAGAGACGGACTTGGGAGCCACAAACAACTGGTATTTTTGGTAGTATGAACGCTTGTTTAACGGTTTTTTCCCACAAATTCAGCAAACGTTATTCACTGTGTACGAACATCCACAGGATCAAAATCCATATCCTGTCTCAGTCAATCATTTTTTGCATCCATTACCATTATGATTCATACGATTATGTATGTATTAAGAATCCATATCCTGTCTCAGTCAATCATTATTTGCATCCATTCCCATTATGATTCATGCGATTATGTATGCTTGGGCCCAAAGCTCTTTACAGCCAAGGTCTACCACGACGCCCCGACCTTATGGCCATGGATTAAGGGGTACGTGTGGTTGCTTTACCCTACACCTATCTCTGGTCTCAACTGAAAGTAAACTTTCTCATCGTCACACAGTAATGGATACTGGGACATTTCAGGAAAGCGCACATTTAAATTTTTCCCCGCCGGGAATTGAACCCTGCGTTGCGCCGTACAAACGGGGCACGCTCAACGAGTAACCGAGGGCTGATTCATATGATTACGATTATTATTTGCTTCGTTTTACAATTTGCAACACAAGCAAATATAAATATAGAAGCATTATTTATAGAAACGTGAATAAATTTGTAATTCGTGCAATTAAACAGTTCCATAAGTCATAAAGTTCACATTTGGAAATTTATATGATTTGTCAATAACACTTTCAGCCTGGGGATAAATCTTACTCGCACAATGCCCATTAAGTAATTACATGAGATGGCTATTTCTGCGTAATTAATAATCCACTGGAAATAATGTAGTTCGTCAACGTCAACTCCCCAAATATTTCTTAGTGAGACAAAGTTACTGTGGGTCAAATGGCCCAGTCCACCCTTCTTGCTGTAGGTGATATCGATCCATGGGCATAATTTCATTATTTAACCTCGTTACTCGAAAAAACTTCTTCTGATTCACCTCGCGAGTACCGGAGCCGTGCGCCTCGTCTCATCACCCTGCAACGGCCCCTCTCGGCAAACAGTTCGTTTCCAGACTGTTAACAAAGTGGGATGGGCAAACTGTTAACTGCGTGTTCCATCACTGGGAAAATTGGATTCTACTTAAGTTTGCTCATCTCATTCTGTATCTTGCTTCGTAATTAGAGCCCCCGCCACTAAATGGCAAATCACAACTCAACGATGCAATTAATTTGTTTCCTAATGTTGTCTCTCAGATTGCGCCGCCGATACACTCGTACAAAGTATATAAACGGGGCTAACTAATAAAATTTTCAAAATCACTGTTCTATCAACGCTTATTCATGTGTTTTCGTGGTAAAAAAATCCTTAAAGGGAATCCGACCCAGTCGTATTTTGTTCCCAAAAAATCAACTGGAGCGGTCAGTTGATGAACGGTGACTCAACTGATGTCTCTGGGGTTTCCTGTGACCGGGAGGTCTTAGGTTCGAGTTCTGACGAAGGAAGGATTTTCAACATTAAATTTTCAGCTAGGTCGAAATCAGTCGCTGTCTGGAGGATAATTCTACGCCGGCTGCTCTGATCGGTAGTTTCCATGGTTTCTCAAATCAACCCCAGGCAAATGCGGCAGTACTCTAACAAACAGACCACGGACCGCGCGGATATTCTTTCCTTTTCCTTGTTCTATCGTCATCTCCCCCACACACACACACACACACACACACACACACCCCATACACACACCCCGTAACATGCAGTACACTACCACACATGCCAGGAGACCTGTCAGGGACATAGACTTTGTCAGCTGAGGCAGTGCCCCTGGTGGGATACCTGGTTTAAAAACCCCGTTAGTCGACGGTAGGTCGGCGCCGGATCTGCCATCTAGTGGAGGGAAAATCACACCCCCCCCGATGAAAATATGCTACACTTCGGGGCTAATGACCTCCCGTAGTTGACGTCCCGGAATCTCAATCGATCAATCCCAGCAACTGGCGAAGAATCGGCGGACGGCGTAACCTCTTGCTCACCCTTCAATACAAGAAGTTGCCTCCGCCGGGATCGGGCAGCAGGGTCGCCCAGCGTGCGTCATGAGAATCGATGCGGCGCCGTCCGGCGCCTTCACCGCCCCAACAATCGCTGCGTGGGGGGCGGCGGAACAAGGGCAATGACGGGAGCCGAGGGCGAAGGTGCGGGGGATGACTCGCACAGACGATGGACGCTGCCAGACACTGTGCTGGGCGCCTCTCTGGGCGCCACTCTTACCCGCCCTCACCCCACCACCGCATTGCTGCACCCCGGCGTTCCTATTCATTTGGCGTGCCCTCCCTGCACCACCTCGTCCCGCCTCGCCCGGTCCCCCCGCCACCAACGCCCGACCTCTCGCCACCGCCACGCCTCGTCACGCCTCGCACCGACCGCAATGCCCCGCCCTCCACGCCGTGTCCTGCCTCGCCGTCTCCCTTACTTCGCCCCGTCTAACCCGCCTCGCCACGCCGCCTCCCGCCACGCCCGCCGCCGCAAACGCCACGCCACGCCACGCCAAGCTACGCCCGCCCGCCACGCCCGCCACGCAAACGCCACGCCCGCCGCACGCTACGCCCCGCCCGCCACTCCCAAACCCCCCGGCCCGTCTCGCCATGCCACGCCACCCCCGTCCCGCCACGACCCGCCCGCCACGCCTCGTCCGCCCACCGCCACGCAATCCCCCCCACGCCACGGCTGTCCTGCCGCGCCCGTCTCCCACTTCTCCCCCTCCCCGCCTCGCCCGCCCGCCCGCCACGTACCGCCCGCCCGCAAACGCCACGCCCCCCCCGCCACGCCCGTACCGCCCGCCCGCCCAAACCCGCCCGCCCCGCCCCAACCCCGC
>CAXIVR010000014.1:41143694-41156242 GCA_964035755.1 Teleogryllus oceanicus
AACCCCCAGACCCGAGAGGGGGGAATCTCCTCATTCAGCGGGGAAGATCACCGCCATCCCCGAGAAAACATGCACTAGACTAACGGGACTATAGACCAACGCAGTTGACGCGCCCGGAAACACGAAACCAAACCAAACCAATCGAGCGGATGGACGTGCGGTGCATGGCGACAACCTCATGAATCCATGGACCCTGCATGTCAGAAGGTTCCAGCTAGTAGAGGTTCTGTGATGGTATGGTGCGTCTGCAGTTGGAGTGATAGGAAACACCTGATACGACTAGACACGTCTCTGACAGCTGACAGTACGTAAGCATCCTGTCTGATCACCTGCATTCATTCATGTTTACTGTGCATGCGATGGACTTCAGCAATTCCAGAGGGACAATGCGAGCTCCACACGTCCAGAATTGATACAGAATGGTTCCAGGAACAGTCTTATTTAACGTTATTACCGAGCAGAGAGGTACACACGTGTAATTCAACTGCGTAGAATATCAAGAAATTAGTTTCATTGCACATACAGATTGCAGATTCAGAGGCTCTGAACAGGTGGGGTAGAACGAGAAGCGCAAACCAGCAAAAATTTAATAGAATATCTAAGATCTCATCCGTGAACTATTGTGTAGAAGAATGTTTCTGAGGTCTTGGCCTAAAATTTTAGATTTTTAGGCTCTTAAACGCTATATTTAGGAATTATTTAATGATATAAGTTAAAAAGAACTAAGGCCGAGTGTTGGGTTGCATTTGACATTAATATTTATATGCGTTTTTTACAAATCATTCATATTTCTAAAGTCAACGTGCAATTCGACACGTCATCGTGAAATTCTATTTCTTTAGAGTCCTCGTCTGTAAATATTTCTTGCTAGTGAGAGCCGTGTGTGTGTGTGTGTGTGTATGTATGTATGTGTATATATATATATATATATATATATATATATATTTATATATATAATGAATGATATGAAATTAAATAATATAGGAGGCGATGCTGAGGTGCTGCCCTACCTGTTTTCCAATGATTTGTTTGCTAACAACATAAAAGAAATTTTTAATAGAAGGCACTGATTCGGCTCAGTGCTGGAGACTTTCCTGGCGCACTAAAGGCAATTTCTTCCAGATACATGGAAGATCCCGCCCACGTACGCGCAATGCTGCGGCGCGGCGCTGGCTGAAATGGAGCGCGCGGCGTGGAGCCAGAAGTGGCGGGGCGGGGAGGGTCTGCCACGCGCCTGCTAATCCCCGGCGTAATGGGGCGCTGATAGAGGCCATAGTTCATCGGACGTCGCGCAGCTGCGCCAGGGCAGTGAATTTCGACCTCCGGTTCTCAGTATGCTTGTGCAGTTCGAACACGCCAGGTAATGAGCTGAAGGGGCTCCTGAATTACTCGGAATTGTTTCGCCAATGGGAATTTGCTGAAGAATAACCGTCATTTGCAGAAACGATTGGCCTGGAGGGAAGTGTAAAATGCGTTCAGAGGAATTCTGAGAAAAATCTTATGGCGCTTTTGTAACTCTGGAAGAACTCATACCTTTACCAACCATAATCTCTTGACCCGCCTGCCCGGCTCTTAACGAAATTCATTAAAACAATTTCAACTTGCTATGGTCGCATTTCTCGAAGAGATAATTAATTTACAGGATGCGCTCATAAAGAATTCGTTAAAATTCCAAAAGAAGATTTTTCTTTATAAAACTTAATATTTTTCATTAAAAGATAAGTATTGTCACTTTGTTCAATATATGTGCAACTGCTTGGTTAAGATAAACAAAATATATTTAAAATCAATGCATGTAGGAAATGTAATGGTATACAAGTATTAATGTCATGGTTATATTTTCATCTATTTATTCTTAATATGATTTTAAATTGAAAATACACAAAGAAACATTTAAAACGACGGTCAGGTGATCGCTGTTAGAGGGTAAAAAGATAACAAGCGTTAAGATATAAAGAAATGGTATTATAATAATACTACTGTTTGTTTATTTCCTGAAATATCACAGTCGAGACAACAGAGTTAAAAGAAGTAATGTATTTAAAATTGTAATGTTAGCTTGTTGAATATAATAATTCAATCATCGTTTCCAAAACGCATGCGTAAGTTTTGTCTGACAAAAGCGTTGTGAGTACGAAACTATTATCCGAAATGAACTTTGGGAATATCCAACTGACATTACATTCTGCTGAAAGAAAAATTCATATGTACAATATACGCTTTTCATACCTATTACATAAACTAATACAATGAATGAGGTCCCTGCGTTTACACTATCACACAATTTATTAACCCTTTATCATTTAATTAACTCAATTTAAATTATGTATTGCAAAAAGAATATTCATTACAGAACAAATAAAATGGTTACACAAAAATTCGAAGGAATAAATTTTACATCGTTTCGTATGAATAATTGATCTGAAATCTCGCTACGATATAGAAATGTCGATAAGTTATGCTTAACAGCTGTGTTAAACGTTTAACTATCTCCGTCTGGGCGTGAGGTGAAATCTATATTCTAATGCATGATTTATCTGCCTTCCAACTGTCCTTTCAAAAGGTATTTTGTTAAAGTTTTGAAATTTTGTCTTTTAACTCGACGTCGCTGCGAAGACACTTTCTTCCACTCCAGAAGACGGCGATGGTCCGGCTGCGCCAAGGTCGAATTAACCTCTCGCGTCGTGAAGTACGTTTCTTGTCGGTTCGCTGCTCGCCGATCTCGTAAAGCAACACAGTCCGACGGCGGTCTCCAACAAATATACGCCACTCACTACTAGAATGTCCAAGCGAAATACAACGCAAGATAGGTACTGGTTCGTTGCGTGCTAGGTTTATAGCAAAGAAAAGAAACTGATCCGTTCGAAGGTTCGCGGTAAAGAGAGAAACTGGTCTGAACCGTCGAAGGTTCGTAGCAGAGAGAGAATTTTCCTTGCGGTGCTGATCACGCGACCGAAATTCTTCAAAGCGGTTCCTGATTGATGTTGAATTTCTGCTATTGAGTGCTTCAGAACTTTTATTCAGAATATAGAATGTCTCTTTCTGGCGCACCTCCTTGGAGTTCAGCTGGTACATACTGCTTTGGGTCTTCGTTACCATTATCGCGCGCTGTTTGAACGATGTAACCGGCTTATGAGCGGTTACAATACGAGTAATATACGTAATAGAGAAAGTTATAATACAGAATTTCTCATTATATATTTATTTATTTTACGTCAAAACAGTTGAAACTGCGTATAACGTGCTATGGGAAAAGTTAATTCTGTGACATTTTCAAATCTGTGATTCGTACACGAAGTCAGTATACTTTATGAATTTTGAATTTTAAAAATCTCTCATGTAATAAAATCTATTTTCAAGGATAAATAAGCAATAAATGTTGAGCTCTTATCCATGATGTTCTTCGTCAAGGAATAGTACTTCCTGCGCAACAAATGGAAACGATAATTTAAATAACTATATTTCCAATGAATTCTCGAAGACGTGACAGATAATGAAGTTACATTTATGTTACATTTTGGTTATATTACATTCGTGTTCTGATTACACGAAAAAGCGGATTTTCGACGGAAAAATTCATTGGCGGGCTCTGGTAACGAAAAAGTGCATAAAACCAGTTGCTAAATTAAGAGAAAATATTCTTAACACGTGGTGTACCAGAATCCCGTGGGTTCTTGATGCGTAAAACCAATAGGAAGCAAAGCGTCCGCCCGTCCGTCCGTCTATCAGTCTGTCTATGTGTCCGTCCGACTGTGAACACTACTAGCGCCTAAACCATGCGTTTATAAATGTAATTTTTTGAACTTGTCTCTCACGTCGGTAATATTAGCATTAGAAATGATTTCTTCACATTATTAGATTTAGGGATTACATGTGCTTTAAATAATGTCAAATAAATTTTCAATAATGCCCAAAATTGTTTCTTCACATTTTTCTAATGATAGTGAAAATTTTGTAATTTTAATATGACGTTAAGTTTTTTTTGGGTGTACCCTTTTTGTTTGTTTTAAAAATTACAAAACGTATTTTTAATATATCCACGCCGTTAATATGCACATTTCCATCAATTTGTATACATTATTATTTTTGTGACTGAAAGTGCTCCAATGACTTCAAAAAAAGTTTTGGGAAACTCAAGTTTTTTGCGAAAGTGAGTCAAGTTTCGCATTTATAGTAATGCTTAATCGGTCTTTTTTTAGAAACGGCATCAAAATGTTAAATGAAACTTTGATTTAGGACGAGGTTATACTTTCTTTAATATTCGTGATGAAATATTTGGATGTACTATTAAGAAAGCAAAAATTTGTGAAAATGTCAAAAATGTTCTTGGGTGACGATAGATAAACTGGTCAGAGAATATAGTAAGACCTTTAAAGCCCCACAACACCAAAGAATTTAAAACTTTCACGAGAAAGTCTGTGCCATTCTGTAGCACCTCTAGTTTCAAATTAGATTGTCGCTGCATTCGGAGTTTTGACGCTAGAGATTTTCTTTTACTCTATCAATGTAAGAGAACCATAAGAGATTGAAGATCAGTCATTGTTCACATCAAAGGAGGGGATGAAGAAAGGACATGGAAGAAGGATCTCACGGGTCTTTGGCCGTTGTACAGGGTCTCCCCCGGTATTGGTTGGGGTTCAGGAAAACAAGGAAACAAGTATGGTACAGTCACACAATGCCGACTTCGACTGCAACCTGCTCATTGATAGGCATATCTAAGCAAAATTTGGCAGCCTACGGTACCGAATCCTGTTACCAGTGTTCCTATTGGGACGTTGCAGAACAATGGTTTATACTGAGGCTGGCTTGCCCTATTATACAAAGTAACCCGTACATCTTGAAACATTTTAGGATGTTATAACATCCTTGAAAATCATTAAAACTACATTATATCAGCTAGGTTTTTGTCCACCACATCAATTAATAAAATGTTTTTTTCTATTCATGAGAAACTCTTAAAACAGGGGACGAATTTTGGGAAATGGATAGTGACATTTCCTTTGTTAACGAAAAGGGAAAATTGTGCACCTTCTATGTTACACCATACTATTACGTATACGGTTTCATTTTGAATTTGAATGTCTTGAAGGACCTTACCAGAGAAAAGACGAACCATAAAGAGCGCACAAAAGACAAAAGGAATAATGCACCTCCATGTAGAGCAGCAATTCCCCGAAGCCCTTGGTAAAACCAATAACCCTTTTAAAATAACTCAACAAAATATTATATTAATTATCTTGTAATTAAAATAAAACAAAAAAATTAGCTTATCAAAGTCCAATAGCTAATAAAACTTCCAATAAATTATTAAAATTATTTCAATCATATCCCTTTTAATTGTCCTTGATTCAGTTTAATAATGTTTAAATACTCTTTATTAGTACGTGTGCTAACATGAGAATCTGCTTCATCTAATAACACAAATTGAAAGTAATTCAAAATAAAATTCTAAGGTCAATTTTAAATAATACATGGGATTTAGAAAAGATCAAATTTTAAAACAGGCAGACAACAGAAATATTAAAAACTTTTTAAACTTAAAATTTGTATCTCACTTTTCATCTGTTACTCTTTCGATTTGTCATTTACCTTTTGGGAAATTTGATTTTTTGTCGCATTAAATAAAATATTTTAATGCATCTCCACCCTCCATAATAGTTAAAACTTAATTGAATTATTGATTCATTTGTGATTCCGTCGCGTCTGTTAAGATCATTAGTCCCGTAAGTGTAGTGCACGTTTTTCATCTTTGGGGGTAGGGAGGATCTTCCTCCTCTGAATGCGAGATCTGGGCCCACTTTTTTCGTCTTGCGGGGCCTCCACCAGATATCTCCACCCGCAGGCACCCCAGCCGGTTATTTACAAGCTCAAGCTCCGACTCGTCCTCCCGACAAGAGTGTTAGTGTAGTGCATGTTATGTGAGGGTGAGGATAGACAAGGAAGAGAAAGGAAAGATCGCATGGAGTGGCCCGTTTGTTAGTGTACTGCTCGAAGCTGACGTAGCTGACAAGTAGTGTCAAAATCCTGCCGCCTCGGATTCAAACCCTAAGACCTGCTTTCAGAGGCACCATGTGACATCAGTTGATACATGAGCCTCCTTTCCGATAAATAATTCGAAATATTTGTGTGTAACGAGGATATTCTAATATACTTTGTTTTTAGAATTCTATTAAAATTTGTTGACTGTGTCCCAGGAATCTATATTTTATTACGCGAGGACAAACTTTGTAGCCTTTATTAGGCGTATTAGACAGAAGTGTGAGAATTAGCGTATTTGAATGAGTTAGAGTATGAAGGAGTGAGAAAGCAACATTATATATATATATATAATATATGTTACAAATATGTAAATTAAATTAAATAATATAGTGTGGAGATGCAACGCATGAAATCCTGCAGCACACCCTATAGTACATCGTACGTAAGTCTAAGTCTTAAAATGATTTTCGTGTCTCCTGGTGACACCAGTTTTTTCTGTGTCCCAGTCTACAAAATGAAACCTTTTCTTCCTACCTTAGAGTTTAAAAACACTTTTTCACTGTATATTTGAATTTATATACATAAAATCATACTATTAATAATTGTTACCAAAATTATAATAATAATTTCGCACGTTAACGATATACCTTTTACATAACCCGTAGTGATATTATTTTTCAGTTAATATAACTTACTCATCAATAAAGGATACTGAAGACAGTATATTGACTTCGAAGGGCTTTGCTCTGTTAGCCGGTTGAGGTCCCTGATCAGGTTTTGTTGTATTTCTTAGCCACAAGTGAGAGGGCAAGAAGCCCAGCCTCTCCTTTCGGTTTTCATAAGTTTGCAAATATCATGTATTGCAGGAATTAAGGCAAACAACAGACGTTAATCTGTACCGCTCGGCAAATGATGTAAAAGAACAAAATTCAAAAAAATATTGGCAATACACGACTATATTATTTGACAAAATTCGCTCAATAACGTTAAAAATTCAAAATTTAATGAAATAGTGTCGAATTTCGACAACTGAACGACCACTCGTATTATTTATTGCACGAACAGTATTGCACTGCTGCAATTATTCTGTTTCCATCAGGCGTACAACATATGAGTCATATTATGTCGTCAGAAGACTTCCGCCCAGTGGAGTGCGGGCGGGGCGTTTGCGTGCGCGCGCGTGACGGACGGCGGCGGCCGCACGCCGCCTCCCAGCGATCCACCCAGGAGCAGCGGCCCCATCAGGCAGCTCCATCGCGGGCGATCGCCAGCCGCATCATTCCGCGCTGCACAGAGGCGCCGCCCGGGCCTTCTCATTGCGAGCGCGCAGTCGCGGCGCCAACACGCGCGCCGCCACCGATACGCCGGGCGTAATAGACACGTCCTCAGAGTGGGCGGCCGCGCGGCCGCGCCGGAGAGCGGTTGATGGCCACCGTGATGCCGGGTTCCTGGCGAAGCGCTCGCTGTAGTTCTCTCCCTCGCTCACTCTCGCTCGCTCCACCTCACACACACACACACACACACACACACACACACACACACATCCCACTCCACTCACTCACTCCCTCACATCCTCCCTCACTCTCACTCCCTCACACCCTCTCTCACTCACTCTCACTCCTCACACCTCACTCACTCGCACACCCCCACTCACCTCACTCCTCACCACCTCTCACTCACTGCACTCCTCACACTCTCACCCACTCACTCTAACTCCCTCACGCTCTCACTCACTCACTGTCACCCCTCACTCACTCACTCTCACCCTTACTCCCATTCCTACTCCCAATCCCACTCTTTCGCACTCTCTCATTCTCACTCACGCATTTTCTCTCACTCAGGATTCTCACTCACGCATTCTCACTCTCACTCCGCACTCTCGATCTCGCTCCCTGGCTCTCGCTCCTCGCCTCATGTACAGGTCAGGAAAAGCGAGTTAGTGATGTTTGTTTCTTGTCCGTTCTGCTGCATATTTTCACTTCATGCCTCGTTTTACAATCTCCAAGAAATATTTAAATGATTGAATAGAAGTTTATCGAATCAAAATGTTATATGTACTCATTTTCAAACTTATAGGCCTGAGTCCATAAGTTGTAACCCAATAGTTTTTAATGTAGTGTCAAATACTGGTTTAAATACTGGTAATTTTATTACATGGGAGTTTTTCTCCTTTCAAAATTCAAATTTAAGTAGTATATGACTTAGCGTAGGATCACAGAATTTTGAAAATGTGCACACAATTCACCTTTCCCCATGGCACGTCATACGCAGTTTTAACTGTTTTTTACGTAAAATAAATAAATAAAAAAAAGCGGCCAAATATTCACCACTGTCAACCTAAATTCAACATTATTCATGAATCGAATGGATTAGAAAAATGTGCGTTTTAGTGTTTAATTCAACAGAAGGAGTAATGTAACAATGTTTTTGTCTATGCATTCATTTTGTAGTCATTCATCCTACACCTGAGGAATAATCATCAGTTGAACACATAGACTGTGCTGGAGATACTTGACAGACTATTAGACTTGTAACACATGTTTGTTTGTTTTTTCTATCAGACAGTGAATCATACTAATCATCAATAA
Organism: Teleogryllus oceanicus; assembly: GCA_964035755.1. Classification (NCBI taxonomy): domain Eukaryota; kingdom Metazoa; phylum Arthropoda; class Insecta; order Orthoptera; family Gryllidae; genus Teleogryllus; species Teleogryllus oceanicus. The sequence continues at coordinate 41,152,262 of CAXIVR010000014.1, forward strand.
TTTGTAACAGATTTGTTCCTGAAAATAGATTTTATCTAAACGAATATTTCGTCAATAATTCTTGCCGGAAACGCTTTTTCTGTATTCAGAATTCAACTTGATATGGCTTAGGTAAGGCTTAGGATCCCTCTCTGTAGCATGTCACACGATTTCTAACCGTTTTAACGTAAAATAAATAAAAATAAAAAATAAAAAGAATAATCTTCTCAAAACCACCAGCGAGACACCAGCACACAGGAACAACAAAACTGTGTAAATGCAAAATAAACACTTTTACGAGAATAACAATAATTTTATATTACTAAATAATTATTTTAGAATAACAATAAATGTTGGAATATTAAGTTGATCTAAAATAAAATAAACATCATGTTTTAAAAATTTATTTACATTTCGCAATCTTTCAACTTTGATTTCTGGAAAAGACATACTAACAAGTTACTGCATCACAACTAACGAATTTGAAAATAAAAGAAAATGAGCTATCTATTTTCGTGTTTTTCTAAAACTTTAAAGGAGTAGTTGCTTTTTAGAACATTCTGTATTGCTTGGAATTATTTCTGAGAAATTCAAAAGCTAAATTAACAGTTAACTTCGTTGGAATTTCTCTTGCTTAAAAATATTTTGTTTTATAGCGAAAATATATTTCACAGCCCTGGCGTCCAGTAAGTTCCACTTTCATCCCTTTCTAGAATTATTTTCCTCTGAAGAGACGAGATCTGTACTAAAGATATGTTGCCTCCGACTTTCACAGCTATTTATTTTATATTTTCTTTGAAGGTTCCGTCCTGCACAAAATATCAGCCACAATTCTCTTCTCCACCAGCTCCCGAATTCTATTTCTCATCGCGTCGGTTTGTCCTTTGAATTCTCTCGCACCGATTTTTCGGGTGTGATTTCTATTTATTTAAAGGCTATAAACATTCTTCTCTTGGAGCTTAAAACTCTTTTAGATCCCTGTGATGTTTGTTTGAAGGAGAAGCCTCTCTGAGAAACGAACTCTGTCAAGAATAATGTTTCAATACATACTTCAGTACACCTACATAACTTAATTTGGTTTCAAATAATTCCATTTCAACTACTCAATTCTTTTCGCATCACCGCTCGTTGAAAAGACGAACCAATTCTTGTGTATTAGTTGTGCGCCCCGGTAAATTTTATACCAGCATGGCAGCGTTGAAATTACTCATAACACCCTTTCTAAGATTCACTTACAAGTAGTGGTTTTGAAAGAAATTTTCAAACATCAGTTTATTGAATGCAAAATATTAACAATTGCAACAATAAAATTTACAACTAATAATAATAATATAATAATAATAATAATAATGATAATATAATGAAAATGATAATAATAATAATAAGTATATATAATAATAATAATAATAATAATAATAATAATAATAATTAATAACAACAATAAATAACATTTTTCAACATAAAAATTGATTCTAAAATTCGTTCATGAAGAGCGCCTCAGCCTTGAAATTTATCGAGAGGATTTTGGGTGTTCCATATCTCCGTGAGTACATTCGATAAGATAATGGTGATGATAATGATAATGATGACAATGAAAATGAATATAATGATGATTATAGGGAACTAGCTGAACCCGTGCGATTACATCGCTCAGAAGGAAAACTGTAGAAAAGTTACCACAGAAAATAGTGCATTCCCATGAATATTCACATGTTTTATATTTCCCAAGGGTTTTATACAATATATACATGGATATTTTTTTGGGCTAATAACAGCAAACCCTTACCTTATCGTAATGATTGAATTGTTAATGTCATCACTACATTTTTATGTAAATAGAATACATTTTGTTTTTGATCACTAATTTTTGGGACTACGAAACGTTTGTAAATTTTGTTATTTTAAACTGATAGGTAAAATTTATGGATAGACATTTTGATTAATGATATTGATTTGATAATAAATATTGATGAAGAAATATCAGGTGTGTGTTATTTCTTTTTCTAGTAAACTGAATTATTTTAAATGTGATAATTGTTCTATATGTTGTTAGCTGATAGTACTTAAATGGTAAGTACTATTATCTGCAGAAGGTTGTTACGTAATAGATCCATGTAACCATCTCTGTAATTATCACAGGGGCATTTCCCTGCAAGTATTCAATGAATTCCATTCATTTACAAATTGCAGATATTCAAATAACTTTTAGATATATAATTGTTGAAATATCTACGAAAAACATCAAAGATATTAGAATCCTTTCTCAATATCCACACTCCGTTATATCGTCCAAAAAGCACATTTTGAATTGGAAGTCGACATACATTTAATGCAGTTTCGGCAAAGGATGACATATATGTGATTTCCTGCTTTGTGAAGACAGAAAATAATGGTGCAAAAACATCACATACTGTCTCCCCGTAAAATCTCGCAAAAGTACGCGAAAAATACTCAGATTGAAAATTGTCATGCCCTTTATTTCAAATGTATCTTCAAGAACAGATTTCTATAGGAAAAAATCTATTTTTAATGTTTTAACTGTAGAAGACTGAAAACATTTTGAACTTTTGAAATTAGAAAATCAGGGGTTTTAATGAACATGGACCTGCAACATCTTCTCTTAAACGTCTTTCACACTATTCAACAACAAAATTTAAATTTTAAACGATGGAGCCACTTTTTAAGTTTTGAAACTGTCCCAAGAGATTCATGTAAACCCCCAAATTGAAATATTGGTCTCAAATTGAAGAAGCGCGACATCAGTCAGACTGATTGGGGAAAAACAATTGTGGACAAAATCGCCGAATTTTTTAACCCGCTAGCATTATTCAGAGAGGACGTTTTTACTGACATTCAATTTTTCGATTTGAAGGACCTCAAACATGGACACACGTGATGAGGTTTTTTTCTGAATTTATCAACTGGATTATCCACTTTGTTACTAGGGCCGGTAATTATCGTTTTATTGCCGATAATGCGCACAGCATTTCATAATTTTATCTCTACCAGCGAGAAAGTAAAAAGAGCTATTTAATGAAACCGGTCGCTAACGTTTTGTCTACCACAATCTGTACGCAAACTTACCCCAACCACAATCAAATTGCCACGATCCGGTTACTACAAAAGGAAATTATCGATTATTATCACATTTTTGCATGTTTCGACGATTTTTACTAACAAGCCATTTTCCCGTCATTTTAAAGCGTTTTTCACTTACTTCATCGATTTTAACATAATTTTAGTGGGTACTAACTTCAAATAATATTTAAGAGATGCAAAAAATTTCTCAGAATTTCTGAGATGTTGAGATTTCTTCCTAAAATTGTATGCCGTTGTATGTAAGGTTCCTGTACATATCAGCACTATTGTCTGTTCTCGATATAACTAAAGTTAGAAGTTGTCTGGTAACAGTCCAAACCAAACATTTCAAGCTGAGTTCTCTTGAATGAAAGAAGAAGCCTTGAGTTTAACAGTAACATACCCAACAGTCTGAGTTTTTCATATGAACTGGTAATGATCAAATTATTGGGTATTTTTCTTTGGTTTTAGACATATTAAAAACCATTTTAAGACAAATTTTTATCATTTTGCGATGTATTAATCACCAAACTTCGCCCACAGTCCAATGGATCAAAGCAAAATGTCGTACAGTGGTCGATTCGGTAGTAAGCAAATGGCTGAAAAATAGACTGAGATTTGTATCTAGTCAGTGAGTAATGCTTTCAAGATTTAAAATCTAACCTTTAGATCACGACCATGGCAAGAGTGGTATCTTAGTCAGAGATTTTCTGTATATAGATTTTCAGACATCTTAGATATTTTCTGCAAAGAACACTCCCAAAACCCAAAAATTTACAAGCTGAGTTCACTTGCAAGAAAGAAAGAAGACTTGAGTACATCAATAACATACTAACAGTTTGGGTTTTTAAACATTTAACAGAGGGTTTTTTATTTTTAGCCCATAAGATGGAATTAAAATTTGAAAAAGCAAAACTTAAATTA
>CAXIVR010000014.1:41156342-41421342 GCA_964035755.1 Teleogryllus oceanicus
TTTGACTGATTAAATTTTTGTAAATACATTAATTTAATTAAAAGTCGTATCAAATAAGCCCATTCCCTGGTATTTTTTTGAAAATGCATAGCAATAACTCCAACCGTTCAAAGGTTACAGAAGGTGCAACGTTACGTGACACACCTGTATATATTGTTATGACCTGATGAGTAGCCACTACAGAAAGAGGTTTACTGTCACCCACGGAGTGCCCTGGTAATTGGTGAATGACAGGGACACGCTATATTTGTTTAGTGGCTGCCAAACGGGCATCTTTCCTGCCATCCTCCTCCGGCATTGAGAACCTCAGGGTTTGGGTGCTCTGAGTCGAAGGATGATTGATTGATTGATTGATTGATTGATTTTTTCGTGTTTCCGGCGCGTCAACTGCTTCGGTCATTAGTCCGATAGTGTAGTGCATGTTTTGTCGGGAGATGGTGGTGATTTTCCCTTCGCTGGATGGAGAGATCCGGCACCGACCTACCGTCGGCTAGTGGGGTTTCCCTAACCAGGACTCTCCCACCAGCGGGGCACCGCCTCAGCCGGGACAAGCCTAAGCTCCTGACCGGTCTCCCGGAACATGTGGTAGTGAGAGCATGTTAGTGTAAGGGGGCGTAAGGGAGAGGATAGGACAAGGAATGGAAGGACAGATCGCGCGCGGTCCGTGGCCCGTTTGTTAGGGTACTGCTCCGGCATTCGCCTCGATGGGATGCATTACGTCTACTTCTATTTTAATAATACGCAGAGATACAATTTTATAAGGGTAACCTGTTTTAAGTGGCGGGAACATGCTTATTGACAAATAGAAAGTTCTTGAATACATACAAATTACATTATATATATATATATATATAAATTAAATAGACAAATATACAGACATAATGATGACGATGATCGTATTACCTCACTTCGGTGGATTTGTACGCCCGCGGCCTTTACAGGTGAATTTCTGTGGTGGGGTTTCGGCGGAGCACGGCTGAAATGGCCACGTACAGATCAGGAATGGACCTCGTGCGCACGTCGCATTCCCGGGAAGTCAGCAGCCGTCCGCGACCAAGCTCAAAGCGATGAATTTGATGCCGTTATGTGAGACGAGGCCGTCCTACGCCAACTCGTCTGCGTTCGCTAACCCTTTTCATTCTTTTAGGGTGTCGATCCGAGTGATCCACTACACAGAATTAATGCCGACTGAATGAATGATGTCATATCGCTCAGGCTGGCAGGTACTGGTCAGCCACACGACAGTAGATATCTCTGACTCCGCCATAAGTTACCTATGTCTAGTCTCATAAAGTCTTTCTTTCTCAAATCACTAGCTAAAATCTCCTCTCTCGCGTTCCTAGCTCGAAAGTTTTCTCTCACGTCCCCAGCTCAAGTCTCCATAACAATTGTCTGTTCTCACGTTTTTCGCATGAGTGTCTTTTTTTCTAAACCGCTGCTGCTCCTCGGTTTCTTCTTCCCACCCCATTTGGAAATTTCTGTTCTCTGTCACGTGTGAATGCTTTGCTCTAATTAGTTTGATCATCAGGCTTCTGGAACATTCCACTGATCTCTATGTCGATTGGCTCTAGGCAAATCCCTCCCCTTAGCGACCTACTTTGCTATATTGTTAATTGGTCGCCTTTGTGGGGCCACAGGCACGTGGCGATCTCGGAGAAAGCGAGAAAGCGTCCGTTGTCAGCTGTCTGCAGATTATTTTAGTGGCCGGCTGCTCTGATCGGTAGTTTTCCGTGGTTTCTCCGAACAACACCAGGCGAATGCCGGAGCAGTACCCACCAAACGGGCCACGGGCCGCCCCGATCTGTCCTTCCTCCTCCTGTCCTATCCTATCCTCTTACACACACTTGCACCAACATGCACCACACTGCCCCTATTTCGGGAAAACATGTCGGAGCTTAGAGCTTGTTCCGTCTGGGGCGGTGCCCGCTGGTGGAGAGTCCAGGTTAGGGAAACCCGCAGCCGCCGGTAGGTCGGCGCCGGATCTCGCCATCCAGCGGGGAAGATCACCGCCATCTCCCGAGAAAAAACATACACTACATCTACAGGACTAATGACCAAAGCAGTTGACGCGCCCAGAAACACGACAAAATATCTTCTGATTTTTTAAAATATATTTTTTAGAAATGGACAGAATAATAAAAAAAGTAGCTTTGTCCAGCCATTGTTAATTTATTTTATTTAATTTAAAAATTATAATTTCTGCCTTACTAAATTATATATTTGAATATTACGTAACGAATTCGACTAAAGCAAGAAAGCATATGCTATTGTAGCAATTTTAATTCATTTTCGAAATATTTCATTAACTTGAATTTCTTTAAAAAGTTGAAATTTTGTAGGAACAGGACGTGTGCGGTAGCAAAAATAGCCTGCAAATAAGGGAGAGGGAGCATTGGCCAAATAATGCTGGTATATGGGAAACCATAGTAATTGTTAATATCTATAGAAACACGTTATTTCATTTACGATCAAATTTTGTACGGAATTTATATTTATTGTAAAATTGAATATAGAAGCAGTCTCAGATTGCACACATTAACCATATATTCCTGGAAACTTTGTAAATAAACGTTAGAAATAGTAGTTTTTCTGTTTTTGTTAGTTATTGTTTTTTAAAGTATTGCATGTGTTTTTTATTAAACGAATGGTTGTTACATAGAAGCTGCTGGCAATAGAGTTTGCTTTAAAATAATGAATCAGTGAAAACACAGGGCACTGAAAGAATCGAGTTTTAATGACGTTCAACCCACGTTTCCTAGAATTAAATAAATACATCCAATACACCGTATGAAACTGATCTTGAAAGCATCATAATCAACTTCAGAGTTCCCTGTGTTTAGAAAAACGTTAACAGTGTAAAGGAATGTACACCTTCGATTTTAATGGCACGTCAGTGTGCCGCATTTAAGGATAAAATACAGTAATGAAATAAACATTAATTTATTTTAGACAATTTAATTTATTATTATTATTATTATTATTATTATTATTATTATTATTTTAAATATTGCTAGCAAAATAGCCGGCGTTGCGCGGGCTTTCTTCTTATTCAATCCTTGTGAATGAGGAAAAAGATCATTATAAAAGCCACGGTATTTAAGATTATTATTTTTAATTTAATTGGTTCTAGTTTTAATAAAATACTATAGTTTTACTTTATTTTACAACACATTGCTATTAGATAAAATATTTGTTGTCTTTTAATTACATTTATTACTAATTCTGCAAATAGGTTTGAGAACTTGGTGGCAGAATATTCTAACTAAATTTTACAGAAATTGACAACTAGAAAAAAATTACAAAATTTACAAACATATCAAATGAACATGAACGTTTCACTATGCAAGATTCCATTGCAATCCTCCTCTCACACTTCATTTCACCTCACCAACTATTCATAACGTTTTAATGTTTCTTACACACTCGTTTCCCTCAACTTCTGCAACACTGCACTACACGCCACTGCACATAACAATAATAATAATAATAATAATAATAATAATACATACATACTTTACATAGGAGATTACTTATTTAATAATATTAAAAGATTAATATTACACATATTTTGCTGCAGCACTACTGGGCTCATGGAATATATTAGGAACCACGTGCTCTAAGTGAGAGGCGAAAAATGGTCGCGGCGCATCTACAAACATATTATTTAAATTATTTATTTTCCACATTTGAGTTATATTAATCTTTACCAAACTTTTCTAGGACATTGCAACTATCATGAAGAAGACTTTGTAAAATTTCATATCTATTCATAAGCAACTTTTGTGGTATCGGTATCGGTTTCACGTCGTTGAATTAACTTTTATTAGTATAGTGTAATAGGTCGCAAGCCTCCTCTCCCCTATCATCTATTCTATTTGCCCTATTATTCATTGCCCCACCGTTGGCGGCACATGTAATAGGTCGGGTTTCACCTTCCTCTCCTCCTTATATATATAAACCTGCCCACACGTTGGGCGGTCACTTGTAATGGGTTGGGCGGCCTCTACACGCCCGGCACGTTATACTGTTACGTTTAATAAATTGCCCTGCTCTAGCCCTTCTACGAACAAACCAATAAACACTAGCCTCGCGTTGGGTTGCCATATAATAACTTTCCCCTTTCCTACTCACATTGCCCTCTGCTAGCTTACCTGGCCTTTTCACTCACTGGGCGTGGTCTCGGTGCGTCTGTACAGACGCGAGCAAGGTACTGAGCTCACGCGCGTGGATCAGTCTAATGCTACGTAAATGATTGCGAAAACATATTGATTTTGCGAATCATGACCCCAAAATGGCCATGAAGTTTATTCAATCGCCTCCGTTATCATGTTTCTTTCAATTTGCACTATTTAGTGCTGCAACAGCACTGGTACTCTGACGGCACACATCAATACAACCCAGCATCAAAAACAACAACAAAATAAACATTTCTCCTCCTCAATACACAATACATAGATATATATACTCTTTCATTCACACAAACTATTTACAAAAACAAACAAATACCATTCACACATATAACTAAACCCCAGAATGCATTCTGTCGAGATTTCCGTCTTAAAATCTACCAATACACGACTTGGTCTTCGACAGAGCTTTCTCAATCAAAACAAAACAAACAAATGTCAAATACTTTGGCTCACGTATGCTGTTGCTCTGCGACGAATCTGCGTGTCTGGGGTGATTATTCACGCCAACAGCGCCTCCGTTGTCGCCATCAGTTCCGGAACACTCGCATACGCATCACAGTTCACTCGCGGTGTCGGAGTTCACGCTGCCATCTTTTTTTATAACCCTTCAAATTATTAGAAACTCACTGAATTCTGAATCAAATTCCGCGCTCTAATTATCAATGCAACGTCGCGCTCCCCACCGTTGCAAATTTCTCGTACCGCCGCTCGCCTCGCAAGTCCAGCGGGCGTTGCCGAATTTCAGAATAGTTCCGAAAATTCCCTTTCTTTATGAAATTTCTTTCCACGACTGTTACACAACGTACGTAAAATATTCCGGTTACTATTTCGGATGATGTTTTATAACTTCCGCACTTTACAAAAATTTTCAAGAATCGCCTACGCGAACACACATCCTGCCTTCACCAAGTCCAGGCACATTCTGACTGAATCTTCTTCAACCTAGCATTGTTATTCTTGCTACAACTTTTCCCGATCGCCTGATAACTGACGATCGCGTCACCTTGTTCTCTCAAAATATTTAATTCTAACGTTTTCCGAAACACTTTATTTCCGTTTAGTTTCAATAAAATTCTCCGGTAATTTCCTAAAATTTGATGTTTTCTCTTGTTTTCTTTGGTCAAAATCCTTTTATTTTCCCTGTTTTCCGTTTTGAATGTGAAATGGAACGCACTGCAATTGTTCGCTAATCGCTTCTTCCTGCTAAGCTTTTGCTTGAATTAATTTATCTGTTTTATTAAACTTTCGATACTTCCCGTCAAGATATTTAAATGGGATACATTTACCTGATGCAGCTAATTTTCTTCTTTTGCCTCCCGAAAGTCTGAATTTGATATCTTATCGCGTTTCTTGCAGTATTCGAAAATCCTTTCTTTATAAGCGTTTCATCGCTCCAACAATGGACTCCATTAATATTTTCCTTAACACGAAATACAAAATTTCAATAACTTTTTATTGCCTGACGCGATTTCACTGGGATAACTTTCAAAATGTTTCTAAATCACAGCCGGATCTAATGTTTATAGTCCAAACTCGCACAAGTATCGGGTTCGCTTTATTCTCTTCCTCACTCGGTTTTATTTTTTTACTATGGCGTCTTTGCTGTAAATGTTTTGAACTGTTTATCATCCAAATGCACACCATTGGGGATCGTAAATCATTACAATAGATTATTATTATTATTATTATTATTATTATTATTTTTATTATATTTATTATTTTATTCTGAAGATATTTTATAGCGGAAATATATGTTATGTTACCTTTTTTTAAACATTTTTTAATAAAATTGAAAAGGTTAGTGTAAATGCTAGGCCTCTTAATTGCAATAGGCGAAAGTGAATATTAAAGGAGAATATCGTTACTCATGGCAATACTCATTTGGAGCAAAGTAGAACTCATATAATTAAGAAATGTTATTCACATAATATACTGATAAGTTGGGCCGTAATCTGAATTGAATAGACTCTCATCACGAGAGAAGACAACAGGACGGCTGTAAAATATATTATTTCAAACTTCAAATTGTTACATATGGGGTCCTGCAAAAGATCCACACTAGGCCCGATTTTATTTCTTATATTTGTAAATGACATGCCATCAATAATGGAAAACAACAAAACGGTACTTTTTTGTAGATGACACTAATATATTTTAAAGAAAGTACAACCAAAGCATTACAAGACAAAGCCCATTCAGCCATCGAATAAAACTAATACAATGGATCCATCCACAACAAACTAATCCTAAAACAGAGACAAAACAATCACTATAATTCCTCCTTGGCCAACTCCCACTCAGCACAAATAATACCACCAATTTTGAGCATTAGAAGGAAACAGCATCACACAAGCACAGAAAACAAAATTTCTGAAATTACTAAGGCACAATCCAATCTCAAATGGAACTCACACCTAGAAGATATTAACGACATTAACACCTTACAAATTTAACTCAAACTTACACCCCTATAACACAAGGCAAGCCTGTAAACTTCATCAACCAATGTACACAAGCACATTATACCAAAAGGGCACAACTTCAAGAATAAACACTTCCTAGGGGAAAGACTTTTTTATAGCGTTCAGGCATACCTCAATGACTAATGTGTGTAATGTGATTTAGGGTGCTGCAGTAGGACTAGGTGTAGAAATAGAAAAATCCTCGCCATAACCTGCCTCTTCCTCCTCACCATTTCAATATTTAAACAAGGAATATATTAATATTGTTAAATCATATGTATATTTTACCATAATTGTTACATATACCATTAATATTACTATTAGTATAGTCATTATTATTATTATTATTATTATTATTATTATTATATCATCATTATTAAGTAGTAGCAGTAAAACCATTTTACCAAGTAAATGTTTTTTAAAAAATGAAACAGTACAAAATCTAGCAATGTTAAATTATTTTAAATTATATTAAGTTAAATGTTTAAATATTTTGATCCTAAAAATAATGATCTACTATATAAAATCTTAACATATATGTAATAAGTATTGTAGTCAAATCCCTAGGCCAATGACTTCATCTTGATCAGTTTTTTTTGTCCAGTTTCCCTGGTCCTTTGAGCGAATGCTGAGATGGCCCCTTGTTTTGCTTCTTGACAATACATGTAATCAGAGGCGGGATTTCGGATCTTTTATTGGGGAAGGGCAAAGGGTCCCCCTACATACCGCAGCAGTAAAAAGTTCCCCTAAAAGCAAATGACATTGAGTAGACATTGAGTTGCCCTAAACCAAATGACATTATAAATGAACATAAAAGCTTTCTTGGCCCTCGTACCACCATCCACACCTTTCTACCGCTAGAAACGTGTTTTCTTCAATTTTATTTTTCCCCCTCAACTTAACACTATTTTATCAGATTGAAAAAAACATGAAAAAAGGAAAATAATTTGTACTATCAGAGAAACATTTTTACTTTCTCGTATACGTACGTATATACAGAAATTTACGTAATGCTGCGGAAAATCGCTTTCGAGAATTCAACGAAAATACACGTTTTGGGGTTCCCAAATACCAAAAAATTGTTTGTTTTAAAATTCCTCTGCCCGTCTGTGAACACACTAGCGCATAAACCATAGGATTATTCGTCAAAATGGATATTCCCCGGTCGAGCTGGCTCGCATCAAGGGCCTGCAATTTTGGAAAACTCTTCAAAATTTGGGAGTACTTTACAAGAATATCCCCGGACATTTTCTAAATTTTCTTAAAAACTGCTCCAAAGTTTAAAAAAAAAAAAAAAAAGAATCTCCTTATAGGATGAGATTTTACTCTTAATATTCGTAAAGTAATATTTCGGTTCTACCATTAGGAAACAGACAAATTGACAAATTCTGAAAAATATTAACTTTTGGCGGCGAAAGTTGGCAGCTTCCAAGAGGATAGACAAGATCTAAAGCTCTCGCCCAGACCAACGAAATTAGAAAACCTACTAGTACGAGAAAGTCTGTACCATTCCGTAGCACAACTAGTTTGGATTGCTGAAATGTAGTTAAAAAAATAATAATAATTTTACACCATTTCCCCGTCTTTAAATCACATTGACTTTAAATACACTTTGAAAATGGCTGCAACAGTTCTGTGCATTTATTTTAGTATTTATTATAAATTTGTAATAAAATTGTTCTGTTGGCCAAAAATGATTTTTTTGTTATAATAATGGAACCGACATTATGATTAAAACAACAAGATTTGCGTTTATAATAACAGAAAAGTGAAATTATTGTAATAACATTGAGTATAACAGAAAATATTCAGTTGAGATAATAGGTTCGATTTTTTCTTTGTGCATACTTGACATCAAACAAATATCATGCATTAGTTACATTATATCTTACATTATAATGGGATAATATACAATACATAAATATAATAAACGGTTTTACACATCTTCGTATATTTTCACTTTCTCAAAAATTGTAAACGAGCAGTACACTGTATTTTCACGCTAGAGCTGCCGGATCACAGAAATGTAAATCAGTCGGACCCTCTTTCGAATTCGTACGTTTTGGAGCGTAGACCAATGTTTTTTGAAAATCCTCGAAGAAAATCGTTTTTCTACATGGACAAGGTCTAATTACAAGGAATACTGAAAGAAAAAAAGCATGATTTTTATCGCACCGCGGACCCACGAAACGTTGTTTCGTGAGAAGTACTTATTTTTCGGCTTTTGAAATATTTAAGAACGCTAGGAATGGAAAGAATTTATGTAATCGTCATATACGTTAGGTTAATTCGAGTGTTAGAACTCGTGATTTTAGACAGGGAACTGAAAAGTTTCTAACTAAATAACGCTTAAAAGCAATATAGTTGAAAAATGATTTATTAATACGGGATATTCACAGTAACGCTGAATATCATAAATATAATAAATATCCCGCGCGTTTTGTAGTACGGAACTAAAGTTTATCAATTTATTAATGTATGGTGTCAACTCAGCTTAATAAAGTTATTGTTAGCTATTATTTTTCAATTTCTAAAAATATAGAAAAAAGTAAATCGTTTATGATAAAGAATTTGAAGATGCGCGAAATGAAATGTTTTAAAAATACTTGTTCCAACATCGGGGGGGCAGGTGCCCCCCCCCTGAATCTCTCCTCTGCTTGTACTCACTCATGCAATCCAAGAAGATGCACAACTGTGTTCTCCTATACATATTTGACTCGTCATACACGATTGTAATTGTATATGTGACTCAATAAATATTATTATTATTATTATTATTATTATTATTATTATTATTATTATTATTATTAAAATTAAATCTTTCCTTCATCTTCTTCATTCTTTCTCTCCCCATACACCCACACACACTTACGTGCGCTGCACTATTGCAGATGTTGGGAGCTTATAACTTGTTCCGGGTCGGCCAGTGCACTGCTGCTGGAGATACACACAGGCAAAACCCTAGAAAGCTGATGGTGGGTTGTGATATCGGATGGTAGTCTAGAAAAATATGTAGTATGAAATGATGAAATACGTACATAAATATGAAACGAAAATGATATGAATATGTAACAAAATGTAACTAGAGGTGCTACAGAATGGCACAGATATTTTCGTAGTTAAGTTTTTTTAATTTCCTTGGTGTGGACTGACGTTGCGGTCTTGCTTCATCATCTTCTGGCCAGCTGCTTATGTATCACCGCCCAAAATACATTTTTTTTGGACATTTTCTCAACTTTTCGGTTTCCAATTAGTAGAAACCGGAATATTATTTTAAGAATATTAAAGAAGGCTAAAACCTTGTTCTAAATAGCAATTTTCATTGAAAGATTTGGAACCGTTTTTAAGAAAACAGCGTTAAACGATACTGTAAATACGAAATTTGAAGCTCTTTTTCATAGGAATCTATTGAGTTTTCGAAAAACTTTATTTAAAGTAATTTGAAGAACTTCCACTAACAAATTCAATAATGTATACAAATTCATTGAAATGTGAATGTTAACGGTGTGAGGTATATAAAAAAATTGAAAAAACAAAAGAATACTCCAAAATGAACTTTACGTCAAATTAAACAGTGCCATTACCACTACCTATTGTAAAAGTTTGAAGCAGAAATTTGGAGCCGTTTCTGAGAAAATGGCGTTTGAACGTTTCTGAAAATTCGTAATTTTGAGCTCATTTTAACAAAACTGTTGAGTTTTTGAGGAACTTAGTCAACATTATTTAAAGCACATGTACTAATAAATAAAATAACGTGCAGAAATCGTCTCTAATGTAAATCTTACCGTCGTGAGAGACAAGTCACAAAAAATACATATTTGTAATTTTGAAAAAACAAATGATACACCAAAATAAACTTAACGTCATATTAAACAGTACAATAAGTACTATCCATTAGAAAGATTTGAAGATAATTTGGAGCTATTTTTGAGAAAATGACGTTTGAGCGTTTCTGAAAATGCGGTATTTTTAGTTCATTTTCTCAGCAAACTATTGGATTTTGAGAAGTTTTATTTGATATTATTTAAAGCATATACTCATAAATATAATACTCCGAAGAAATTATACTTCTAAAGAAAGTATTACCAACGAGAGAAGTCAAAATTACATTTTTGTAATTTTTGAAAAAAGAAAAGAATAGAACAAAATGGCGTTTGTGTCATCGTATAGTGTTTGTTTAAGGCTCCTACACATGTACCGAGTTGTCGGGCCGACCGGCCAGCCAATCCAACAAATTGTATCGTGTGGAGGCAAGTCGTCCAACAGAAATTTTGGTCGGGCGGTTGGTTGGCACCGACCACCCGACAGCCGATTCCCTCCACACAGCCCAACAAATTGTGTAGTGTGTAGCGTGGTTGGGCCAACTGCCGACGACAGCGCTGAAGTTTTCACTACTTTACGCAGATTTCGTCATGCCAATCACCACCTCTTAGATTGATTGATTGATTTTTTCGTGTTTCCGGGCGCGTCAACTGCTTCCGTCATTAGTCCTGTTAGTGTGGTTTTTCTCGGGAGATGGCGGTGATCTTCCCCCGCTGGATGGCGATCTGGCGCCGACCTACATCGACCGGCTGGATTTCCCCAACCAGATATCTGCAGCCAGTGTGGCACCGTCCCAGTCGGGACAAGCTCTAAGCTCCCGATCGGTCTCCCGGAATATGTGGTAGTGTAGTGCATGTTA
Organism: Teleogryllus oceanicus; assembly: GCA_964035755.1. NCBI lineage: Eukaryota > Metazoa > Arthropoda > Insecta > Orthoptera > Gryllidae > Teleogryllus > Teleogryllus oceanicus. The sequence goes on from CAXIVR010000014.1 coordinate 41,167,676, forward strand.
GTGTAAGTGTGTGTGTAAGGGGAGAGGAGAGGACAGGGAAGAGGAAGGACAGATCGCGCGCGGTCCGTGACCCGTTTGATAAGGGTACTGCTCCGGCATTCGCCTGAGTGTTGATCGGAGAAACCACGGAAAACTACCGATCAGAGCAGCTGGCCGCGAGAATTCTCCTCCAGACAGCATCTGAATTCGACCTAGCTGAAAAGCTAATGTCGAAAATCCTGCCGCCGTCAGGGCTCGAACCTAGGACCTCCCGGTTGGAGGCGCTGCAGTGACAACAGTTGATGCTCTGAGCTACCGCTACCGGTCCACCTCTTAGAGTTACTGTAAACTGTAGAAGGTGGTGTGCCAATTCACGTGCTTCATCGTGCTTGATTTTTACCTCGGTTTTAGTAGAATAATTCATTCGTGTTTTAGTTTTTGAGTTTTATTTATTTATTATTAATGCTAGGTTAGGTGACTCTTAGAACAAACATGGAGAACAAACTACAAAAGGGAGCAGTTTGAGGCTTCGGATTGTTTGTGGGACTCCTCGAGCCCACAATATTCCAATAAGGGTATTAGGATTTCTGCATACATGACCCTCTTGGGAATTTATAAACGGGCTTATCCTCAAGCCACAATGCACGCTCACTCACGGCTTCTTTCATTACCGTGTTCCTTATTTCAATAAATGGACGAAGTATGTCCAGCAATTCACGGAAACACGATTCGTCCATTCTCATAAAATTTTTGAAGTCAATCGTATTTAATTCTTTAACCAGGTTCACGTGTGAAAATCTATTTCGTTGCAAAAGCCACTTTCTTTTGCACCAAACCTTCCCTTTCCTCCACTCATCCTCTTCCGTTAAAACACGCGGCTATACCTAGTCCAATCTTTTGGTATATGCTTAGCGACTTCTTGGTTCCAAGTCACGTGAGAACAGCTTCATTGAGGAAATTTCCAGCACGACCGATAAATTGGTTTCTGGTTGGGCCGTGTGTAGCAAAGCGTACAATCTGGTTGGCCCGACGGTCGGCCCAACAAGTTGGTACGTGTCCGGTCGGCTCCGACAAGTTGGCCCCTTTAGCACTAACCGTACCAAAAATTTAAAGAAAAATTTGGAGGATTTTTGAGAAAATCTTGTTTTTGTAATTTTTTAAATTGCAAATATTGCACGTACTATTGCACGAAAACCACTAAAACTTGCAAAAAATCTACATGATCGTAATGAAAACTATTTATGGACAACAAATTTCCTTTGAAGGAATAGTCTCTATCTTCAATATTGTAGTTGTAAGAAGTTGCCAAAAAAGCATTAATTTACAATTTCATAAAATTCAGAGTTAATCCTGAAAATCGGACCCATTATAAATGTATTTAACTCTATTCTTACAAGAAATTTAAAGAAAAAATTGGATCCGTTTTTGAGAAAATTATGAAAATGTTCCTAGGGCTTCATATAAAGTCTCCCCAAAAATTAATGAATGTTTTTCAAAATCGCAGAGCTTCAGCTCACGCAAAAACGACGGGTTTCTTCAATTTGGAAAAAATCTTACGCATGATTTAGGCGCTAGGTTTGTTCACATTCGACCGACGGACGCTCGGACAGAGACGGAGGGACGAACGTTTTGCTTTCAATTGGTTTTCCGGCATCAGAGACCCACAAACAGGGATTCTGGCCACACCACGTGTTAGAGGATTTAATTTAGCAAGTGAATTTATCTACTTTTTCGTTATCAGGGCCCGGCAATGAATTTTTTTCTGCCGAAAATGCGCCGTTTTTGCGCGCAGCATTACATAACTTTCTCTATACTACGTATATTACTCCGTATATACGTACGTATACGAGAAAGTAAAAAGGGATACAATATGTAATATAAAAAACACTCTTATTTATAGAATATTTAAAAAAATTTCACAATTTAAAATTACACTAATAAAATACTAAGTAAACCAACTTTAAAAATAAATATTGCGAGTTGTACAGAATTAAATTTATTTAAGGGTACATTTTTATGTTTGAGAGCAAACACGTCGTCATACTTTCCATACCTACAGAAAATTTGTTCACCACTTTCATGCGCTTGTTGCAACATACACGCAGTGCAGACGCAGATTAACTCAGACAGACTGTGTCTGACCGTGACTTCATATGAGACACCTCATGGACGTCAGCAAGCAGATTTTCCCCCGAAATGGAGAGAAACTGCCCATAGGTTAGGAGATAAAGGATTTGAAAACCAATACTTATTTCTTGTGAAAAACGTAAAAGTTCAACGACGGTGACGAGCCATTTTCCTTCTAAGGCTGTGTTTCAATAAATCCAGGAAAAATAAATCAAACCGAACCAAAAATTTATCAAACACATTCGTTAATAGACCAGATTATTTTAAATCTGCCATGGAAATATCAGTGTCATAGGGCTAATGGTTTAGGAGATACAGCCATGTAAAGATGTCTTGTAGTTTTAACATGTGACAAAATTCCTAGATTGACAAAGTGCGTCTGGCGGGGGTATTTTTCGTCCGAATGAAGCAAATGATGGTATATTCTGAAAATTTATAAAGTTTTAAAGCAGGATTTTGCCTTTGGAATTAAAAAACTGCCCATAGTTTAGGAGATATCGGATTTTAAAACCAATCCTTATTTCTTGTGAAAAACCTAAAAGTTCAAAGACAGTGAAGAACATGTTTCCTTCAAAGGCTGTGTTTTGCGTATATTCAGGAAAAAATTATCAATCCAAAGTCCAAAAATTCGATAATAGAGCAGATTATTTTTAAATCTGTCATGCAAATTTCAGCGTCGTAGGGCTAATAGTTTAGGAGATACAGCCATTTAAAAATGTCTTACATTTTAAACGTAAAAGTCCTAGATTGACAAAATGCGTCTGGAGAATGTATTTTTCGTCTTATTGAAGCAAATGACGGTATATTCTGAATGTTTATAAAATTGTGAAGCAGGATTTTGACCCATGAATTGAGAAACTACCCATAGTTTAGGAGATATAGGATTTTAAAACCAATCCTTATTTCTTGTGAAAAACGTAAAAGTTCCATTAAGGCTGTATTTTTCGTAAAATCAGGAAAAAATTATCAAACAAAATTTCAAAATTTCGTTAATAGAGCAGATTATTTTAAATCTGCCATGCAAATTTCAGCGTCGTAGGGCTAATAGTTTAGGAGATACAGCCATTTAAAGATGTTTTGTATTTTTAACATGTGAAAAAATTCCTAGATTGGCGAAATGCGTCTGGAGGGGGTATTTTTCGTCCGAATGAAGAAAAAGAGGGTATATTTTTGTGGAATCCCCCCAATTAGAAGAGGAGTTGGGGTTACGCTCCGCCGCTCCGCTAGTGGAGGGGCACAGCCCCTCCCCTTCCCCTTCACGGGGCGGTGAGGTATAAAACCACAGGCCGGGAGCGGAGCGCTCTCGTTCCGTAAATCAACAGCGCACCTAGCTACAACGCCGCCGGACGCTCGCTACAACGTCACAGCCGTGGCATTATCAGCTACGAGCGATAAGAGAGAACTTCGGGCTGCCGCCGCCGCCCGCTACCTCGCGGTAGAACCTTATCGCCCAGCCGGTGAAAACCGCCGGCGCCTGACCCTGCGAACCGCCTCGGCTCGCTATCGAGCACTGCCAGAGATAACGACATTGCACGGCAAGAACGCCTATATCCGAAATGTTTTGTTATTGTTTAAGTTTACTTAAAATGTATTGGTTATGTTTGCCAGTAAACTACTTATTGTGTGTGCAATTTACCCCTGGATCCTGCAAATACAACAGTAATGTACCCCAAAAATTAAAATTTCGTGTTCAAATTCCAGAGGCCAACCCCAGTCAGATTCATGTTGGAAAATCAATTTTTGAGAAAATCGACTGAATAGTTTAGCCCTAGTATTGTTCACAGGCGGACGGACGGACAGACGTTTTAGGCGTCAATCGATTTTTTGGTATCAAGATCCCACAAAATATGATTTCTGGGTACACCACGTGTTAGAGGATTTGTTTTATAAATTTAGCAACTGGATTTATTAATTTTTTTGTTAACAGGGCAGGGCAATAAGAGTGTTTCTGCCGAAAATTTGTCGCTTTTTTCCGCAGCATTAGATAACTTTCTCGGTACTGCGTAAGCGGTAGCGAGAAAATTGTATGTTCACAATTGTAGTTGTAGGAAATAAAAAGGACAACACTTTTTTGGTTCACCCATCAGGAACACCCAAAACGTGCCTTTCCGTCAAATTCATAAGCAAATATCCTAGCTAGAAAGATAAGAGAATAATTTTAAAGAAAACATTCTCAGGTGAGAACTACACGCGTAGCAAATGGAACTTCACGCTTAAAATAACTGGAACACGCTTTACGTTGGCTTTGAATGGTAATATTGTTTCCAATTTTTACGGATACGCGAGAGTCCAAAGAGTAAGCTTTGCCCGCTAACTGCACCACCTGAGCCCTCCCGGAGGCGCTTTGGTGAGAGAGTTAACTGTCAGCAACGGAGAGGAGGGGTTTGATGAGGAATGGTACATCGACGCCTGGCTCCCATAATTCACGCAGAATATTCATGATTATATTTCATGTTCTTTATTCTTCTTTATCACTTCTCGACTCTGCAGTCGAAGACCTCGTAATAAATATAACTGTTATAGCTTTGCCGGTTTGGACGAGGAACTTGCCAGCTCGTAACAATGAAACCATACTGCTCCCTCATGACATCATCAGGGAAATATTCGAAGGATCACAAAACGAATAATAATAATAATTTGGTAACATTATATTATAGATTTTAATAGTGTAATACTCTGCTTTTATGTATCACATTCATATGATCATCCGGTTCATTGAAGCGTAAATCGTGCGTTTTTTTAAAATTTTTTGTTCGCTGCCAACAAAAAACGACGAAGGCGAAGCGATAAAAAGACGACGAAGGCAACGGGACGGCAGGGGCGGGCGGGTCCGCCAAGCTGGTTCCTCCTTCAGCCGTAAGCGCATTAGAGGCGCTGGCGGCGGCGCAGCGGGCCGCGCATGCGCCATCACCTCCGCCGCCGCCGCCGCCGCCGCCCCGTCCCTCCCGCGAGCCCGGGACCAGTCCGGAGCAATTTTATGAAAGTCAATAGGGATTATTATGATCGATAGGATCTTCACAGCTCCGCCCAGCGGATCACGAGTGCGCGCCGCGCCTGCCCACTATTTACTTAAGCCCCGAGATCGCCGTCCATCGCGACCGCGCGCCTGTCGTAAATACGTGGGTTACTGCTCGTAATGGCAGGGCTGCGAGATTGATGGATTCTCCTTACGTCCGACATTGCTCCTCCTTTTTCCCCATCCCGGCCCCCCTCCGAGTCTGATAAACGATTTTAAGGATGAGCTAAGGCGAGCGCGTTGGCTCCGTTTCGTCGAAAGAGGTAAAAAGAAAGCCGAGGGTGCTCCGGCGAGTGCCTCGGCCTTTTTTTTTTTGGTGCTCGGCGGGCCACAGATAATCCGGGCCCGGAGCTCGCGGACGGCTGCATCTCTGCCTGAAATCTATTGGAAAATTAATTTCCTGCAAGCCACCACCCACGCAAAGCTCCTCTCGCTCGCGCTGTCTGTCTCTCGGATCAACACGCCGCTCCGCGCCGCGCCGCGCCACCAGCTCCGGCGGTCGAGGCCCGCGCCGGCCGGCGCCCCCAGCGCTGTCACGGCGGCCTCGGGAGGCGAGGACAGGCGTCTTCTTGCACTTACATAGACAGAAATTTATTCTACAATTGAGCAGATGATGCCCGGTGGCAGAATGCAAAATAACATAATAATAACAATTACAAATAACATAATAATATATAAAATAAATATAAACAAACAAATTTGACTTTGTCATTCTTTATATACAGATGGTATTTAAATTCCTATACTAAACATTAAAATGCATATACACTAACATATAAAATGAATAACCTACATATTACATGTACAAATATACATACATACAAACATATACGTGCATGTGGCGACATAGACGAAGGAACTCACATCACTTCAAATTAAATCATTGCATGGTAACTTAGTTTGTAGCATTTAATATCTAGTTACTTGACTGTAACGCAGTAACGCTGCACATTATCATTTATATTGTTCTTATTGACTGATTGTCAGAAGCTTAACCCATATTGAAAATAAAGGCTTATACCATCGTAGCTTGCATCGCTTGTGTAGGTAAATAACAATTAGCTAGCTTGTTCAGTGAGGTAAGTTGCAATTGTTGCTCTGCAACACAATGGCAATTTTGTTTACGGTCTTAAAAGCACGGTGTGAACGGGCCATTTTGGTTATGCTCGTGAAATCAGGAGCGAATTGGCAGTTTTGTTTATGCTCTTAAAATCAAGATACGAATTTTTGAATTTTGTTTACGCTCTAAAAATGAGGGTGCTAATTTGTCAATTTTGTTTAGGCTCTTAAAATCAGGTTGCGTTTTCGCAATTTTGTTAACGCTCATAAATTCAGGGGGCTCATGTTCGTGAAAAACTCTGATTTGTTGAAAATTGCAAAAGTTCAAACTTTTTTCGAAGTCGAAAACTTGTTTCGAAGATTTTTCCCCATAATGAAATCCGTTCCTTAAAAATAGATTTTGAAATAAGGTCATGTATAATTTTTCAAAAATTTCAGTACTTTTCCCGTAATTTTGCCTGAAAATACGTAAGAGAAAGTATGTGCTGTTTTAGCACTATCTAGTTTTTACTACAATCAAACTTGAATTAAGTTTTGCAATCTTTAATATTGAAGTATAGAAATGTAAACAAAAGTGAAATTATTCAAAGTACTCGAATAATTTGTTTTGGTTTCTTAAGTCTTTAAACTAGTATATTGTATTTTCCCCATCCACTTTGAAATCAGTTTGTGAGGCCATATCCCGCTAGTAGGCATACTAATCGGTTATGGTGAGACAATTCGCTTTGGTTTCAAGAAATTGATTGCAATTGCTCTTGAAAAATTCTGGCATTACTTTTCGCACGTGACATTTCACTGAACCTTGCCCTTTTACAAACATATCGATGATATAATTATATATAATACATTATTACGATTAAAATTAATTAATACGTTACCAAGTAATGTTCTGCTTTGACTCGGCAACTGAAAAAAGTAAGAGGAAATATTTCAATGTAATAAGTCCATCAATGTAAATAAATACAATATACTAATGTAAATAAACAACAATAAAAATATGTTATTTGTAGAAATAGTTGCGAATATTTGCAAGTAATACGATGACACTTATTCCCGCCACTTGAAATTTACGTATTTCGTAGTTTGGTATACATCGTATGTGCTGTCATTTGCGTTATTCATAGAGAGAAAACCGGGAGCGGTAGCTCAGTGCATCAACTGATGTCACTGCAGCGCTTCTGACCGGGAGGTCCTAGGTTCCCACTCCCCACGGCGGCAGGATTTTCGACACTATCTTTTCAGCTAGGTCGAATTCAGTCGCCGTCTGGAGGAGCTCTAGCGGTCGGTTACTTGACGGTAAGCTGCGGTTTCTCCGATTAACACCAGGAATACCGAAAGCAGTATCTCATTGAACGCACGGACTGCGCGCGATCTCGCCCTTCCTCTTCCTATGTCCTCTCCTACATTAATAATACTACACTAACATGCACCATTGGCTCATAATATATTCGGGAGACCGGTCGGAAGCTTAGAGCTGCGCTGGCGGTTACCGCTGGTGGGAGAGTCTCGGTTGGGGGAATTGCCGATTTGCAGTTGGCGCCGATTCGCCATTCAGCGGGGGAAGATCTCCGCCAACCCCCGAGTAGCATGCACTGAGCACGACGGGACTAATGATCAGCCACCCGACGTGCCCGGAAACAAAAATCAATCATCTTACTTTCAATCATGGAGAGAAAGCCTTTCGCCGACTTCCGGAAAATAGGACGTTAGTTGGCGCCACAAATCTGTACGTAAGTAGGGATGGGGGAAGAGGGGAGGGGAGCGTGATGGGGCCAATGCAGGAGGAGTGGTTGGTGGTGGTAGCCCGTCGAGTTACCGCCGACCAACCACGATTGATTGATTCATTGATTTTTCGTGTTTCCGGGCACGTCAACTGCTTTGGTCATTAGTCCCGTTAGTGTAGTGCATGTTTTTTCGGAGACGGCGGTGATCTTCCCCCGCTGGATGGCGAGATCCGGCGCCGACCTACCGTCGGCTAGTGCGGGTTTCTCCTAACCAGGACTCTCCCACCAGCGGGCACCGCCCCAGTCAGACAAGCCTAAGTTCCCAACAGGTCTCCGGACATGTGGTGTAGCATGTTAGTGTAAGTGTAAGGGAAGAGGATAGAACAAGGAAGAGGAGAAAGATCGCGTGCGGTCCGTGGCCCGTTTGTTAGGGTACTGCTCCGGCATTTGCCTGGTGTTGATCGGAGAAACCACGGAAAACTACCGATCAGAGCAACCGGCCGCTAGAATTCCCCTTCAGACAGCGACTGAATTCGACCTAGCTGAAAATCCTGCCGCCGCACACTGGTTGAACTGGCCCAAAACTTGGCCGGCAATTGCAAATGTCAGTGGGTTTGCGCAAAATTGGTATCAAGGGTTTTGAGGTCGCTGAACTAGAATATCATTACGAAATTTCAAAATTCAAATGGCGCCTTCAAAATGGCGGATCGACTCCATTTAAAAACAAAGAAAAAATGCATATAAAAATACATAAGCATATGGGACTCTTGAAGGTCATTGATTCTAAAATGTCATAATGAAATTTCAAAAATTCAAAAATGATTTACCAAAAATGGCTAACTGATTCATAAAAATGAGCCCAATGCGTAGAAATATGTATATAAAATGGTTCTAAGATCGCTGATTTCTGATTATCGGAATGAAATATCAAAATTCAGAATTGAAGCTTGGAAATGAAGCAAATATGCGCAGAAATATGGTTACACTTCATTTTTAGTTACTACATAAAAAATTGGTCACCCATCTGTATGGGAACCCAATATCTATGTATACAGATAGATCTAATTTTTGTCGGCACTTATTGAATAAACAATATTTTATTTAATATTTAATTATGAACACACTGAACTAAAAATTCAGCTAAATAATACTTCTTTGAGGTGACCATACTGAATTCACTTACACCTTAGTTACCCATACAGTTCTGTTTGTTGCGTCAAGAAAAGAAGAATTTCAAATACACTAAAAATCTGAAAGTGGTCGGTGGCTTAAGCATATTAATCTCTCTCCAAAAGTTTATATTATTAATTTTACTACTAAAAGTAATTATCTGAAGGAGAAGTAAAAAAATTATTCCAAGTAATCAATTCCATGTGGCATCGAAGAAAACCATCGGGGGCGATCTAGTGTTATATTTTACTACGTAGCATTGTGGTATAGTCGCTTTAAAACAAAAAGATGCAGATATGTGAATCTAAATTTGTGTTATTCTGATTAAGAACATTCTACTTGATAAATAAAAATACACTGAGGCAGGACCTGCAGGACAAAATATAATCTACACATTATAACTGACTAACTTTGTTACGCTACATGGTTTAGAATTCAACCGCATCATATATAAAAATATTATACACTTTTTTCTTGGAAAATATACTTAACTTACAGCCATAAGTGTCTTATATTCGGATATACAAAAGAATCCTAAAAAAATTTAACCCTTTTTTAATTTCACGAATATCGCTGGCAAGAATCAATGAATTCGAGCCATCTGAGCAACGGTAACTTTACGACACTGTGTGGAAGACAAAATTGTTTGAAATACATTTCTGAAGCTGAAGTAGTATGCTCCAATGTCTTCCGAACGAGATTTGATAAGTCAGAATTCCAAACGCGCACTTTGAATTTTGCAATTATGGCCAGGTTTTTGCCGCGATAAAACCAGTGTGCGCCGTGGGGAGTGGGAACCTAGGACCTCCCGGTCAGAGGCGCTGCAGTGACATCAGTTGATGCACTGAGCTACCGCTACCGGTCCAACCACGAGATAAAACCGTCGCTCCTAATAAAATATATTTCCGGGACTGCATTGGAACGGTTCTCATTTCCAACGTTCTTTCGAAAACGCGTTCTGTCGCGATTGTGCAGGTAACCTGCATTCGCGCCCGCGCTCGCGAGCGCAAAAAGGGAAATTCCACGTCAGTGGTGAACTGCCCACCGCCCACAGCCCGCCATGCCAACGGAACCCGCTCGCTCGCCCGCCCGCCCCAACATTCCTGCCGGCCGGCGATCCAAAATGAGGAAACAAGAAGTTATTAATTATTACTCAGATTCCGTTCGGACCGCATTCCCTTATTAAGGGCGCGGAAAAAATTGATTCGCATTCGGCGGGAGTTTATCGGAATTAAATAAAAGTCGATATGACCTTTTGGCGGTTTTTTGGGGCACGCGAAAGAATTTCGGCGCTGTGCAGAGCGAGCCTCGGTAGCCTTTTGCGGCGCTGAATGACTGCGCGGCGTCGCCATATTGGAACCGAGACCGGCAGGTTGCGTCCAAGGCCCTTCTGGTGTGCCACAGTGGCCCGAATCGCGTCACTTACTAAAATACCCTTTCAATGGAATCAAACATTGCCAAAAATAATTTTTTTAATGTTACTGAAATAAAAATTACAATGCCGGCCTGGATAGCCGAGGTCGCTAAGGCTGGGCCGTATGGTCGTAGCTGTCTCGTGCCTGAAGGGTCGCGGTTCGAACCCCACCCGGGGCATGATTGTGTGTGTCTGTATACAGTTATCGTTACCCCCAAAGTTACTTACAATGGTCGCTAGGTGACCTTAATAGTTGAAAAGCAACCTTAAGAAAGTAAAAAAAATCAATAAAAATAAAATATAGTTATTGACAATTAAAAATTTGAAACAAATCTCTAACACTTTGGATTTTAATGAATTTTATGCTACTATGTTGTAGAGTTAATGAATGTAGAAATTAGAAATAAAATATGATTCACAAATATAATATAAAACATAATTACTACTAAATCTGTAACAAACGCACGCGCGCACACGCACACGCACACACGCACACGCACACGCACGCACACGCACACGCACACGCACACGCACACGCACACGCACACGCGGCCACGCACACGCACACGCACACGCACACGCACACGCACACGCACACGCACACACACGCACACGCACACGCACACGCACACGCACACGCACACGCACACGCACACGCACACGCACACGCACACGCACACGCACACGCACACGCACACGCACACACGCACACGCACACGCACACACACACACACACACACACACACACACACGCGCGCGCGCGAAATAAACTAGAACTAAAATGAGAATGCAGCTACTCTAAAGTATCGTTCTCATTGTTAGGTAACGTATAATCTCCCTTTAAAGTTAATAGTTGTTTGATTGTCCCCCTTTAACGTTAATTGTTGATAATAGTTGTTTTTAATATTTGAAGTCACAGAGAAATTTAGTTATAGTGGTAGAGAGAGGTAAGACAGTTAAAAAAGCATGTCTTGTGTAGGTAATTGGACCAATATGTTCTACTATAAACATTGCTAAATGAAACTCGTTCACTTGACTGCCCAGACTAGGATCTGGGAACACGCGCAAAAGAGATTGATCGATCGATTGATTAGTGATTCCGGGCACGTCAACTACCGAGGTCATTAGTCCCATAAGTGTAGTGCATGTTTTCATCGGGAGGTGGCGGTCATCTTCACTTACTGAATGGCGGGATCCGGCGCCGACCTACCGTCCACTAGCGGGGTTTTCCCTAACCAGATATCTCACACCAGCGGGGCACCGCCCCAGCCGAGACAAGTTGTAAGTCCCCGATCGGTCTCCCGGCACGTGTGGTAGTGTAGTGCATGTTAGTGTAAGTGTGTGTGTATGGGTGAGGATAGGACAAGGAAGAGGAAGGAAAGATCGCGCGCGGTCCGTGGCCCGTTTGTTAGGGTACGGCTCCGACATTCACCTGGTGTTATTCGGAGAAACCACGGAAAAGTACCGATCAGCGCAGTTGGCCGCCAGAATTCTCCTCCAGACACCGACTGAATTCGACCTAGCTGAAAAGCTAGCGTCGGAAATCCTGCCGCCGCCAGGACTCGAACCTAGGACCTCTCGGTCAGAGGCACTGCAGTGACATCAGTTGATACACTGAGCCACATCTCCTGGTGGAACTGATCGAAACTGTGGGGAAGCGCATAGAATTCCGTTACATGCAATTTCCCCCAGGATGTACAATGGGAAAAAGTGATCATTTTTTTACCCAACTACATGCTCTAAAAATTTGTAGTATTTATTCTCAGACATTCTGTATATAATACGCTAAGGGAACTTGGTTTTTGACAGTTTATACGAAACTTTTGAAACAAAACCCCGTAAAAGTATTAATGTCAGAAAGGATATCCCCTCTCTCCCCAGGGATGTATGAAAGATATTCAAGACGAAAAACCTAAAAAATCGCAGATTATCTTTATGCATATGCAGTTTTTTCAAATACATATTTAATACATTATGTGTTTTATACTGTAATTTACAAAATGAGTGAGTTAGAGAGACAGAGAAGATAGTGGGAGAGACAGAGAGGGAGAGAGAGACAGAGACAGTGAGAGAACAACAGAGAGAGAGAGAGAGAGAGAGAGAGAGAGAGAGAGAGAGAGAGAGAGAGAGCGAGAAAATGACAGAGAGTTGGAGAGATAAGGAGAGAGATAAAGGAGACATCTTTTTTGTAATATTTTTGTATTTAATAATGTTGAAATGATTGAAGGCGTTGTCATTGTCAACAATTGTTGACAATGACAACGCCTTCAATCATTTCAATTATGAAAATGTCAACTACAACTCACCACTGAATCAATTTAATAATGTTGTTTCTATATATACGGGGGTTATTTCAGAAGTCATGGTAACTATTTTATATATTCCGAATAACTGCATATGCAGTTATTGCACTACATACCCAATGAAGTTTGAACTCCTCGGTGTCTAGTAGACAACACATGCAAATGTTAGTATTCTCGAAACTGTGTCTCCGAGATGGATGTCAGTAAAGTTGAACAGCAAGCACATGTAAAAATCGTGAGTGACATGCCAAGCTGCGAGAAGCATTGGGTGGTAGGGCGTTGCACTACCGAAGTGTTGCAGGTCGGGCTTTCAAACGAGGACGCGTAGCAACTGTTGATCTGCTACGCAGTGGACGTTCAGCGTCTGCTCACACACAGGTGCAACTGGCTGTTATTAAATACTGTTTAGCCGATGAAAGACGTTAGACTATGGTGGAATTAGCCGCATCTACTGGTAGGTCTGTATCGACTATGTTTCGCATTTTACGGAAAGTCTTAAAGATGCGCAAGGTTTGTGCAAAGTGGGTGCCACATGCTTTATTGATTGATTGATTTTTTCGTGTTCCCGGGCGCGTCAACTGCTTTGGTTATTGGTCCCGTTAGTGTAGTGAATATTTTTTCTCGGGAGATGGCGGTGATCGTTCCTCGCTGGATGGCGAGATCCGGCGCCGACCTACCGTCGGCTAGTGGGGTTTCCCCCTCACCAGGACTCTCCACCAGCCCCGCACCTCCCTAGTCGGGACAAGCTCTAAGCTCCCGACCGATCTCCCGGAATATGTGGTAGTGTAGTGCATGTTAGTGTAAGTGTGTGTAAGGGGAGGATAGGACAAGGAAGAGGAAGGACAGATCGCGCGCGGTCCATGGCCCGTTTTGTTAGGTACTGCTCCGGCATTCACCTGGTGTTGATCGGAGAAACCACGGAAAACTACCGATCAGAGCAGCCGGCCGTTAGAATTCTCCTCCAGACAGCGACTGAATTCGACCTAGCTGAAAAGCTAGAATCGAAAATCCTGCCGCCATCAGGACTCCAACCTAGGACCTCCCGGACAGAAGCGCTGCAGTGACATCAGGTAATGCACTGAGTTACCGCTACCGGTATGTATGGACGCCTTGAGGATTATTTTGAAGGCTGTTAGCTCGTAAAAGTATGAGTTTTACGCGTGCTGTTTTGTTTTGCGCATGTGTAATACGAATAAAACAATGATCTTTATTTACGCATTTTTCAATGTCCCATACCCATAGTGTCTTGTACCTGGATCCCAATTTAGTATCAGTATTGCGAAGAACATTTTAGCGACTTCCAATCGTATGTCCTGATTTTTGTTTCCTGGTGCAGTCTTGACTGATAAAAAATAGTTGCCATAACTTCTGAAATGACCCTCGCATTTTCTCTTATTTTTTATTCCATGTTAATTCATATATTTTAGTTTTTACATCTTATATTAATATGCATGAAGACATTTCATATTATTCTAAAAGTTCAATAAAGCTCAAAATATTGAAAGGGGACACTTCGCTTGGTGTCTCCATTAGTTTTATTAATATGGGGAACATACGCAGAGGCCACAAGGTTTGTGACAAGGAACGTTTGCCTTACTACAAAGAGTTCCAAACCTGGTGAAGTTGAAGAAATTGGACTACGTATATTATTTGCAACTAATTCACAGTACAATAAAGTATTTATTTCACATGGACTGGACTCATTTTCATTGGTTTTAAAAATGGGCGCTAATACATTAAATTTATAAATTATAATTTTTGGACTAAATACAATGATACAATAATCTCAAGATGCTTGAATGAGGTTTTGAAATTACGAAGTACAAAAACTATATCAAAAATTATTTTTTTACAGACGAGTAAATGTACAAAGTCAAATAATACCAGTAACCATTGCACATGTTCGATTGTGGATCTAATCATTTGTAGTAATCTCCACCCGGAAAAAAACATTAGATTCAATTTTAATACCTAATCAACAAATATTTACATTCATACATCACAAAACCATACACCACTCTTGGTTGCAGTGCGGAATAGATTGTGAAGATAATTTGCGGTTACTAATTATCTCCAAATAAGATTAGACTTCCTTTGCTTTTCTTTAATTCTTCGCTCAAATATAGTACACACGCTGATAATCAAAGTTTTCTTCGAGCTGAAGGGCCGTGGTCCATTGGTAAACATATTTGCACGTTTCGTCCGCAATCTCCAGCAGACATATTCAGTGGCGATGTGGGTCTCGACGAAGAATTCTCCTTGATGGTTCGCCGATGACCACTTTCTTCGTCCGATATCACATCGCCACGATGGCGTCTGCTGCAGTTGCGGACGGAACGTCAGCCGTTTAATGATCACGCCTTCAGCCCGGAAGAAACCTTTGACTACAACTCCGGCCGTGAAACCTACATTGTTTTACACGCTGAGTTTAAATATATTATTTAATATATCGATTAATTGATTTAGAACACTGACGAAAGTATAGGAGTCAAGGGGGCAAGAGGGTTTTGTAAGAACATTGATTTGGTGTCTATTTACTGACAAAAGCCTCTTTCTCTAAGCCGCTCGTTGTATGACGTACTTTGCTTTACCTGAAAGATTTCCAAATCAGATTGCTTGTGCGTGTCCGACTCCTTAGAGAAATCTCAATACTCTTAAGATGTGTGTCACGACATGATACACTTAACGGAGGATGTTATCTATTTTTTGTGAAAGCGTAGATAGTGCACGAAGAATGATATTACTGATCAGATTTATTTTATTCAATTAATTATGTTCCGGTTTCACACTGACGCGCTGGTTCGTAAGATAAGACCAATAGCGTTGTAGTACCCCCAAAACAACTGTTCGTTCATTTAAAACATATCGACTCTATACAAAAAAGGAACAACAACAACAAAATACACACACACACACACACACACACACAATCTCGATTCAAAAAAACAAGAAACCCCTCGTTCGCAATAAGAAGCTTTAATCTTCATTAAATATCTGAAAAGTTGACAATAACATTTTGTCTATTTATTGGAATCCCAACTCTCGATAATTTGTATTTTCAGTGAAAGAACACATCTATTAGAAAGCATATCTATTAGAGAGTCAAGATAGGTTAAGATGAGAGTATGGTGTGCCACTTGGATTTGTGAGATGTTATCAAATTGCAGATTTTACCAAAGGCTAATAAACTACAGGACGACGACGGCGACGGAAGAGATGCGGTTAAACCTTGGCTCTCCAAAAATATTCGGGAAAGTTTTAATGTCTCCATTTTGGAATGGTTTGCGAATCTATACACTTCAAATTATTGTTTCACCAGGGCAGTGTAGTTTTTCTCTTCGTATATTAAATTAAATACATCGTTTCCAGAAGATATTTGTGTTTAGATAGACTGCTTTAGCACGTGCTCTCTAGATCTCTATTGGATCTACTCAGACTTCGGTGCGTTTTTGCCGGGCATATCACGTTCAACTAATTAGATGTCGAATGAAGTCCTTGATAGAATCGTTTTACGAATTCGTTTGACATATTAACAATTATATTACATGTTCTAAACTATATAAAAATCAAATGCAAGCGATGCAGCAAATAATAATACCAAGAGAAATGCATATAAGTGAAGAAGCAATATGCAACCCACAATGTGTCTTGCAGTGTATGTTTCTGCAATAAAAGATAAAATAAGGAGATCACTTTTTTGAAAACTGTCCAATTAACTTTATAATTTCACTATCACAATAAATTAATTTTTCTTACTGAGGGGTCCGTCATCAATGTCGTAGCTCCCTCCGCCTTTACTCGCATAACTGTTTTAAACTGAAACCCAATTCTCATTTTCGCGGATATGAATTGCTCGTTCTAACTCCGCTCACAGACAGACATATTCTGGAGCGCAGTATACACCCTGCGTGGTTTACAACACAACACCATTGCTAGTCCTGCCAGGGGGATTGCTCCCCGGGGAAGGCACCTAGGTGCTTGGTCTTTATCCGCATCTCCGCCGTCTCAAAGTACGCCGACAGGCAGGTATCTGAGATCGGCCACAACGCAGTTTACCTTCTCGGTAACCTCCACATTCGATACCTTGGTCGGGCCTCCCTGCCAGCTCAGAGCTACTAGCTTTCCAGGCCAGCACCGGAGTCGAATAATGCGCCGGGACAAGTTCCTCCTCTAATCCTAGAATGTCAGGCCACTGTCACGACGAAAGCAAGTGCCCAATTGGGGGCCCCGGGCAGCCCATGCCCAGGGAATTCCGAGCACACAACACGTCTCCCTTGCTGCTCCACCTTAAAGCTATCGACGTGAGTGCCATCGGAAACTAGTCAAACAAGAGATTCACGTTCCCCAGCCGGACTTTTATATGTGGGTTTGAGATCCGCCACCAGCTGCACAGAAGATGCCGGCTAACGAATCCCAGCCCAATCCCTAGTCACCTACTCACTGCTTCCAGATTGAAGCTAACGACGCGAGTTCCGCCGTGAAAAATCCTAGGTCTGGGTTGCGGTTTATAATACTATATCAGAAACAGTAATCTCCGCCGTCGATGGTTCTCCCCTGCGGAGATGCTGGATTGGTTTGGTTTGGTTTTTTCGTGTTTCCGGGCGTCAACTGCGTTGGTTATTAGTCCCGTTAGTGTAGTGCATGTTTTCTCGGGAGATGGTGGTGATCTTCCCCCGCCGGCGCGATGACGTGATCCGGCGCGGACCTTACCGTCACAGTGGGTTTCCCCATAACCAGGACTTCCTACCCGGACAAGCTCTAAGCTCCCGACCGGTCTCCCGGAATATGTGGTAGTGCAGTGCATGTAGTGTAAGTGTGTGGTAAGTGTGGAGAGAATAGGACAAGGAAGAGGAAGGATAGATCGCGCGCGGTCCATGGCCCGTTTGTTAGGGTACTGCTCCGGCATTCACCTGGTGTTGATCAAAGAAACCACGGAAAACTACCGATCAGAGCAGCCGGCCGCTAGAATTCTTCTCCAGACAGCGATTGAATTCGACCTAGCTGAAAAGCTAGTGTCAAAAATCCTGCCGCCGTCAGGACCCGAACCTAGGACCTCCTGATAAGAGGCGCTGCATTAATATCAGTTAATGCACTGAGCTACCGCTCCCAGTCCGAAGGGACATCATTTTGCCTGTCACCTTCCAGGCTTCATTTACAAGCCACAAACGTGACATGGCCACTGTGTTTCGTGACATCCACCAAGGCCGAACCCGCGCTCTGTGGTTGAGACGCCGTCTAGTGGTGGTCTCGCCCGTGCGTGAGGCGCACGCATCGCCCTTCGCAGGAACCGGAAGCATAAAGCTGCGCTGCGCACTCGGAGCGCACCTCGGCGAAGGATGCGACGCGGCGGTCGTGTCGGCGGCGCGGCGGGCACCGGCAGGAGACAGATGGCACTGCAGATAGGATGGGTAATGTGCGTCACGTTGCCCGCGACACCGCACCGCCGCCGCGCGGTTGACTTTCAAACGCGCGACGCCCGCTGCGCCGACACGGCGACGCGCCCGCGGCGGAGCCTGGCATCGCCATCGACTGCCGCGGCCCGCCTGCGCCGCTTCTCCTCAGCGCAGCGAGACTTCTGTCTGTTTTGAACCGATCTAGAATGATTCAAAAACGGGAAAATCAACACGAAATTTAGAATGGTTCGGCGTGGATTTGCAGTGGAGTGAGGTCGTGGCGAGAGGCAGTGCGTCAGCGCCCCTTGCATCTCCGACGACTCCCGCTGCTCGCCTTCGCCGCTTTTCCTTCACACCGCGATACTTCATGCTGTTTTGAAATGATTTAGAATGATTCAAAAGTGGGCAAATGAACACGAAATTTAGATTAGTTCGGCGTGGATTTGGAGTGGAGTGAGGCCGTGGCGAGAGGCGGTGGGTCCTCTTACACACACACTTACACTAACATGCACTACACTACCACATATTCCGGGAGACCGGTCGGGAGCTTAGAGCTTGCTGTTACGGCCAGCGGCGCCCCGCTGGTGGAGAGTTCCCGTTAGGGGAAACCCTAACAGCCGACGGCAGGTCGGGCGCCGGATCTCGCCATCCAGCGGGGGAAGATCACCGCCATCTCCCGAGAAAAAGACATGCACCACACTTACGGAACTAATGACCGAAGCAGTTGACGCGCCCGGAAACACGAAAAACCAACCAACCATGTCCCTTCGAGAATTTCCCGTCCTAAGGATATACGTTCTCGCGAGCACGAATCGATTATTGTCAACCGAGATCGATATCTGTCGAATCTAGGGAATCACATGAAGGCGTATTAAGGGTCGCTACTGGCCGCGCCGACTCGGACGGTTCCCTAGTCCCACGCCTTGCGTAGGCTTCAAGGAAGCCTGGAGGCGAGAGTATGGGTGCGGAACAAATGACCTGCATATTATCTTTTACGCCAAAGAAACCAACAAACAAACGTGAGCCATGAGGCGCCCCGGTTGATGACCTTGATGCGAGCAGGTTGTAAATATGTCGCGATCCATTGCGAGAACAACGGAACAGGTAGCAACGGCGATTGTTTTGGAGTCGACGCATCGTCGGCTTGTTTGCCCATGAATGGGTCGCTTTAAAGGGCCCTTCACAGGTTTATGATCCATTCACAAGTTTCACTTGGGCTGGTTGTAAATCTGTCACCACCACTTTGTTTCCCGTTGTAAGGGCTTTCGATGGCGTCAGATTTACACAGGCGTTAACCAGGTTTGCTAGCGGCTTTTAAAGATGTTTCCCGCATTACATCTGATATGTTGTTCCTCCATTAATTGTCCAGACTACACAGTGCCAGTATTTTTCGTATATACTGTGTTTTAAGTTTAATGTTCTGTCTAGTTTAAATTCAATGCTCTACTAAATAACTTCAATTATAAAAACGATTAATTATACTTTAGTTTAGTCTTTGTTCCAATGTTTGGAATTATTCAAAAATATTTGAATTTAATAAAAATCGGATCTTTAGGTTTATTATTCTCGGAAAATAATGACTCTAGTTAATTTTACTCCTTGTGAAAAAATATGGTTGTTAATAATATGGAATAGTATAAAATGTAACTTTGAATCTTTTCCTTGCAAGATACTTCTAAATCATATGATTACATAATGTATTTCAATAATTGAACCAAAGGTTAAATTTTTCCAAAATAAACTTCTGGAAATCCGTATTTACAGTCATATATGTTCTGGACTCTCTGAGCAAATACAAAGTAGATAAGATGTGCTGCATCAATGGATGACCGGAAATTGTATGTGGGTGGAGTCGGAACTTTATTTATTTATTTAGTCAAAAACAGTAAAAAAAAGTATGTGACGTATGGGGGAGAAAATCATCTGCGCACGCTTTCTTGAGTTTCAGAATCCCTTCTCAACAATTTAACTATTAATAGTTGAAAGATGAAAAAATAGTAGTAATAAATAATAATATTAATAATAAATTTAAAAGCGAGAGATTAACATTTCAAAAACTAGATATTTTCGTTGCCGAAAAAATTATAGAAAACATTTGTAACGGTAAACGAACGAACAGATTTGATTTTTCTGTATTGTTAACCAAATAGAAACTCACCCTAAGCTCTACTACCACTACAAGCAAAAGGAAACGTGCGCATAGTGAAGCTACATTTACTTGACGGTGGTCTGATGATCATTACTCTAGCGTTTACACTCCTCTGAGGATAATCATACGTGTATATATGGTATTGACCCCGTCATCATGCGGTAGTATGTCATTCTCAAACAATCACAGATAGAAATAATTCTCAATCCATGCCTCTACTGTGCGCCAGAGTTGAGAATGCAGAGTTGAGATATCTTTATTGAAATTAACATGATGCTTTTGAGAAACAACATCGCTCAGCGAGAAAAGTAGAAATACTTGATTTTTTCTCCTTCTGACAGCTAATCTGATTATCTAATCACTAGAGTAACTGACTTAGATATTACATGATTGACAGAACTATTTCCTCCTTTTAGTATACCGATTT
Source organism: Teleogryllus oceanicus (assembly GCA_964035755.1). Taxonomy (NCBI): domain Eukaryota; kingdom Metazoa; phylum Arthropoda; class Insecta; order Orthoptera; family Gryllidae; genus Teleogryllus; species Teleogryllus oceanicus. The sequence goes on from CAXIVR010000014.1 coordinate 41,188,437, forward strand.
TCTTTTTGAGTACATGTGTACATGTGATGTAAGGTCAACGTTACCCAAATAACTCCAATACTATTACCAATAAAACCTATGAAGAAGTGCGCTCTTATATGTTTTTGGGAGCAATGTTTACTTGCAACAATGATGTGGAGGAAGAAATGAAAGCAAGAATTGTAGCGGGAAATAGAGCATAATTTGCACATTCGCAGCTATTGAAAAGTACAATGTTATGAAAGGGCGCCAAACTAAAACTCTATGTGACTGATTAGTCCAGTTGTAACTTGTGCCACAAAAAGTGGACTATAAAAGAAAAGGATGCGCAGCGTTTTGCGGTTTTTGAAAGACGGATTATGAGAAGGGTATTAGGCCAATTAAAATGCCCAATGGAGATTGGCGGATTAGGAACAATTCCCAATTGGACAGTAGTACATAAGACCATAAAAACATATTAAATTTTATCAAAGCCATGAGATTAAGTTGGCTTGGCCTACTTAATAGGATGTCGCACGGCAGAATAGTGAACAAGATCTTTAGCTGGAATGTAGTGAGCACCGCGAGAAGAGGAAGACTTAAAAATAGATGGAAAGATGATGTTGTCAAAGACATCAGGAAAATGAAGATTGAAAATTGGATCGAGCAGTCGAAGAATAGGGCAAAATGGAAAAGGGTAGTTGAGCAGGCCAAGACGTTCACTTGAAGGTCGTAGAACCTCAGAAGAAGAAGAAGAAAAAGAAGAAGAAAAAGAAGAAGAAGAAGAAGAAGAAGAAGAGTAAACCGACATTCCATACCTAGTGAATCAGTTTTTTTTCGAAGGTTGAAGATTTGTTTCAATTCTTGTGTTTGAGATAGTGGGTTTTTGAACATCTTGCAATGCAGACGAAGTATTACACTGTAAATGCTACCCACTAGTTCAGTCCAAATTGTTTTCTTTTTCCTCTGTTTACTTCTAAAAGAACAATACGATGAATTTATCGCCTTGTAGGAACGTGTTGGCTCAATAAGAGCACAATAATGCGCGTAGTTTATAATTTTTTCCCTTGAACTATAAATATGACTGTGAGGGGATGAAAAATAAAATTCAGTATTCAAAACCTCCAATACGTTTAGGTAAACATTTCCGAGAATATTTATTTTGATAGTATTTATTACACGGGAGAGTAGTTGTTAATTACATTTATTATTTATGGACTTTACAAATTGTCACGAGTTAGATTTATAAAATAAAATTGAATGTAATGAACTGGAGTAATATTGAGAAAATGTCTGGCTTGACGTCGAATCGCTTTTTGGATAGACATCGTGGACAATGTGCTAGGGTGTTATTCTCGCATGAAGAAAGGAATTCGGATAGGTTCAATCAGAGCTTCTCGAACGCAACTGCCCGCGTGCCGCTCCCCTTTCACGACACTAAACTGCAATCCTTAATCCCTCATTTCGCCTATCAATGCTTAATAATAACTAGATACTGGATTTCTATGCAGTGAATATGCCTAAAATATGCCATATACAAGTATGTGTAGATCCAGACGGACTCGTCAAAAGCAGTAATTTCGATATATTTTTAATAGAATATGTAATTTAATAGAAAAGCGGCATGTTTGCATAAACATATGACGGAATTCGGAAGAGTAGTGTTTATTTATTTATTAGGCTGGAGCTGAGGAACTGTGGAACAACAGACAGACCGGAATAAATAAATAAAGAAAGAAAGAAGAGGGATTTTAGGGTGACCAATATTCGTACGAACATTTAAGTTTTTGGTAGGAATCATCATTTTCGGAAAACAATCGAACAACACAAAGCGAAATCCTTATGTCAAAAAATCTGAACACGGCTAAAAGATAATAAATAACGGAAAAATAACCAAAAGGGTATTTAATTTAACTACGGAAGAGAGCGGGATAGAATTTGAGCAAAATCTAAAGAGAAAATGCAATCTCATTCCAAAAGTAAATGACGAACGAGGGAGATGGCAATTGTTTCTCAAAGCTGAGGAACCGGACAGAAACGGGAACACAGAAGGATGCTAAGAGTCGATGTGGGCCACATCGCGGATGGAAGCCACGTTGATTTGATGTCACAAATGTAATGTGACATTTTTCAGTGATGGGTGGAAGTACGAGTAGGGCCGTAGAATGGAGTTTTAAAATGAAAAATTGGTAATTTCGGAGGCCGGCGAGGCGCGTGCTGATTGTTCTGGAGGAGCCGGAAGCGCCCGACGTCAGCGAAATGGACATTTAAATTTTATTTCAACATAGCAATATGAGAAGGCCAAGAACTTTTTCGTAGTTGATAGAATGTCAAAAGCAAATGGCCATAGAAAACAATGCATGCATGCGTGAATGATTTTTTTTGTTTTACGTGTGAATGTGTTGTACTATTGTGTTCAAGGAAAGGGCATAATGTTTTAGTAGTGTTGGTATTTTTCTGTTGTGTTGTGTGATAGCCAATGGAAACGGTGGTACAGTGAGGTAGCAATTTTTTTGATGCAGCTATAAACGGAATTGCACGGTACTTGCGGCGGTAATGATCAACTTTGAAAAATTTGGTGATTCATTTCATTTGTGAGAAAGAGAGGAGCAAACTACGTATCCAATTCCCAAACCGATGATAGGCATCCTGTTTCCCGTATGGGGCGGCTTCGCGAATTCCTATCCTCAAAATAAAAAAGAATACTCAAAACGGCGGATTAGTTCTAAGGCTTAGCGAAATATTATTATTGAAAAATTAATATGAGAGATCGCAAACCGTTACAATTGACCGACAAGCGTGCGGCAAAGAGAATACACAGTAAATAATTATTTAAAAAAATTATATATGAGCTAATTCGAGTTCCATTACAGTTGATATTCCCGACGTAATTCGAAATATTCGTATTATTATATTAATTATATTAGGGATAATTACGTTCGGTTACATATACTATACACGATAAATCTTTAAAATATCTATAAATATGCAGCATAAAATTCACATGGGAAAAATGTTTATTATTAAAATGCAATGCACATTCTTGTAGGAATATTTGAATTGTAATGATGATATTGCCCCTTTGAAACGTGAAAAAAATCATTGGTATATAATCGATAAAAATGTTTTGAAAATAATTGTATTTTAAAGACCCAGCACCCCTACACATTAAACAGTGTTGGGACCCTTTTTCATCGAAGGAAAAAATATATTTATTAGGGAAAATCGAAATATTGTAAAACTGTATTAAAAACTAAGTTTATTAGTAAACAGCTAATTAACTTGTAAAATGTAATAAATAGGGAGCGGATTATGATGAACTAAAACTTCGCAAAAAATTATCAATACAATGCTCTTAAAATGCTTTAAAAATGTTCTGAAACCAAAGAAAAATGACGTAAAAAATCTTATGAAAACCAGTTCGGATGAACAACTCAAGCTGTTGGATTCGTTACTGATGTAATCGAGGCTTCTTCCATTCTTAAGAGTGAGCTCAGCTAACAAACGTTTGGTTTGGACTGTTCTTTGCCAGGAAATCTCTGTCTTTAGTTATCACGAAATCGGACTGGCGCTGCTGATATACGTCACAAGAATTACATACTCACAATGGCTGTCAAAATAATTTCTGAGCGAACAAATAGAATAGGCAACTGAGTAATTCTGTGAAGAACATTTGTTGCATCTCGTAAATATTATTTGAAGCAAGTACCATTAAAAATGACACTAAAATTGCAAATCAGCCTATAATAAATTAAAAATGACGGTAAAAGATCAAAAATGACTTATTAGTCGAAATCGACAAAAATGGAAAATAATTACCTATAAAAATGGGTCATTTCCTTTTCTCATAACATAAAATTAATTTCTATACTAAACGGCATTGTTCTAGAGTGAAAAGAAAAAAAAATTCATGAAAATCCGCCCCTAGTAAACAATATTCTATATTTTTGAACTAAAATGCTTTTGATTAAAACTATATCGGAGACCTCCCTTTGGGGCCTTGACTGCTGACTAATTTTCAAAGGCAGAAGTTCGGCCTTGAATGAAAGTTCAGAAATATACATGTCTGATGGTAGTGCTGGGAAATTAAACAAAAAATCTCTCGCATATAACATGCGTCCCATAGGCGTTACGAAATAAAACGTTTCCATCTGCTGTGAAAACGGTGTGTTGTGTGTTGAATGGTGTGATTCGTTCATTTAATTTTCTACTTAGACTACCGTAACACTTGGGCATGTCTGAAGTACTCTTACGCCCGTTCTGATCGCTCAATTGGCTACACAAAATTGGCAGCCAAGAGAGAATCATCGCGTATCAGTTCCACGACCATTCCGTGAGTGTGCGGTGTTGCAATTTATTGTTTCTTTTTTGAAGAACATTCGTGTCATCGGCAAACACAACTGTTCTTCCATTGTTAATACATGAGGGCATATCGTTTACGTACAACAGAAAGAGGATAGGACCTAAGATCGAACCTTGTGGGACCCCATGTTCAATTGGCAAAGAATTGGAAAGATAAGTAAATAATGTCCTTTCGTGCCAGTACGGTATTTCTACTCTGAGATCGATATTTAAGGTACGAGGTTATCCAATCTAGGGCAATACCACGAATTCCATAAGAAGGTAATTTTGAGAGCAAGATGTTATGGTTAAGCAAGATGTAATGGTTGCTTCCTGATATTAGAGAGATTTCTTTGGTAGGCCCTACTGAGCGAGATGGTGCGGTGATTATTATTAAACACATTTATTAATTTTGGAAGGTTTACATCGTTCAGTACAATTACTTTACAGATGTATTTTCAGACTTATTCTAGTTAAAATATCTAAGCTAACTTAATCTATACATTGAGAGGATACTCTAGGGGAGAACCTCGGTGTTAAGAATCGTGGTTGGCTAAAATTTTGAGGAATGCTTCAAAAGGAAATCTATTTTTTATTCGAGTGTGGGTTGGATTTTTCGGTAGTTTGTAATGGGATGCTGCTGGTATGTTTGTTAGTTTTTGGTTGAAGTTGTGTGATATTTGTGCTATTTGGTTTATTACTTGTGAACCAGGGGGCATCTGTGATTAATATTAAAAATTTATTTTGTATTACTTGAATTTTATTGACATTTCTGGGGGCTGCATTTGTCCATATGGGGCATGCATAAAGCAGTATTGTCTGATTATAGTTTTGTATAGTGTTGTACTGTTTGTGTATGACAGAGATTTGTGGTTGTTGATTAGTGACCGGAGTTGGAATAATTTATTTCTTGCTTGTTTAATGGTGCGGTGATGTCCACGCATATGCTTCTCTTACTGAAAAACGATTCCTTATAGATAAGGAGAAAAAGGTCTACATGTTTACGTCTCGTTCGTGTCTGAGACACTGAGCGCGACGATCCGTGTCCCCTCGCCCGAAATTCAATCTTCCCTTGGTCGCGCACGTGGTACAAGCAAAATACACTACATATATTCTTTGATGTAAACATAGGGTCTATTGACGTAAATCAGGTGTTGCAGTGTCATCCAATCGGTCACTGCAGTGACGTCACTATATGTTTAAGCTCCAGATTGGATGACACCGTAACAGCTGATGACCTGTCAAAGGACACTATGAATAAATCGAAGTAAACATCTGTTGGCAACAGTTTTGAGGCTAAAAGCACATTCACTTCTTTATGGTGACAAGTGAGCTGTTTCAAAAACCACGAAAACTATAAATCATAATTTACCAGTTTCAAGAAGTTTGATTTTAATAAATTATTACCATTTTCTTATTTTTTAAAAATGACGCTGAATATGCAGAAATATGCAGTAACCCTAAAATATTGCAAAATATGCAAAATAAATTCGTTAGGAATGCTGAAAATGGGCCAATTCGTAAAGATATGGGCTTATTTTCCAAGCAAAAATTAATACAAAAAATATGCATTTGCATACAAATCCGGGCTCTAATAATAACTAACAATGCCACCTGTCCTTATTAATGTGAACAAGAAGTATAAGCAAATCGCCGACTCGGACGACTATCTCTAAGTCAGTAGGAAAGTTGCGATCTCGGTCAGAGACGTTGAGAGTTCGAGTCCCACTAAGGCATGGTTGTTTACCGGGTGTTGTGGAATGGTGAGCTTTCCCACCCAACATGCTTCACCTTAAATAGTATGCTTTCCATTACGATCTGTTCGAGGGTGTAGGCGCTTGGGAGGGTGGAAAGAACACGTCACACACCGGTGGCGTCATTCTTTGATCCCATTGTTCACATTAATACACACAAGGGTGAATATTGTAAATATAAATACAATTCTCTAATTTATTGAGGGTTTTTCTAATGATTCAAATTATATTTCCTTCAGTTTTTCGCTTTGTGACTTTAACATCCTGAATAATCCTGTAAAATGCTTTGTCGTACAACGATCGCCTATTTCCAAATAAGATGAGTATTCATTACTGGACAATTCCTAGAAATTATTTTCTCTGCCTTAAAGCCTGGCAGTCCTGGGAAGAATTTCCCAGAGAGGACCCAGAATTTGCATCGGCAGTGTTCGTAAGGCTCTGCTCCGGAACGCGGTTAGGGGCTGGGGAGGGGGGACTGAATGAATGAAGGAATGGAGCGGAGGAGAGGGGAATTGTTTGTGGAGCGAGGGGGAGGAGGGGCGGTGTGTGAGGTGGGACCAGTCGAATATGAGAGGGCGGGTTGTGGGAGAGAGCAAAGCGGAAGGGTTGGGGCGCAGCGGGTGGGGCGCCGCCCCCTCCAAAGCCCCCGCCGCTGCCCGCGAGGCTTCCATCGCTCCCGCCGCCGCAGCCTACGTTGGTTGGTGGACTCTTCGTGATTTCGGGCACGTCGACTACTGAGGTTCTTAGTCCAGTAAATGTAGTGTATAATGTTTATCGGGATTGATTGATTTTTTCCTGTTTCCGGGCGCGTCAACGGCTTTGGTCATTACTCCCGTTAGTGTAGTGCATGTTTTTTCTCGGGAGATGGAGGTGATCTTCCCCCGCTGGATGGCAAGATCCGGCGACGACCTACCGTCCGCTAGTGGGGTTTCCTCTTAACCTAGCACTCTCCCACGGGGCACCGCCCCAGCCGGGACAAGCTCTATGCACCCGACCGGCCTCTCGGAATATGTGGTAGTGTAGTGCATGTTAGTGTAAGTGGGGGTGTAAAGGGAAAGGATAGGACAAGGAATGGGAAGGACAGATCGCGCGTGGTCCGTGACCTGTTTGTTAGGGTACAGCTCCGGCATTCGCCTGGTGTTGATCGGAGAAACCACGGAAAACTACCGATCAGTGCCGGTTTCCTCCAGACAGCGACTGAATTCGACCTAGCTGAAAAGTCAGTGTCGAAAATCCTGCCGCCGTCAGCACTGAACCAGACCTCCCGGCCGGGAGGCGCTGCAGTGAATACCGCTGACAGGGGGATGGTGAGCGGGGTGAGGTGAGGAGGGTGGAGTGTGGGTGGGGCTAAAGTACCCGGGCAGTGGGGCGGGGCGGGCGGGCGGAGCGAGGCGGGGTGGGGTGGGGTGGGGTGGGGGCGGGGAGGAGCAGGGCGGGAGGAGCAGGGCGGGGTGGGACGAGGTGGGGCGGGGCGGGCGAGGGGGTGGGGCGGGGCAGGGCGTGGCGGGCAGGGCGGCGGGCAGGGCGTGGCGGGGGGCGGACGAGGCGACGAGGCGGGGCGAGGCGGCGGGGCGTGGCGGGGTTTGGCATGGCGGGGCGTGGCGGGGCGAGGCGAGGCGTGGCGTGGCGTGGCGGGGCGGGGCGTGGCGGCGGGGCGGGGCGGGCGGGGCGGGGCGAGGCGGCCTAGAGGCGTCTGTGGAAGTAGCGGATGTCCGCGACGGACGGGCCCGCGAGAGCTGCAGCAGCAAGACCGCTACCAGAACTGCGCTTGTCACTTGTTTGCTCGGCCACTTGACTGCTAAAAAGGCCCCGACATGCGGTCAGCTTACAGGCTCGGCGGCTGAGGCCTTGCCATTTTTTATTAAGCATAAATTACCGTTTTCCTTTAACCGAACATGGTAGTAGGCCTTGCAAGATTTATCACTCTCCTTGGAAAGCCAAGTCGCCCGTACCGGGAAAAAAAGCTTTTTATTTTTTTACATTTTCCTTTTCCTCTCCCCCTTCCTCTGCTTTTTGCTCCTGTTTTTCTAAGTAAAATAGCCGCTGTTATACAGAGAACTTGCAGTTTCTTGTTCCAGGAGCAGAAGAGTAAAGACAACAAGCACAACAAAACGGATTTTGTATATGTATGTAGACTATATCCTTCCCCTTGAGTTTGTTGCATACAAAAGTCAATTTCTGCTCCGGTAACACGCGGGCGGCTGACGTAGTTTACCGCGAGGGGACGCGGACAGTCGCCGACGCCGCCAATGGAGCCCGGCGGCGCTCACTGGCCCAAACGCCCTAGCACGCGCAAGCCCATGGACAAACAAAACAAAACGACTGCTTCAAACCCTTCATAATGAAACTCAAAGCACTTGTTTTGTTGCATAGTTTCCGATGTATGAAATGTATTAATGTATGGGTTAAAAGAGCCAAACTCAAGTTTTATCAATGTTATAAGACGTGTTTCATAAAAGTGAGTTTATAGTATAATATGGATAACCTTCTGAAATGGCTCAGGACAACAACACGACCCTTCGAGATGACAAGATTCCAACTGACAAAATCAAGCGAAATAATTCGTTTGTGTGACAAGTTCTATCTGACTTCTGTCACTAGTGCCATACTCGTACTGCAATCTGTGGACAAATAGGTTCTGTAAAAAATTACACTTGTAGGTGGAGAGATGACTGACTAATAAGTTATCGAAATTTTGACACTCATTCCAAAGAGTCTAACTGTGACCACTGACGTATCGCTAACTGGAAGGTCATAGAGTTCGAGTCCCGACGATCGGTGACTGATTTTCGACTTTAGTCAGCCTAGCTCGAATGCAGTCGCTGTCTGGAGGAGAATTCCTCGGCTCTCTGAAGAGAAAATAATAATTCTAACACGCGAAGCTACATATAACAAGTCGGACTACATACAACGAACAGAAGGTGCCCAATGGAATGAACATTTTCATTCTATCTGGACTCTGGAAATATTGTTTCAAGTTAGCATTCTCTTAGGTCATGAACTGTACCTTGGTTAAGGACGGTATTATTTCGAAGCAGTTTTCATTTCATTTATTTATGAGATAAAAATTGCAGTGCATGCATATATTAGTATGCGCATCTTACTATCAAAGAAAAAAATATTAAAAGCTGCGACACTGCGGTGCCTCTGACCGGAAGGTCCTAGATTCGAGTTCTGATGGTGGCAAGATTTTCGACACTAGTTAGATAGGTTGAATTTAGTCGCTGTCAGGAGGAGAATTCTTGCGGCGGGTGCTCTGACCGGTAGTTGTCCGTGGTTTCTCCGATAAGCATCAGGCGAATGCTAAAGCAGTATCCAAAAAAACGACTGCACGCGATCTCCCTCCTTTCTTGTCCTATCCTCACCCCTTTCTTTCACACCCTTACACTTACATGCACTACACTACCAAACATCCGGAAAACTGGAGTGGTGCCCCGGTGGTGGGAGAGTCCTGGTTAGGGAGAAACCCTACTAGCCGACGGTAGGTCGGCGCCGGATTTCACCATCTAGCGGGGGAATGTCACCGCCACCTCCCGAGGAAACCACATGCTCTAAACTTACGGGACCAATGATCTTAGCAGTTGACGCATCCAGAACCACTATTCAATGAATCAATGAAAAATGAAAGCGCCTTGTATGCTTGTGTCGTTCGGACCCACTGCGGAGAGGGCAGCCGGCGCGGGCGGTGGCCACGCGGCGGCAGAGCGCGCGGCGCGTTTGAAGGCGACGGCGGAGCCTCCGCCCCCCGCCCCCGCCCCCGCCCCGGCCCCCGCCCCGCCCCCGCTCTGATCCTGCCTTGTCGCGGTAGCCGCGACACGCGCGGAGGCGGGCGTTGTCGGGCGTCGAACACGCGGCCTCCCGTGCGGTGCGGGCGAAGCGGGCGGCGCGGGGCGTGGCGAGCGAGCGAGGGGGCGGAGGCCGGCGCGGGGCGGCGCGAGGCGGGGTGGGGCGTGGCACGGGGGCGGGGCTTCGTGGCGGCGCTGGCAGGGGAGGGGCAGCAGGCACACGCTGTTGCCGCGTCGGGCCGCCGCCTAGCGCCTAGCGCAAGCAGCTCCCGGAAGCCGCCGCCGCCTGCACTTGCTTTCCTTTCGTTGGCAATGGTCCTCTGCAAAGGCACAGTGTTCTTGTATAGAACGATTTTCCTAAGGATGAGCCAATGTGACAGCTAGTGCTGGCAACATAACTGAAAGTTCTGAGGTCGTTGTGCCCTCAAGCTCATTAGACTCCCTTCCTGCACTCCTTCGTTTGCAGGTGGCTAACTTGTAAATGACTTCGACGCTTCCTTTTGAGATGTCCTCGTCCGACGAAAATATAGTGTGCTTTGAGAAATAATTGAAATTAGGAAGTGCAGTGTTATGTGCTCTTCTGTAATATTTTTCTATTAACATTACATTGAATTTACTTTTTGTGTGATAAATATTATGTTTATTTTAAAACCGAAGCGTACTGGTGCATGTGTTTCCGTCTGTTGTGCTGTTGTGTGGCGAGCTGTGATTGAAAGCTTTGTATTTACATTTGTGGCAGTTTTCTTTTACTGATTGTGAGAGCATGTTAAGAGATTTACATGTAATTAAATTTAAATATTTCTGCGCACTGCGCACGTGCATTTATCTCATTGGCTCTTATACTTCTGCATAGGGATGTTTTCACAGGAGCCATTAGCACTTTACGAAGGGGCGTGGCTGAACAGCTGTCGCGGCGGAGGGATACTTCTCTGAAATACATGTGATGTTCACTTGTTACGCTGTCACTTTGGCTCATCCTTAGGAAAATCCTTTTATATCTCCTGCCACCGCCACTGATCAAGTCTTAAGGTAATGAATACCTTCATCATATCACACTTATTACCTCGTCTTATTATATATCAGAAACATTGTTTCGTTTTATCAGACTGTGAACGTTTTACCACATAAATGTAAATATCTCATCTGCTCGCATTCAGAAAGTACGTTTGAAAATATTAGATATTGTAAATAAATATTAATTCAAATCTAACGCTAATATTTTATTTTTCAAATATTAAATTTTAAATAAGATGGACCACCTATTATTTCATTTGAGACACATCATACAATCGTATTAAAACATTATTTGGGCACGTGTAAAACATAAATTAATTCCTTCACTTCTTGAGTTTAATGGGCTGAAGGATCGTTGCCGTGACACGCAGTTACCTCCGTTTCCTCCCTTAAAATTCAAGAAAGTTCGCAACAGCAGCAGCAAACTCTCTAATAATTATATTCACTCGTGAACATGTTGATATTACGTTCAATAAATATTTCATGGAAATCTATGTGGTAATGTGTACAGTATTACTAATACCGTAACAAGCATTTTCAGTATGATTATTACACTTATAATTATACATTGATCATCAGGGCAGAGTTTTATCAAAATCGATTACATTTACATTGAGATCCTAGAACCATCACTAAGCATTTTCCTGAAACAACCTAAATAAATATCCAGCAACCGGTTTAGGTGGCTAAGGGCATCAATTGATGTTACTATAGCGTCTCTGACTGCGAGGTCCACTCCCGACGGTGGCAGATTTTCGACACACACTAGGTAGCTAGGTCGAATTCAGCAGCTGGTTGCTCTGGTCGCTAGTTTTCCGAGGGTTCTCCGATCAACACCTGGCAAAAGCGGGAGCAGTACCCTTGGAAACGGGCCACGAACCGGGCGGGCAATCGCTTCCTATTTTGTCCCTTAACCCTTACTTACAAACACATTTGCACTACTCATGTCTGAAGACCAATCGGAAGCTTAGGGCTTGACCCGGCGGGGGCGGTGCCGCGCTGGTGGGAGATAGCTCTTGGAGAAAAAACAAACAACCCACAGCAAGTCGACGTGTGTAGGTCGGCGCCGGATCTCGCCATCCAGTGGAATATGATCACCGCCACCTCCCGAAATATAAATATGTACTACACTTACGGAACTAATGACCTGAGCCGTTGACGCTCCCGGAATCATGAATCAGTCAACATCCAGACGATGACTGGATCTCAGCAGAATACAAAACCGTCCATTTGAAGCGATTCCAAACGAAATAGTTTTGTTCGGGTACCAATCCGCGCGAAGGCTGCAATGAATGGTGGCGCGCTCACAGAAATCTCTCGAAACCGGAATAAGCGTCGGGCCGCAACACGCAGGCGCCGGGCGGTCAGCGCCGGCATTCATCATCCTGTCCGAGGCGGCGTCTTAATTTAATCTCCATTCGGCCTAGCAGCGGCCCCCTTCCGCCGCGCGCCCCGCCCCCCGCTTGTCATTGTCTTCGGGCAGTCGCCGCCGTCGCCACGCATGGCGAAGAAGTCGTCTCACTCGAGGCAATCAATGACTTTCAAATTTCCCGGCCGCGGATGGCGGCCACGTAAACTACTGACCTTACCTTGAGTTCTCCAGCGGCCACGAGAGAGACAGAGTGAGAGAAAGAGAGAGACAGGGAGAGAGAAAGAGAGAGAAAGAAAGAGAGAGAAAGAAAGAGAGAGAAAGAGAGAGAGAAAGAAAGAGAGAGAGAAAGAAAGAGAGAGGAAAGAAAGAGAGAGAGAAAGAGAGAAAGAAAGAGAGAGAAAGAAAGAGAGAGAGAGAGAGAGAGAGAGAGAGAGAGAGAGAGAGAGAGAGAGAGAGAGAGAGAGAGAGAGAGAGAGAGAGAGAGAGAGAGAGAGAGAGAGAGAGAGAGAGAGCTGAAGGGTTCTTGAAGGGGAAGAGGGGATTGGGGTGGATCAGCCTGACTGGTACCTTCCCTCTTCACCTCACCCACAACGTGTCTTCCCTTCCCAATATGCAGAGGCGAACTTTGGACGATTGCTACCGTCCAAATATAGTACAAGTATGGGACACAAAAAAAGGTTTTCGTCAATATTTCCTTGTGTTATTAATGTTCAGAATTGAGTATTTCTGCTTTCAGACGAAAAAAAGCATGCTTGGTTGTTATACTTGGGTTTTTGTAACGTGGCATCTGAAGGTAGTATCTCCAAGACGGAATATGGCACGACATTTTGCGTGTCTCTCGCTCCTGCCAAGATGTCGCATGATCGCGACCGTATCAAGCAGTGCTGCAGATCAAGCGACTCTAGCTGCACGACCAAGAAAGACGCGAAAAGTCGTGCCATATTCCATCTTGGAGATAATACCCTCAGATGCCTCGTTAAAAGAACCTAGGATTTTTCAATGTCACATTCTTTTACTCGAGGGCGATATATGCATGGGACATTTCTTATTCTAGCTCTGAAGTTTTTTGGAAATCAAGAGAGTAACATTACGCAAGTTACCAGTGCAAATTTGAAATTTGTGTTTTTAAATAATTTTGTAAGTTTTAAAAATATTTTACATCTCTTTAAGAAAGCAGAAAAAGTAATAGGCACAAAAATGTGATGAAGAGGGCACGTGAAAATTCATGAATTTCTTTGAAAATTTTTTATTCAAAACAGTTTTAAAAAAGGACAAAATCTATACAAGATAGTCTTAAAAGCTGATTTTGAAAGAGAGTTGAACTGCCTGTCTCTAGGTTTCTTCTTTTTTTGGGGGTCATTTGTTTAGGGAATGAATCCACATGCTAGTGAAATCGGGAACGTCATTTTTAGGGTCCTTGTGGTAGCCTTCATGATAAACATTTTGAGCTTCACAGTGCTATTAATGTTGCTTGAGTTGCAGGAATTGCTGCAACACGTAAGCGTGTAATGAATAAATGTCAAACAGGATGGCTACGAAAATAATTGACAGACGAGAACAATTTACAGTGCTGAACGTGTATTATTCAGGCCTGGATTATGCCCGGAGCAGACGGAGCGGACGCCCCGGAGCACCCGGAAAGTCCATAAAAACCGAAACGATGCTCAAAAAAGACCTCAGGTATAAAAACAGAAAGAAAGGATGAAAAAAGTAATGGAAAACATTGTCAAACGCCGCGTATTATCTGTCGTTCTCGCAAGCGAAAAAAGCTTCATCCCACGAAAATTCCTTTCACCGAGAACTCCTTCCAGAAAGAGGAGTTGATATCCTCGTAGCTAGTAACCCTTGTTGCAAGCATACATGCAGACAGGAACTTTTCTTTTTATATGCACTATCGTTCGGGGTGTTTTTCATATATCAAAAACCCCATTTGTAATACTGTTTTGTCTGTCTTTGCAGAACTGACCAACACAAACCTCATCGCGCGAAACTCATTAGATTCTTCGTCGGGTCGCGAAGCTTGGTGACAGGCAGTACTGCGTCTGGGAATAAATGTCCGTAAGCAAAGCTCAGGAAAGTATAATGCAATGAAGCTCGCCCCTCCCCCGCGAACTCAGCTCCGGAGTCCCCGCAAGGATTAATACGGCCCTGATATTATTAACAGTTAAGATTATCGGGGCTCAGCTGTAGCGGGACGTCCTTACGAAAGAAATAAGAATGTGCGCAATACATGCTTCTTTGTGTGAATCCAGAGTACGTAGTTTAGACCTAAATGAAATCTCCTTCTTCTCCTCATATTTTTCTTATTATTATTCTCTTTTTCTATTTCTCTTCCTTCTTTTATTTTTTTCTTCACCTTCTCCTCATTCTTTACTTAATCCTTTACATGATGATTATAGAAGTCGCTACAACACGAAAGCGTCTAACGTGTAAACGTCAAACGGGCTGCCTAATAAACCAATCGACAGTCGTCCTGGGACGTTCGTGGAGCTGAGCTAAATTTACTAAACGATTAAATGAACTCATTTTCGTTACACGCACCTAACATTACGTTGTGAATTTGGCAGGTGTTCCCGCCTCTCATCGAGTTTAAGGACGTTCCATACGTCTAGAGAAATCGAGTCCTGGATCGAGCAGCGTCCGCATCGCCATCGCTGTCTCTTTGCGAGGCGTCCCGATGCGTCCCGACGCGTCGCCCCGCGAGGACAACACACGCGGCGTCGCGCTGGGGATTCTTGCGGCGGCGGCGGAGGCGGCGGCGGCGGCGGCGGCGGCGGCGGCGGCAGCGGCGGCGGCGGCGGCGGAGGCTGAGGCGGAGGCGGCGACGGCGGGCGGCGGGTGGCGGCGCGGCGGCGGCGGCGGCGGCGGAGGCGGAGGCGGAGGCGGAGGCGGAGGCGGAGGCGGAGGCGGGAGGCGGAGGCGGAGGCGGAGGCGGAGGGGCGGAGGCGGAGGTGAGGTGGTGGGCGGAGGCGGCGGTGCAGGCAGCGGCTGTGGCGGTGGCGGCGGCGGAGGCGGAGGCGGCGACGGTGGGCGGCGGGTGGCGGCGGCGGTGGTGGTGGCGGAGGCGGAGGCGGGAGGCGGAGGCGGAGGCGGGAGGCGGAGGCGGAGGCGGGAGGCGGAGGCGGCGGCGGCGGCGGCGGCAGCGGCGGCGGGCGGCGGCGGAGGCGGAGGCGGCGACGGCGGGCGGCGGGTGGCGGCGGCGGCGGCGGAGGCGGAGGCGGAGGCGAGGCGGAGGCGGAGCAGAGGTGGAGGCGGAGGCGGAGGTGGAGGCGGAGGCGGCGCGGCGGCGGCGGCGGCAGCGGCGGCGGTGGTGGTGGGGAGGTGGAGGTGGCAGGTGGTGGGTGGTGGTGGTGGTGGTGGTGGTGAGGTGAGGTGAGGTGGGAGGTGGAGGCGGGGGTGGAGGTGAGGCGGGGGCGGTGATGGAGGCGGGGGCAGAGGTGGTGGCGGCGGAGGCGGGGGCTGAGGCGGCTGTGGAGGCGGTGGCGGAGGCGGAGGCGGAGGTGGGGCGGAGGCGGAGGGCGCAGAGGCGGAGGCGGGAGGAGGCGGGAGGCGGAGGAGGCGGAGGCGGAGGCGGGAGGCGGAGGCGGAGGCGGCGGCGGCGGCGGTGGCGGCAGCGGCGGCGGCGGCGGCGGAGGCGGAGGAGGCGACGGCGGGCGGTGGGTGGTGGTGGTGGTGGAGGCGTGAGTGATGGCAAAGGGGACGGCAGCGGTGAGGGAGGTGGCGGTGGAGGTGTGGGTTGTGGTGGTGGTAGCGGTGGTGGCGGTGGTGGAGGTGGAGGCGAGGCGCCGACGGGTCGGAGGGGACGGTGGATGAGGTGGGAGGCGGGAGGGGGGAGGTGGAGGTGGAGGCGGAGGTGAGGTGGTGGTGGCAAGTGTGGAGGTGGAGGCGTGAGGTGAGGTGGAGGTGGAGGCGGAGGCGGAGGCGGAGGCGGAGGCGGGAGGCGGAGGCGGAGGCGGAGGCGGAGGCGGAGGCGGCGGCGGCGGCAGCGGCGGCGGCGGCGGCGGAGGCAGGAGGGAGGTGGTGATGGTGGGTGGTGGGTGGTGGTGGTGGTGGTGGTGGTGGTGGTGGTGGTGGAGGTGGAGGTGGGAGGTGGAGGTGGTAGGTGGAGGTGTGAGGTGAGGTGAGGTGAGGTGCGGTGGAGGTGAGGTGAGGCGAGGCGGAGGGAGGTGGGAGGCGGAGGCGGAGGTGGGAGGCGGAGGCGGAGGCGGAGGCGGCGGCGGTGGCGGCGGCGGCAGCGGCGGTGGCGGCGGCGGAGGCGGGAGGCGGCGGGGACGGCGGGCGGCGGGTGGCGGCGGCGGCGGCGGCGGCGGAGGCGGGAGGCGGAGGCGAGGCGGAGGCGGAGGCGGAGGTGAGGTGGAGGCGGAGGGGTGAGGCAGGCGGCGGCGGCGGCGGCGGTAGCGGCGGTGGTGGTGGTGAGGTGAGTGCGATGGCGGGGCGGCGGGTGGCGGCGGTGGTGGTGGCGGCGGAGGGTTGAGGCGGAGGCGGAGGCGGAGGCAAGGCGAGGCGGCGTGGTGGTGGTGGGCGGTGCGGCGGCGGCGGCAGGGTGGCGGCGGGCGGCGGTGAGGCGGCGGGGCGGAGGCAGTGGCGGCGGCGGCGGCGGCGGCGGCGCGCGCCCATGGCACAGCCGCCCCTCCGCGCACAAAGAATTTCCTGGCCGCCGCCCGCACGAGAATACTAATTCGTCTGCGCGGCGCGGCGCGGCGCAGCGGCGGTGCAGGGCGCGCGCGCGGGAGGGATGGCATGTCGCGACACTTCACTGGAAACGGTAGGACCGGCTGAGGTGACTCAGGGCATCCACTCACCTGCTTTTGACCGGGAGATCCCGCGCTTCCACTCCCGACGGCGACGAGGGCAGGATTTTCGACACTGCACATACATAACTAGGTCGAATTCGGCTGAGTCCACCTGGTTGTGTATCGCAGCTGCTGTTTGGAGAAGAATTTCTGATTGATTGATTGATTGATTTTTTCGTGTTTCGCGTCAAAGGATTTGGTTATTAGTCCCGTAAGTGTAGTGCAGTCTTTCCCCCGGGAGATGGCGGTGATCTTTCCCCGCTGGATGGCGAGATCCGGCGCCGACCTACCGTCGGCTAGTGGGGTTTCCCCAACCAGGACTCTCCCACCAGGGCGCTGCCTCAGTTGGGACAAGTCTAAGCTCCTGATCGGTCTCCGAAATATGTGATAGTGCAGAGTGCTAGTGTAGTGTGTGGTGGTGCGATAGGACAAGGAAGGGGAAGATGATCGCGCGCGGTCCGTGACCCGTCGGTAGGGTACTGTTCCGCATTCGCGTGGTGTTGATCGCAGAAACCTACGAAAACTACTGATATGGGCAGCCGCCACACCTCATCCAGGACGGCGACTGAATTCGACCTAGCTAAAAAGCTAGTGCCGCCGTCAGGACTCAAACGTAGGACCTCCCGGTCAGAGGCTGTGCGTTACATCAGGTTGATGCACTGAGCTACCGCTCCCGGTAGGAGAGTTCTAGCGGACGGCTGCTCTGATCGAAAGTTTTCCGTGGTTTCTCCGACCAATATCAGGTGAATGCCAGAGCAATGCTCTGCCAAACGGGCCACGGACTGCGCGCGATCTTTTATTCACCATTCTCGTCCTATCTTAACCCCTTACATTAACATGCACTACACTTCGACCATATTGGATCGAGGTCTTAGAGTCTCTGGTGTTCTTAGTGGTTAGTGCTCCGCTGGTGGGAGATACCTGCTTGGGAAAAACCGCAAACCGTCAGGACCTGGATCTCACTATCCAGGAAAGATCACTGCTACCTCCCGCGTTAACATTTACCACACTTACGGGACTAATGATCTAAATAGTTGACACGCCAGGAAACACGAAATAATTAATCAATTAATGAAGACGTTAGGAGGTGTCACAGTGCACCCGAAATATTGGTCGTTCGCTACCGGACGTCTGTGAGCAAGCGAAGTCGTCCGACGTATTTCATTCTGAAAATACCCGAATGTTTCACTATAAATCGTCCGAATATTTCCATAATTCTGAAGCTTATTTTTCGAAACATTTGCGAGAAGCACACTCAAGATCATGTAGGTACCTATACGATGTTCTTAATCATGTACTTACCCTTCCTTTACTCTCCAGATTATTTCGGGCGGATTGGAACCGACAGAAGTAAACGAAACGGATTTTCGCCGATGCTTTCGGACTCCATTGGAAGAGGTTGTTCCAGTTCAATACTGACCACTTCCGGTTACCATCACGTATTTGAACGAACCCGGCACACAGGAATAAAACGTCCGATGTCGGCCGACTGGAATTTCGACCAAAATCGGTTTCTCTGTGACCGCTATCTTACGCCCGAAATGTCCGGATATTCTCATACTTCCAAAGCTCATGTTTTGAAATATTTGGGAGAAGCACGCTGAAGACTGTATACTTGTACATGTATAGTAGATAGTGTTGTTATTGCAGATGGCCTTGACTCTCTTGCTCTTCAGGTGAATGACGTTTAGAACAAAATGCCACAGGTAACACAGGCACACAAAAAAGTTGTCAGACTCGAAAACTTGACACTTGTTTCTCTATGTATGTCGGCGCTGAATTCGAATCTGAAGACAGAATTGCACCACCATCATCCAGTTTTTATCCGAATCCGAATGCGCTGAATACGAATTTGAAGCCATAATTGTGCCAACATCCTCCATCTTTTTTTAAATCGCGAAAAACAACCGTGAAATTGTAGGTTGTTAATTTTTACGTGTTTTTTTTAGATTTAAAAGAGAACAGGAGAGAGGTGGCGCAATTCTGGCTACAGTTTATGATTCACGCGTCGACATACTTAGAGCAACAAGTGTCAAGTTTTCGAGTCTGAAAACAACCCCAGAAAACAAAAACTTCACAGTGTTTTTTCGCGATTTAAAAAAAGGTGGAAGGTGTTGGCGCAATTCTAGCTTCAAATTCGGATTGGAATATTTTGATAACATACTTGAAACTAATCATATTAAATGGACTTCTTACAATATTTACTTTGCCTTTTACTTTCCTTTGCCAGATCGGAATCTCAGCATTGAGAAGACGCGTTCCATCATTTCACCACACACGCTTAAATCTCGAATAAATTAACTAAATACATTTTCCTGCACTTCAATTTCTTCACCATTACTATTACTATGTATTTCGCAGAATACTAAAAACTTTAACAACCTTTCATCTAAAATTCTAAAAATTCTGTGTTCACGCTATATGCGTTCGAGCTTGTGCCTGCATCATTCTCATGTTTATTATATTTTATATTATGTATGAGCGTTCTCCTATTTGTGTAAGAGAACTTTGTCCTTGACGTAATAGTGTTTGCTCCAATTACAAAACAAACATTAATATTACCATGTTCATAGATGTCAATAAACGATTTATAATGATGTAAATAATATAGACTAGAACCAAATATTATTCAGAATACTTAAAATTTACTACGTACTATTCTCATAACTCAGTTCTACAAAATGAAACTTGTAATCATCAGAAATACAAGCATATTTTTCTAAACCAGTTTTTAACGGAGATTACGGTTTTGCATTCAGATTTGCGCCACCACCTACCGTTTTTCTTCAATAGCGAATCGATTTTTTACTTTAAAAATAGGCCATATTACATTTCCTTATAAACGGTGTTAGTAAAGCTTGTGAAATGCTTAGAAATGTGATGGATTCACACGTCTCTTATGAAATGCTTCAGGATCTTCTCTGTATAACTTCCAGAAAAAAAATGCATCATGGAGTCATTCCAGAAGCCTTCGTAGCATTTCTCCTTTGTTCTGATGTGTGGAAAGGCTCACCTTGTTCATCACTCAAGTCACCGACTTTATCAGCCAAAAGAAAAGGAATGTAGAAAGTTAACTTAAGTGACATTCTGGCACCCTGGATTTGAAATGTCCAAAAAAGTCTCTTGATTCTTTTAGAAAAAGTTTGGTTTTCAATAGGACCTCCACTAAAACTAGTCATCTAGCGTCACTTGGGCACCTTGTCACTAGTCACTAGGGCATCTTGTTCTTCTGCAGTCATCGTTTGGGTGAAGGCATCTTCTAAAATATCTCGGATTTGTGAAGATTCCTTCTTTCATTTTCGCTGCGCTGATTTTTGAATTTTTTTCACAGAGATACTGGAATTTACAGTTTGCCTTACCCATTGTCTTCACCGGACAATTAATCCAGGCTTTATATGAAGAGGAGGGACAAATACCATGTTGGGATCAACGAGAGGAATATTGAGGACACTGTTTTCCAGGCTCATAAGAAACCCTGCTGTTTCTATCTCTTCTACATATGTTTTTAGGTATGCTAGCGAAAACATCCCTCATTTTATCCCCAGCAATAGTAGTTCCTGAAAGAACAGCTTTGCCATTGGGGATTCGTCATTGATTTCCATGTGAATACCATTCTATCTCAGAATCTTAGAATTTTAGAGAAAATTTAAGCACGTATTTGGAATCAGGGCGTGACAGATTTCACACATTTTCTTTTCTGATGATTTTTCATTGTTGACTAGGTAAGTCCTTATTTGTGGAGGGCAAGGTACTATACCACTGGATATTTACTTCTTTGATGATAACATAATTTTCAAGGAGTTACGATATACTGTACACGAGTTCAAGGTTGTTTTCCACATTTCTGTCTAAATTATCAAATTCTACGATTCATTCCTTCATCTTATTTTGAACTGCCTTGCGGTAGTTGCGAACCGCATTACATGTACACATACACATACATTACATGTATTTAATAGAAGCAACTATTCTCTATATTCTTCTATTATGTAAATATTCGCAAATATTCTCACAGTTTTCTATTATGAGATATACTCTTAGACAGTGCTTGATTTATGAAATATAATATAATAATGATATAATCTAATAATATATTCCCGAGGAACTGGATCGCCGTTCCGTCGCCTTCCGCCAGCAATCAAGCCCTGCACTTAGAGCAAAATATTAAGCAATAAAGCGCAAAAAAAGAATGAAAGGCAAAATAACAACTTCATTATCTGTGCATGTCTTCTGGAATTCAGTGGGAAATATAGTTATTCAAATTATCGTTCCCATGTTGTTGCGGCAGGAAATATTATTCCTTGTCGAAGGACATAATGGATAAGAGCCCAATATTTATTACCGATTTATCCTTGGAAATAGATTTTATTACATCGGAGATTCTTTTTCCTGTATTCAAAATTCAAGTAGTATATGGCTTAGTGTAGGGATCACAGAATTTTGAAAACGTGCACAGTATTCACTTCTCCTCATAGCACGTCATACACAGTTTTAACTGTTTTTGACGTAAAATAAATAGCGACAATATTGGTGACAATTAAGATTATACCAATTTTTTATTGACCGAGTAATAATAGCCACACATAAATGATGACTAATCATGTAACCGAAATAAATAATGTAACAGGTCTCTCGCGAAGTATTGACAGTGTTGACACGTTCGTATCCTTACGCATCGCCGCCCCGAGGTGAATTGCAAGCGAATGACCGGGAGCGGTAGCTCAGTGCATCAACTGATGTCACTGCAGCGCCTCTGACCGGGAGGTCCTAGGTTCCCACTCCCCACGGCGGCAGGATTTCCGACACTAGCTTCTCAGCTAGGTCGAATTCAGCCGTCTGGAGGAGAATTCTAGCGGCCGGCTGTTCTGATCGGTAGTTTCCGTGGTTTCTCCGACCAATACCAGGCGAATGCTGGAGCAGTATCCTAACAAACGAGCCAAGGACCGCGCGCGATCTTTCCTTCCTCTTCTGTCCTGTCCTCTCCCCACACACACACACACACACTAACATGCACTACACTAACACATATTCCGGGAGACCGGTCGGGAGCTTAGAGCTTGTCCCGGCTGGGCGTGGCGCCGCTGGTGGGAGAGTCCTGGTTAGGGGGAAACCCCACTAGCCGACGGTAGGTCGACGCCGGATCTCGCCATCCAGCGGGGGAAGATCACTGCCTTTTCCAGAGAAAAAACATGCACTACACTAAGGGGACTAATGAGCGAAACAGTTGACGCGCCCGGAAACACGAAAAAATCAATCAATCAATCAAGCGAATGAATGAAAAAGCCTGCGCCGCCGCGCGGCCCCGGGCGTTCGCGGAAGGCGGCGGTGGCGGCGCGCAGCCGGTTTCTGCGCTCGCAATTAGCGGCGGCGGAGGCGCCGACGAACAGAAGGCGGCGGCAAAGAGGGCGGAGGAGGGGCTGGGGCCGGCAGCGGTCAGAGAGCGATGGCGATGGTGACGACGGCGATGGAGGTGGTGGTACGACGGGGGGGAGGGAAGAGACAGTCGAGGAGATGACGTGGAAGGGGAGGTAAGGTTAAAGAGGTAGGAGATGGGAAGGAGGTGAAGAAGGACGAGGAGGGAGAAAAGGGGGAGGAGTAGAATGAGAATATGGAGGCAGAGGGAGAGAAAGAGAAGGAGGATGGAGAAGAGGAGGAGAATGCAATGAATTGAGGCACACGCCCAGTGGAGTGGGCGGTGGGAGGAAGAGGTAGTGGTCAGAATGGTGTTGCAGGCGACAGCAGCCAGAAGTCGGAAGCGATGGGGGAGGCGGGTGTCATGGAAGGCGGTGGGAGGAAGGCGGGCGTGGAGACAGAGGTGACGGCCAATAAGCGGAGGAGGCTACGGTGTGACAGGGTGCGGAGGAGACGGAAAAAGTGGGTGGTGGAGTTAGAAGTCACGGACAGCGAAAAGGAGGCGGTATGAATGAGCCGAAGGGGGAGGAGGAGGTGATATCGGCGATGGCAATGACAGTGGTCAGAGGGCGACAGCGCGGCGGGCGACTTTCCACCTCAGGGTACGGACGTTAAAATCCCGCCTTCTCCAAAGCAGGACAGCGGCTACTCTGAAGGTTTATCTCGACATTCTCCCGATTCCACTACCTTTCATTATAACGACAGCCTCTGAACCCTTTCCTCTAGATGTTCAAAGATTTAAAAGTAAATCAACTAATGATATTTGTAGGTGAGGTACCAATATGGAATACATTTTATTTTCTGTTGCTTGTAACTACGTAAAGAAATAAATGATTGTGAAATGTTGCACAATGAAAAGGTAAACTAATACGGTAATCACTGATGAGACGCCAACTGCATAAAACTACTCGAAGTGCTTAAAAATCGTTATTTTCCACGCATTCTTTCTTGTTTAGAAAATGAGGGTCAAATATGGAACACCACAGATAATATGCAATAAATCCTAAAGAATTAGTTCAAATTAAAAACTGACATGTTCTAGTGGCTTGAAATCTGAGAACAATGGAACAAGTGGCAAAATACTGTACAACAGAGATTTTCATTTTCAATAATCACAGATGTAACGCTCTTTCTTATAACCGTCGTAGTCTGCATGTGACCACATCACGCACATTTCACCCATAATCCATTGTTCCTCCCTAGTGTTTGCTGCCAACTTTACAGAGCAGAACAGGCGCTCCGCATCTTGATTACAACGTCCAGTCTTTTCCTGGAATACCGATGTATTCCATATTTGTGGTCCCTCCATCTTACCATTCGGAACCTCAAAGCAGCTGGAGCGCAGGTTATGGTTATAGTATATGGGGTTAATAACTATATATGAGAGGTATATATATATATATATATATATGGTTGTTAACCCCAACGACTGAGCTCCAAACTAAAATATATTCCACATTAATAAAGGTGGTAAAATGCAAAATGCTTATTACACAATGGTTTGTACTTAACGACAAAAATGTATATGCTTCACAAAACGTAAAATTTCTACCACTTGTAAATTACGGTATTCTGCAACAACAGACAAAGTTGGATTCATGGAATGCATGACGGAGCACCGTTTCCGCCACAGAACAGCACATGCGATGCCAGATCATGCGGTATTCCATATTGGTGCCCCTATTGTATTGGGGCACGTTTATGACTCTTCCTCGAAAAGTTATTGTGCGTAAATTGGGCTTATTAAAAGAATAATTATTATTATTATTATTATATCATTATATTATTATAATTATAATAATAATTATTATTATTATTATTATTATTATTATTATTATTACTAGATGGCTGATTTTGATTACCTAAAACATCTCAAAAAATGAACAATAAAATGCTCTTAAAATGCTTTAAAGATACCTTAAAACCAAAGAAAAATGCGCGCCACATGACTGGTTCGATGTTCCACGGGTTTACCACTTCCTTCTCAGGTTCTCCTACATTCGCCATTCGTCCAAATTCCTGACCCTTCTCTCGATCTTCGGCTCGTATCATCCACGTATTTGGTCCAAGTCCTTCTCGCCTACGCTTGGGTCTTCACTGGAGTCGTCCTTCTTCTTCAGCGTGCATCGTACCCGTTGTTTGCACTTCCAGTTTTGAATAACTAACGTTATTGAATTGGATACTTCAAGCACTCGGCTGATATACCGCACTTTGAGCGTGCGTGGTCATGGCGTACAAAGTTAAATGCTGGATTTCGTTTAGAGTCCTTCTGCGCGAATCTAATTCAAGTATGAAAATATTTCAGATTCAAGTAATCACATCGCTTGTTTTCTCGCGTAATGTTAGTACTAACACTGTACATGCTCTTTACTTCTGAATTCTATCACACTCATTAACGCGTTTTTCAAATCAGTTTTAACTAGGCAAGTAAAAATATACTCCTGCTTTAGCCAATGACTATCGCCGGAGAAATAGGATCAGTCGCCGTCGCTGTCGAAACCGGAAGAGAGTTCTCCCGAAGCGCGTGGCGGTATATATGTGACTCCGCCTGGGGAAATTTCTGGAGGGGTGAATTTTCTCCTCTTTCGCATCCTCTCAAGAAAAATATTATCCGTAACTTCGGACATCGGATTGCGAAAATCTGCGGGTAGATGAGCTTTCTCGGAACATCGCTCTGCCGCGTACTCTATTTGTCTTTGTTCTGGGCTTTTCTCCTGGCTTATGGTGGCGTTACGGGTTTGTATAATCCTGTGACGTCACAGTATATATTGTAATGATGTCGTCATTCAAAAAGGAACATTATAAACATTTTTTTAGTAAAGATACCATGGGAGGAGAGCGCCGTCAAATGTTTTTGAAGCATGACGAGCGGCGAGAAATCGCATTTAGAAATTGAAAGAATATTTGTGTACGGGTCAAAAGAACCCAACAATATATGGACATTTCGGAAAATATACGAATTTTTAAAACATTTAGTTGTATATAATTAGTAGAGGAGAATTGGAAATGGAAAGTATAAACCGCGTATAGAGAACCGTCGACTGTTTTTTTAAGGAAGCGCTTCGAAAAATGTCGAGGGTGGTCAGAGAATGATTAGCCGTCGTAGGGCACAGACGGAGACGCGTGGTAGGCGCGGTGAATTCTAATATGCAATTTTGTCAGAGGCATAGTGCTAAGTATTCGTGAAGAAAAGGGATGGAATTGAATGTGTGGCGCAAGAAGTTTGTGGAAACATGGGGCTATGTAAGCAGAGCTACTCCAAAACAAGAATGATAGAACATTTTGCATTTTTGTTTGTTTGTGTAGCAAGACCAAATTTACAATACAATGTATAAAAAATTGTTATTTAGCTAAAATTTCTAAGGTGCACTAATAATAAATGAATAAAGTAATTCAAAATATTTGGTATTAATTAGCAGTGTCGTTACTTAAAAAAATATTTGTGATAGTTGTATTTTTCTTGGTCTAAAATAATCATTTAATAATTACAGGGAAATAAACGCAGTTGTCAATATTCAACTTAGGAAACAATTTTCAGATTTTTATTTTTAATTAATGAGAATTAGTTCCTACAACAATAATAGTGTTATTTATGGTTTTCGATATGGGCCGGTTCTGCGTATCCACGGATATAAATTCGTTGACGTGGCTTCCCATTATTTCCACGAGCTAGTAAAAATAGGAAAATGGTATCCAATATCTTGGGAGAAATTGATGGAAATATAATATTGCTCTTGTGATAGGGGATAGGAGCCATGACAATATTCGAAAAATATATATATTTTTTCTATTTGGCAAAGTTCCCAATTTTCATTTACCTATAGACGTCTCCTGCATATCTTCTTTTTCTTGGTAAAAAATTGTGACAGTCGATTGTAGATAAGGCAAATTATTAATTTTTTTAATCGGCACTTGTCAAAGACACGGGTAAAAGTAATGTAATGTTATGTACCATCAAGCGAAGAGCATTGAACGCGCTATGCACCAAATTTATGATATTCAAGTTTGAACTCTCAGGGGAAACGATTCAGCCAAAGGATAAACGTAAAAATACAGGCGATCTCAGACAAATTCAATTAAGAAATACATGAAATATCCGACGATTGATGTATCGCAATAACTCAGGAAAAAAATTACCTTGGCTT
This sequence comes from Teleogryllus oceanicus, assembly GCA_964035755.1. Lineage (NCBI taxonomy): Eukaryota > Metazoa > Arthropoda > Insecta > Orthoptera > Gryllidae > Teleogryllus > Teleogryllus oceanicus. The sequence goes on from CAXIVR010000014.1 coordinate 41,215,011, forward strand.
GGATCTCACAGATCTATTGCGAGCAAGCCTGGCTTAAAAACGGCTCTAAATTTTTCAATTGAAATTGCTATTTAGGACGATCTTTCCCTCTTCTTTAATATTCTCTCAGTATTTTTTGTTCTACTTATATGAAACCGAAAACTCAAGAGAATTAAAAAATGTTCTTTGAACTGCGATATATAGCAGCTGGAAATACATTGGGATAACACCGTAAACATAGTCCTCACCAAGGAAATTTGAAAACCTTATAAGAAATCTATATTATCTTTTTCAAAACGGAAATACATTTTGCCGTATATGGAATCAGCAACAATGTTTTACCAATCTTTGATAAAAACCATTCAAGGATAAAATATTGAGACTATTTTTATAATTTCTTATTGAAAAGATAGCCTGTATTTCACTCAAAATTACTCAAAACTACTCATTTTCAAAAACCTGTCTTTAAATTACAGATTTCATTAAAGAAAAAACTTCAATCTTCAATATAGAAGGAGTTAAAGAAAGGCGAAAAAATTTACTTTAAATTTTTAATTAAAAAAAAACCGGGTTCCCAACCTTTGTTACGATTTTTTTAAAAAACTTTAAAATGTTTTCTGAATTTTTAAAAATAGTGAAAAGTGAAAGATCTAGTTTTTGCTTTAAGAAATGTTTTGAAATACATCTTAAATTACTGTTGAAACAACGTTACAAAACATCCATTTGTTGATATTCAAGCATAGTATTGTTGGCTTTACATTGCGACATAAAAAGGGCATACTGAACTCAGTTAATGATCACAAAACTGAGTCATTAAATCGAAGAGAACAATCCTGCGATTACATCTTGATATGTGCTAGGTATGGAAGTACTTCGAAGCAAGATATTTTGAAACTACATTAAGTCCGCCAGAGTTTGAAGTTTTTCAGCCATTCATTACACTTAAAATATAAAAAAGAAGAATATAAATTTTCAAATCCACTGAATAATGCGAGCCAGTGCCATTGAATTTAAATTTTATACCTCAAAATGCGGTAGTACTTTTTTGGTAAAATTTGTTTGCCAACATGTGTAAAGTTTTATAACGATTTTATGCATATAAAAGAAACAGTCGAAAATGCGTAGAAAAGAAACATTCGAAATATTGGTAATTATTTCTACACCTTTCTAATCGTCACAATAGTTGTTCACCGCAACAGACAGTATGTAAGGAACAGGAAACAGTAGGGAACAAGAAAAAGGATAACCAAATGTAAGTAATAAACATTAAATATTGTATTTTAATTTTTATTTACCGAAGTAGATATTAACAAATTGTGTATATGAAAAAATATATTTTTATCAAATATATTCTATAACATAATTTTACGGGGTTTTTTTATTAGTGGCGAAAGGAGATCGATGTTAGACTTGAACTATATCATGATGTATCGCGAATTTGGCTAGAATATGTTCAGACCAATAATGAATAAAATTAACGAACATTTTCTAATGACTGCCGTGGTAACGTCTTTATTACTTAAATTTCGCTTTTATTAACTCTCGTTTTGTGTTACATTGCGTATATCGTTGTTTTTTTTGTTTCTATAAAACCTCTTCCTATTTTAGGATTAATGGTTTAATGGCAGATGGAATTTTAAAATGATGATAATGTGCTTCCAATATTATTGTTTTCTAATATTTTACTTCAGAACATTAATCACATTTACACAATATGCATTCGCATGTTTCAGCGGCGCACATTGCTTCAAACTAACTGTGAGCGTATTGAAAAAAATTAAAAAGTTTGGAGTAATTTTGTATTAACACAGTTAAGCTCTCCACTTCTCTTCAATTTCAATATACGTCAAAAGTCTCTTTGTTACAATAACTCGTTCTTTACTGTCCTCCTATTTCCATCTAAAGTAAACCTTGCAGCATTATGTGTACTAGATAGTAATTGCACCATGTACACGAGATATCCATCTTTTTAACTCATTCAAGTGTGTTTTGTTTCTAGAAGTAACTGCATCAGAAACAGGATTCCGCTGAGGACAGACTATATCAGAGCCTTCACATTGTTAGAAGAGTCATGATCAAGTTAATATTCCTTTTGATTTTATTATTTCTTCATGATGCACACAAATTCAAGAATTTTATGGAAACGACACTTCATTCAAAACATAGGAAGAAAACTCGTACAAGAAACAAAATACTCTACAAATACTACGGCAAAAGCATGTCGTTGCACCAGAAAAAGAAGCGATTGTCAAATACGGTGTTAATCCTACACTCTTAAGACGCATTACTGGTGCAACAATTCTATACATAATGACATGTTCGTGCAGCATTCTCTGAAATTACTTCGTTCGGTAAACGAAGATTGAAGTTAGGATGTGCGCACACAGGTTTTGATGTTAAATTCTTCGATGTTGATCTAGGCTTGAAGCAACTGGCCACGGGTGAACTGGACATTCTTAGTGAGCCCGTGTACGTGGGGCTGACGCAGATGGACAAAATGAGTATTCTGTACCCGCACGACAAGGACGACCTATGCTTCCTGGTAGAGACACCGCGGCCCACGCAGCTCAGCCTGTTGCTGACGGTGTCGCTGAGCATCTGGCTGGCCACGGCCGCCTGCGTGCTGGGCGTCGTCGCCGCAGCAGGCCTTGGCTTCGGGGTGGGGTGGGCCGACGCTGCGTTCGCCGTGCTGGGCTGCCTCATCACCGGCGCCTCCCACGCGTCGCTGCACCGCCTCTGCCTCTGGGTCAGCCTGCTCAGCTTCTTCCTGTGGAACTTCATCGGCGGCTCCCTCACGGGCTCCATCGTGTCTCCGGAGCGAGGAAAGGGTTCAGCACGCTGGAAGAGGTGGACGCGGCGTTTAAGCGCATTTACGCACTGCCGACATTGGAACCACAATATTTAAAATGGATCAAATCGCAAAGTAATGTTTATAATTCGTTGATTTCAAAATTGTCAGATCCAAGCATGCGCAACGAACCGTTTAATTTCAAAGAAGATATTATTCTGAGCTATGAAACACATATATCCCTGCATAAGGTTATTTCGTTTGAGGAGCTAAAAGCGATTGAAAAGTCTGTGTGTCTTTTCACTCCTTGTTATGTATCATTTCCCGTACGGAAGAATTGGCCTCACGCAAGATCTTTCGAGAAGTTAATTCAAAGATCAGTAGAAGCAGGTTTGTTAAAATTTTATAAAGAACAAACTTGTGCACAGACGATGTTGGCCGTGGCACCAAATTACGGTTTTGTTCATCTGATAAAATAGAGGCTTCAGATAATCTCGCAAAGCCAATGCCGCTGAACACTTTTAAAGAGGCTTTCTTCATCTGGGGAATAGGCCTTTCTTTGGCCCTGACTTTTTTCTCAGTAGAAAACAGATCTCATATACTCTGCGGGATTTCACTCGTCATTACCGGTCTGTGTCGTGTGTTCTGGGCTTTCTATGTATCAGTGGCGATTGCGGCAGAGAAGGTCAAGGTGCACTACCCTCCCAAATAGTACACATCCATATTTCCTTTCATTTCATTTAGTATATATATATATATATATATATATATATATATATATTGATGTTTGAGTTGTTGTTGGCCAAGTTTTTTTAAAATTTCAGAAACCGGAAAGCCCAGCATTTTGTGTCCCGTTTTTTTCATTGTTCAGGGATGTTTGGGAGCTATGTTCTATTGCAATGCGGCGACATTTAGTGCCCTGAGCTCGTATGCGCGTCCGTGACGTGTGAGGGCGTGCAGATGAGGTACTCTCCTGGTACTCACCTCTCACAGGCTGTCACGTACGCTGATGGGCCAATAGTGAGGACTCTACTGTTGGCTATATGGACACGCAATACACATGCATATCGGCGCTCAGCGATGTAGCCAGAGGGCTACTAAAGCAAAAGGCTAGAGGACCACCTTGTAAGAGAAATGAAAGTATTCGGCCAAAATATTAAAGAAGAAGAAATTTAACTAATTTTAATTTAATGAAACGAAAGTTAAAAGTAGCGTGATTATGCCGTTTGGAATAAAATAAATAAAACTTTCAATCTAAGAAAGGAGAAAAAATCAAAACAATATAAAACTAACATAGTATTTACACAGTCAATAGCCGAGGACGAGTAAGTAATTAATAATATAAACCTTAATTTTAAATCTTAAAATGAATATTTATTTTACAACAGCACAAAGTGAATGGAACAAGAAGAACACAATAAATGAATTTGATCAAAAGGTTTAAACAATTACTTAAATGTTTTGGTAGCTGTCTTTAAGAAGCTGAGTGGCTCGGCAACCCTGGAGACAAGGACAGGTACCTGGTATAACGGACGTTAAATACTCCGATAATGATGCCCCGTACCGTCACTCTGGAGCTGGAGTAGGTGAGCTGCAACGATGTATAGGTGATGACTCGTCACTGCACCAACTGGGCGATTGGTCGGAGTCCCCGGACACGATGACCAGGCATGAGTGCTGTGATCTAACTGTCGCGCCACAAATGTGCGCGTGCAAGTCGTTAAAAACGTATGAGTATGGCATTCGTTGATGGACAGCCTATTGCCCTAATTATTGCTGTTGCGCTGAGCCGGTAACTTACGGTATGACGGTAAGACGTGAGTGCCGAATGGCCGCGTAGAGCATGGGAAGCTCACATTACCGTCGCGGAAAGCCACGCGCTACTGACTGGCCAGTAGCGGTGTTTCAATCTGCATGTGCCATCTTAGCAATTTAACTCTCTGCACTCAATGAACATAAATATAATGAACCTCTGACGTATGAACCCAATGAACCTCTGAGCGCGATGGCTTACAACCAATATACAGAAAACTGCCCCTCTCACGTGGTGCTCGCGGAGGGGGCGGACTGAAATGGAGGGGGAAGCCCCTTGGTGCACCTATGGAAAGAGCTCCCGAAACCTGTGAAACACGAGCGGGGCCACGCGGTGCGCGGATGTCCATGCCGCCGGAAGGGGGTGGCCGCACTTCGCGACAGGTGTAAATGCAGTTCGTGAACCGCGCCTATTCTATGATGGAAGAATGTTTTTTCCACCATGATCTAATACAACACTATATATATGTTATATATATATATATATATATATATATATATATATATATATATATATATATATATATATATATTCACTGTTCGCTTGAATATTCCACAGAATTTGGTGCTCCCCTTCAAAATATTCTCTGGGGCCCCCACTACCAAGTATTCTAACACACGAAAAAGATTTTATTGGCCGTACAACGTAGTAGTAATGTTGGTTGTTTAAGATTTCCCAGACAATTTTTAATAACCGTCAATGACGAATAATGAAATATATTGATGATACTCTTTTGAATTGTTTTAGGAAGATGATGACATAGACAAATACCTTCTGTGCACTATGTAAGTAGTATACGAGGAAGTAAACTAGTGGTGCTAGATAACTGCACACTCTTTACCGTACTGGATGGTTTCGATTCTCTTGAATTGGGCTAGTTTTTTTTTTGCCCCACCCTCTTCCCTGCTGTTGTATATCGGCACCTGAAAGTTCTACAAGAGTTGTTTGCGGTAACAATCGCTTCTCTGAAAAAATTTCCAGGCAAGAGCAAAACTGCATCGCTTGTGTCTAGATATTGAAGCGTTCCTAAAAACGCCCAATTTTTAACTCATTTTCACAAAAAAGTTTTGAGTTCTGAGAAACTTAAAAATAAATAATTTTCAAGCACTTGTAAAAGATGCACTTGTAATACTGCTAGCGATCCTTCACGCCCACATCCGTGAAGTCAACGCCGTTTTGTTTGCCAGAGGGCGTTGTTTAAGTACATTGATTGTTTGTAAAGTTGCTGTTTTAAGAATTGGTGAAGTATTTTTAAAAAAATTCTTGATGTTTTCCTGATATGAGGTTCAGAACTCCTCAAAATGAAATATTAACCTCACATTTAGTAGAAACAATTGCTTTCCCTGTAGCAGAAATACGTATTCAATATCGATTTGGCAGTATTTTCCTCCACGTAGTAATTTTTTTTATTAAAGTTATGGAGTTACATCCAGTGAAAAAATGCAAAAATGTGTTGATTGGTAGCCTAGTTGTAGACGTGATCAAAAAGTTTATTACCTTGAAAATGTTCAATATAGCTTCAACATTTTGCGTGTTCTGCCAGTTTTAATGATCATCGGCCACAGTGTGAAACCGTTTTAATGACACAATTTTGAAAGTTAATTGTTTAGCAAAAGTTACTCACGTACTACTCATCTTGCAAGAAATCAATTGTGTGAGTTTTGTGAAGTGAAGAAAAAAGCAAAACAAAGTATTTAAATTCTATCATTTTGGTATGTTAATGTTTTATTAATAAAAAAATTTGAAAATATTTTGGATATAGTTTTGAAAATAGTTTGTATTTCTGTGAAATAAAAACTGAATAAACAGTATGACCCTGATTTTTATTTTCCCGCTTAGATACAAATTGTCTTCTCATAGTATGTCTTCCGCATGCTTTCAGAATCTCGTTTTTAATTGTGTAATTTTTGTAATGATGTACATCAGCAGTTTCTTGACATTTTCATGAAAAAGGAAGAAATAGTGGTTATTCCTTGAGGCATTAAATTTTAATAGATAACATTCATTAATTTTAAATATTTTTTCTTAAAAGTATTTAAGCAATTTGACTGCACCTTTTGTATATTCCAGAGGAAATTAAAATTGAGAAACATTTCTTTTTGGTCATATTTAACAGAACGAAGCTGTATTACCAATGTAGTGTCAAATATAATCGGCGTCATGTTCATTTGCTGCCACTTTCCGCTACAATCGCTGATCAACACATCATAATAGGACGTTTAATACGGAGATGTGCTACAGTGTGATGCGTACTCTGTAGTAGTAATACAGTGTATTTTTATTGGCAGTAAAATATATGTTTACAGAACCAAAACACACATTGATAATGTAAAATTTAGAAGATCATGACTACTGTAAAAATGAAGAAAACAATAAATTACATAATGAAACCAATAAGAAAAAAATATGAAGAAGCGAACAAAAAGTGTTTAAATATCAAATCTAAATAACAATGATTCAGGTTTTTTGTTATCTTTGAAATAAAATTTACAATAACTGGGATAATATTTTTACCAAAACTGATAGCAATAAACAAGTAGAAAAAGGACCGCACACACACAAACACACACACACCCACACACACACATATATATACAAGGTCTGTCCCAAAAGTAAGTTGAATAAGTCCAAGAAAAAAGATTTATTGCAGATAAATATACAAGTAACTAAAATTCTTCAAAGTAGCTTCCTTCCGAGTCGGAACACCTGCGCCAGCGTTTTTCCCAGTCGCTGAACGCACCCTGGAAGGCGTCGACGGAGACCTCCTTCAAGAGCCTCGTCGTTGCTTCTTTGATGTCTTCCAAAGTCCCCAAATGGTGGCCCTTGAGTTCCTTCTTGATCCTCGGGAACAAAAAGAAGTCCAGTGGTGCCAAGTCGGGGCTGTACGGCGGCTGGAGCAATGTTGCCATACCGCGTTTCGCTAAGTACTCTCCAATAATGAAGGCGGTGTGCGACGGCGGGTTGTCATGGTGAAGACGCCAAGTGCTGGCGATCTCCTTCCTGACGGGTTTCACTCTGCTTTGGAGCCTTTTCAGGACTTGCAAGTAAAAATGACTGTTCACTGTTTGTCCTTGTGGCACAAACTCTGAGTGGACAATGCCTCTTTTGTCGAAAAAAAACGATGAGCATGGCCTTTACACGGGACTTGCTCATTCTCGCCTTTTTTGGGCGCGGGGAAGCTGGCGTGTGCCACTCAGCACTTTGTCTTTTGGTCATACTCGAAAACCCATGCTTCGTCACCCGTAATCACATTATCCAAAAAATTCGGATCATTTTCACACTGCTCCAAGAGGTCACGCGAAATCGTTGCACGAGCAGCCTTCTGTTCATCGGAAAGCACCTTGGGGACCATCTTCGCACAGATCTTCCGCATGCCCAAATCTTCGGTAACAATGCGATGTACAGTAATTTTAGGGATATTACACTCATCTGCCAGCATTCTAACACTCAGGCGTCGATTAGAGTTCAGCATGTCCCTCATTTTCTTCGCATTTTGATCGGAATGTGACGTTGACGAGCGTCCAGAGCGGTCTTCATCCTCGGCGTCCTCTCCGCCCTCTCGAAACATCTTGTGCCAGCGGTAAACCATATTGTTGAACATGGTGCTATCGCCATAAGCTTTCCCTTAGCATGGCACCGGTCTCAGCGCCCGTTTTTTTTGAGCGCAACACAAAATTTTATTGCGTAACGCTGGTCCTTGAAACGCGGCATCTTAAAATTCCGACGCGTCACTAAAACAAGGGTTCAAACTAGCAGCGATGCGCACTGTGGAAGAGCCTGCAGACAACTGACGTGTTTGTCGTTGGCTTCCTAAACCCCACACCACCATTCACGTCACTTGGCGCGCCTTGCTAGTGGCTTGCTTCGGCGGCGCAAAGTCATTCAACTTACTTTGGGACAGACCTTGTATATATATATATATATATATATATATATATATATATATACACACATATATATATATATATATACACACATATATATATATATACACACATACATATACATATATATATATATATATATATATATATATATTAAATTTACGCAACTTGAATAATATATTTTTCTTTCAGTATCAAATAAATTGCATTGCCAAATACACGCTCAATTGATACTGGTCCTTTACCACATTTACAATTTTACTATTGATGTCTATTTGATGTCAATTTATATTACTATTTGATGTTTATATAAACTGCTAAAGAGACATAGTTGCTTCTAATGCGATTAATAGTGACAAAGGCTTTGCGTGGAATATCAAACAGGTAAAATCCAAGTTTTTTATAATTATTAAATAATATATTCGGAACGTCTTGGATTAATAGATTTATGTATTTCTTTACAAATTGGAACATTGTGGCGTTTACGAAGTACACTTGCTCTCGTCTTAAAGATCCACACAACAAATACAATTTTTTTAACTTTACAGGATTTGGCTGTATGCCCAAATTGCAATGTTTGCAATTTAAAAAATAACACTAACAGGGTATTTTAAAAAACTGCTTCAATTTTTTCTTTATGCTTTGTAGGGTTAAGACCAAACTAACCCTATACGATGAAATAAACGCCATATTTTGCTCCATTCTTTTGTTCTTTTAAAAATGAGAAAAAATGTAATTTTTTCGAATTATCTCTTACATCAGTAATTTTTACATTAGAGGCAATTTATTTGCATTATTGTATTTATGAGTAAATGTTCTTTCAATAATGTAGAATAAAGTTATTCGAAAACGCAACATTTTCTGTTAAAACGAGCTCAAATTCTCGGATTTTCAGAAATGCTTAAACGCCATATTCTCAAGAATGGTTTCAAATTTTGTCTTCAAACTTTCGTAACGGATAGTGGTAATAGCACTGTTTAATATGACGTAAAGTTCATTTTGGTGATTCATTTATTTTTTCAAAAGTTACAGAAATGTAATTTTTTTTAACAAGTCTCTCAAGCTGTTCATATGCACGTTTCCTTCAATTTGTATACATTATTGCCTTTGTGAGTGGATGTTCTTCAAATTACATCAAATGAAGTTCTTCGAAAACACAAAACAATGCTGTAGAAAAAGAGCTTCAAATTATGCATTTATAGTATTACTTGATTGTCATTTTCTTAAAAACGACTTCAAATTTTTAAATGAAAATTGCCATTTTGGACGAGACTCTACTTTAATATTCATAAAGTAATGTTTCAGTTCAACTATGAGGAAACCCAAAAGTTGTAGAAAGAAGAAAAAAAATAAATCTACTTTGGGCGACGATAGATGGCTGTAGAATGGCTGTAATGGCTGGAGAATGGGGCAAGACCGTAAAGCAGTCCACACCCAGGAAATTAGAAAACTTTACTACGAGAAAGGTTGTGCCATTCTGCGGCAACACTAGTTTATTATGTGCAATGCATTAATATGTAAGAAAACTTGCGTTAGGAAGCACTGTGCGGTGGCAGGGGAGCCCCTGCAGAGGGCCGCCCCAAGGCGCAAGGTTCCCGTCCGCGCGCCGCCCTCGCGGGATCGCCCGGCTCCGCTCCGCCCCGCCCCCGACCATCCACCTCCCACCGCGCCGACACGTCGCCCCGAGCGGAGGCAGGTGGAGAGCATTCCGCCCGCATCGCCCCTCCCCCCTTCCCCCACCCTTCCACCAGCCCCCTCGACGCGGCGCGGCGGAGGAGGACGCGCCCCCAGCGCTCCCTGAAGACACACGCCCCGGAGGGCGATGCCTCTTCGCCCGACCTGCAGCGGCCCTCGGTGACCTCCCGCCCCGCCTCTCGCCCCGCCTCACGCCCCGCCTCGCGCCCCGCCTCGCACCCCGCCTCGCACCCCGCCTCGCGCCCCGCCTCGCGCCCCGCCTCGCGCCCCGCCTCGCGCCCCGCCTCGCGCCCCGCCCCGCGCACCGCCTCGCGCCCCGCCTCGCGCCCGCCTCGCGCCGCCTCGCGCCCTGCCTCGCGCCCCTGCCTCGCGCCCCTGCCTCGCGCCCCTGCCTCGCGCCCCTGCCTCGCGCCCCTGCCTCGCGCCCCGCCTCGCGCCCCTGCCTCGCGCCCCTCCTCGCGCCCCTGCCCGCGCCCCGGCCCCGCGCCCCTGCCTCGCGCCCCGCCTCGCGCCCCTGCCTCGCGCCCCTGCCTCGCGCCCCTGCCTCGCGCCCCCTCGCGCCCCTGCCTCGCGCCCCTGCCTCGCGCCCGCCTCGCGCCGCCTCGGCCTCCGCCGCGCCCCGCCTCGCGCCCCGCCTCGCGCCCCGCCTCGCGCCCCGCCTCGCGCCCTCGCCTCGCGCCCCTGCCTCGCGCCCCGCCTCGCGCCCTGCCTCGCGCCCCTGCCTCGCGCCCCTGCCTCGCGCCCCGCCTCGCGCCCCGCCTCGCGCCCGCCTCGCGCCCTGCCTCGCGCCCCGCCTCGCGCCCCGCCTCGCGCCCGCCTCGCCCCGCCTCGCGCCCGCCTCGCCGCTCGCGCCCCTGCCTCGCGCCCCTGCCTCGCGCCCCTGCCTCGCGCCCCTGCCTCGCGCCCCTGCCTCGCGCCCCGCCTCGCGCCCCGCCTCGCGCCCCGCCTCGCGCCCCGCCTCGCGTCCCGTCTCCTGTTTGTTTTTGGGAGAGCATTAGAGTTTTAGGAGAGCAACAGACGATGATTTGGGCTGACAACAAGTTTCCTGCCGCCTTTTCTTCCTTTGCCACCAGGGAAAATTCTGAAAGACAATTATTTAAGAATGAGTTGTTCGTTACATTCAGTTGAAAATCGGTATACGCACGCTTAAAAACAAAACTATGAGAAGTCGAATAAGAATATACTTAGAATTACTGAGTGTTCTGCATTTCTCGGTATTCGATTCACTTGAAGTGCCTTAAATTTGTTAAGTTCTAATGTAATACTATTGCAATTTTGTTTTTAAAAACAAAATATGGATGAAACACCACTTCTCATGAATACTTTGAAAGCAGCATCACTAATTGACAGGTTAACTTGTTTTACGTAAAGATATTCAGTGTTGCCGTTCTCGTGGATGAAAATTATTGCGAAAATTGCCTTTGGGTACTCTGGTTTAATCAACGCCACTTTTATAGATGTATTTAGGTAGTGTTGGTTTAATTTTCCATCTACCTACTAAAAGTACTGAACTAAAACATGCAAAAGCACATTTTTTGAAATTCCTTGAATCATCTTGACGGATCCAAAAACAAATTATCAGTTACCCAACAGAAGACCGAGACGCTTCGAATGACACCTCGTATGTTTCGATTGGTGAACGGGAAGTGTATTGATTCAGTGGTGAGTTGTAGTTGACATTTACATAATTGAAATGATTGAAGGCGTTTTCATTGTCAACAATACTTGTACTATTATTACAATACAACTACTATTGTTGACAATGACAACGCCTTCAATCATTTCAAGAACGGGAAGCGATCAAACCGTGAGTGACGGACTCACGGACGAACAAACGCACGAACACTCTCAGTAACTCAAATACTCTGTAGTGAGTGAGGTTAAGCCGAGTGCCGTTTTCACAGTAACATCCAGGCATATTTTGCACACTCACCCGCTAGACCATTGATCCTAGAATAAAACTGTTTCCACGCGAAATGTAGGACATTTCATTTCGTATAAGGTTAATATTTAAGAAATAAATGATAGTTTTAAAGTTATATTGAGATACAGTGGGATAATTCCCTTTTTTCGTTTATATCACCAAATTTGGCGGTGATTCTCCGCTAACCCGTTAATTGGAGAGAAAAATTGTCATGACATGTCGATAATTTGATCTTCTTTTATTTCATATAGGACCATTTATTACGATAAATGAAGAACTTTTATTTTAAAAAACTGGAAAAAATGCGCGATTTTTACACACTTTTTGCATAAAAACGTAAAGGGTAAACGTTCCAGGTAAAACTTTTGTTAGCAAAACTGATATTCGTGTTCATATAACTGATATTCCCAAAAATATAGGAATCAAGTGTCAAAACTACACCAGAACGTCCGCTTTTTGCCCTTTTTTAGTACCAATTGACTGGACTCTATAGGGATATTGGTATACTAGTATATTTTGAATCTGCAGTGAACGACTTTCCGTACTTGCGATCCTTTCCGTGGGGCACAGATGGTAACAATTATATTTGAAGGGCTAGTTCTTTGCTTCGTTGATTGATTATTAATGATTCCGGGCGCATCAACTAGTATGATCATTAGCTCCGTAAGTATAGTGGGTATTCTTGCTTGGGAGATGGCGGTGATCTCCCGCTGGATGGCCAGATCCGGCGCCGACCTACTGTCGGCAAACGGGGTTTTCCCCAACCACGTATATCCCACCAGCGGGGTACTGCCCCAGTTAGGACAAGCTCTAAGCTCCCGATCGGTCTCCCGGAGTATGTGGTAGTGTAGTGCATGTTAGTGTAAGTGTATGTGTAAGAGGAGAGGATAGGACAAGGAAGAGGAAGGAAAGATCGCGCGTGGTCCGTGGCCCGTTTGGTAGGGTACTGCTCCGGCATTCGCCTCGCGTTGATCAGCGAAACAACGGAAAACTACCGATCAGAACAGCCGGCCGCTAGAATTCTCCTCCAGGCAGCGACTGAATTCGACCTAGCTGAAAAGCTAGTGTCGAAAATCCTGCCGCCGTCGGGACTCGAACATAGTCAGAGGCGCTGCAGTGACATCACCTGAGCCACCGCTCCCGGTTTTTTTTCGTTACGATGTATTGTTACAATACGTCGATAGGAATACATAGCTTTTCTATACACCGACAAATGCTGAAGTAATGTTGCACCGTGTTATGGAAGGCATGACTGTAAGAGAACCGGGTTATTTTCGGGAAGCGATTAACCTTGGCAATTGTTTGGAATCGTTTTGTAAATATCCCATCAGCGCTGAAAGACGAAACTGTCACTAAAAGTTAAAAAGTTTGTACTGAGAAAGTGATAAAACAATAATTTCTTACTTCAACCAAGATAGAGCAAAGACATGACGCTGGAGTCAGTCCATCGATGATTCTTCTCCCTCCTTTGAAGAGATGGTTTGGTTTGGTTTGGTTTTCTGTGTTTCCGGGCGCGTCAACTGCTTCTGTCATTAGTCCCGTTACTGTAGTGCATGTTTGTTCTCGGGAGATGGCGTATCTTCCCCCGCTGGATGGCGAGATCCGGCGCCGACCTACCATCGGCTAGTGGGGTTTCCCCCTAACCAGGACTCTCCCACCAGCAGGGCACCGCCCCAGCCGGGACAAGCTCTAAGCTCCCGACCGGTCTCCCGGAGTATGTGGTAGTGTAGTGCATGTTAGTGTATGTGTGTGTGTGTAAGAGGAGAGGATAGGACAAGGAAGAAGAAGAAAAGATCTCACGCTGTCCGTGGCCCGTTTGTTAGGGTACTGCTCCGGCATTCGCCTCGCGTTGATCAGAGAAACCACGGAAAACTACCGATCAGAACAGCCGGCCGCTAGAATTCTCCTCCAGGCAGCGACTGAATTCGACCTAGCTGAAAAGCTAGTGTCGAAAATCCTGCCGCCGTCGGGACTCGAACCTAGGACCTGCCGGTCAGAGACTCCTTTGAAGAGAGAATCTTATAAGGCAGAAGGGCGTTATAAGGTTTCTAATGATGGAGCAGTGACAAAATACCCGAGGGTCTTTCACTGGAGATCATGAAACCTAGCTAACGTCCGTGGTACATACAAAATTCTATTTTGGACCTAACTTTGTTGAAACATTTACTTATTTAGTATTAACTTGATGTTAAGTGGACTCAATTTTTCTTTTCATATTTCCCTCCTATAATTCCCTCTCATAATTCCCTCCTTAAGAGAAATAGCATCATTCAACTGCTTTCATATTTCCTTCGTAACCAGGATCCTCTCGATTCAAATAAGCTATGCAGTGTAAATGGAGCTCTGTATTGAAGACAATAACAAGCTATAACATATCAGTAAAAAAATAAATTTTATTTCTATAATATACTTTTTTCTAAATAATATCCAGTGGTATTTTATATTCTTTTTATTTTCTATTTAATAAGTAAATTGAAAGATAAATATGTGTATTTTTATACAAATAAATACGTTTCAGCAACTACTTGTCCTTTGATACGAATGTGCGGGAATAGGAGGTGACGCTTATCCACAAGCGACAGTTCCCCCCAAGTACGTTAGTCGAACGTCAAAAACGAACGAACGACAAGATTTCATCGTTTAGTAGACTAGTACAAACATGTGAAAACATTTGATCTTAAACTAGGTTCTGAGTTTGTATAATGCTTTTACATACACACTTTCTCTTTTCCGATTCGTTTTTGAGTCCACTGTACTTCTTCTTGGAGGCTTCGTGTCTTTCTTTTCCTCGCGGAGTATGATTAAAATCTAGAACAGCCTTCTGTGTAAACTTCAGTTGTTATACCTTGTAACACGAACGAACTCAATCTAGGTCAGTAGAAAGCAAATATTAAGGCCACCTAATCTTTATCTTCACGTTATTTGCTAATTTGAAAAGAGGTAGAGTTTGGAACATGAAGTTGGAATGAAACATGCAAATACGATGATTCATCCAGGAGCAATTTAACTTCATATAATGAAGTGCGCGTAGAAGAGTGAGGTTGTTCTGACTTTGGGAGAACTAGTTTTTTTGCATTTAATTCAAGTTTCTTTATCATATACAAAAGCTTGTTCAGGAATATTGTTGAAATGGATCTGAAGAAAATATAGACACTTTCAGTTAATATTTTCCAAAATTGCATTCATTTTGTACTTAATGCGTGTTTTCTGGAAACCTTTTACTCTCAATTAAATGCAGGATTCATTTTTTATAGATTTGTAAATAAATTATATTACAAAATGTACGTATTTGGCGTTTTCGAGCTACTGTTCGACTTCGCCGCCCAGCTCCCGGTGTCCTCCATTCCTGGGCCTAGTTAAATTCCCATGCTGGGGGTAAGAGCAACATTAAGCGAACATGATGTATTCTATTCACTGTAAGTAGCAAGGTCCGCCTGCATGAGATTTTCTTCTTCATACACTTATAGAAACCGGAACTATTTTGAAGGAAATTTACAACTCTATTTTGCCTCGACCAGGAATCGAACCCGGGAACCTCAGCACGGGTAGCTGGTACGCTGCCAATGAGCCAACTCAGAGGATTATTTGAAAATATACGTTTTAATATAAAATATAAAAATAATTATGCAACAGTGATCAGAAGTTTAAGAGATTGCTATTGGTCTCCTGTTCGTTGAAAACTCTAATTTTTTGAAAATTGCAAAATTTCAAAATGTTTTCAATGTCTTCCTACAACAAAAATATTAAAGATCGAGATGTTTCCTTTAATGAACTCTGTTCCTTACAAACAGATTTTAAAATATGGTTACGTACCATTTTTTTCAAATTTGAGTTCATTTCGCGTGAAAATAAGAGCTAGAAAGTACATGCTATTTTAGCACCAATAGTTTTCTCATACTTATCGGTAGAATTGCCATAACGAGATGGTGAAGCATCAAGTTGCCTAATACACTATTTTCAAGAAGAAGTCAGGTATGAATGTAAGCTAACGGGGAGGGTAGCTTATAATTCAATATTCTCAAAAACCTGCAAGTAGGAAACCAGAAACTCGCCGACATGAAATGGCTTACACGAAATGCAGATAACCCAAGTAGATTGCTTTGAAGATTATTCAAACTTTCGACGCAGAAATGCACTGAGAAAATAACAACTCCTCAATTCTTCCTCTCTTCTTATCCAAACTACAAGATAATGAAGTGGTCAGAGTAGTACTGAGTCTCGGAACTTGCCATTGGCTCCCAACCCTAGTCAAGCAAGAAGAAGAAGAAGAAGAAGAAGAAGAAGAAGAAGAAGAAGAAGAAGAAGAAGAAGAAGAAGAAGTAGAAGTGTTAAAATAGCAAACATGCTCAAATTTATATTTTCGTCAATTGTATTGTTGGTTTAAATAAATAAATTTTCTGTAACCAAATATGATGTAATCAATATAGCGACTGAAACAACCCACCAAGAAAGATTTTTTGCTTTTTTCAATGATATGCTTATACTATTTAATTGATTTATAATTTGTATTCGTGAAATAATCTAACCAAATTTCACTCGCGGATTGAAGCTTTTCAGATACCTCCGCTCGTCACTATATGACTTGGGATCTTATCGATCAGTTTAAAACAACGAGTGAAATTACTTATTAAATTATTTTTCAACTACGTATGATAAAAGAAAGATGCAGAAATTTTAGAGGTCGAGAAAACGTGCGCGAATCATATATTATATGAAGCTTAACCTCTCTCAATGCCCGTGAAATTTTAAACGGATATTTAACTTCTGGGATTTATTTAAATAAATTTCGAAAAAAGTTTCAAGGCTGTTTTTTAAAAACTGGCTAAAAATGAATTTTTGTGAATGACGGTTCAAATTATAATATAGTAATTTATGGGCATTGCAATAGTTCAAATATTTTTTAAAACCTCTCCTTCAACTAACTTTTTGAAGCTTTATATTGTTTCTTAATGCAATCTATTTGTGAATACTAGATCTTTAAATCATCTTTAGCAGCACCGGGAGCGGTAGCTCAGTGCGTCAACTGATGTCACTGCAGCGCCTCTGACCTGGGGGTCATAGGTTTGTGTCCCGACGGCGGCAGGATTTTCGACACCAACTTCGACACTAGATCGAATTCAGTCGCTGTCTGGAGGAGAATCCTAGTGGCCGGCTGCTCTGATCGGTAGTTTTCAGTGGTTTCTCCGATCAAGGCGAATGCCAGAGCAGTATCTTCACAAACTGGCCACGGTCCGTACGCGATCATTCCTTCCTTTTCCTTGACCCTCACCCCTCACACACACATACTTACATTAACATGCACTACACTACCACACATGCCGGGAGACCGGTCGGGGACTTATCCCACGGTAGGTCGGCGCCGGATCTCGCCATCCAGTGGGGGAAGATCACTGCCTCCTCCCGATGAAAAAACGTGCACTACACTTACGAGACTAATGACCTCACTAGTTTATAAAAAATCCATTAAAATGTCTTAATGTGTTGTAAAGAAAGAGCGCAAAGGGGATAATTCTATGAATCAAGTGTCATTTTCATTAAATCTTTTTTTTTCAAAATTAAAGATGTCTTTCTGTAAATATATATTGAGTTTTTCGAGATTTAGGTGGCTATAAGTTTCAATATTAAAGACTTACGTATTCTTTACATATATCTGAAAATTGCTATTGTTGTAGCACCACTAGCTTCCAATGACAAGCAAGGAAGATCTAATCACTTTTGGTAAATTTATAAACAAGTGGCGCATTTGGCAAGAATGTGAAATAATGAGTTCGAGAGTGTTTGTCATCCACATGTTTTGCGTTGGTTCTTCTGTCTTCCTCTTTAAGCATTCAGTTTATCGTAACTATTGACATTTTCATAGCAAACGTGCCATTTGCTGTGAAGTGAACGCACCAGCAGCGATAAGAGTTTATCACGAAGAAAGTATTTATGCGTCGCTCTGCACAGAGTTGTGCAACTGAACGACTGTCATCAATTAAAAATATTATTGGCGTTTTTTCTCGGATGTTGAAAGAATAAAGCACGATAACAAACTCGCATGTCTGAGACAAGCTCGCAAGTATCTCGAGTTTAGTTGCGCATGAGTAGTGTGCTGTTATAATCGGAGTGAGTCAGACGTGTGCAGTGTTGGAATACGTCTGAGAAAATGTACATATTCGTAGTTCTTTTTATGTTGATGAAAGGGACAGAAAGTCACAAATGCATTTGTGATTACGACAATAAAGCTGTTATCTGTTCGAGTTTGCGTCTGAGCGCCTTTAGGGGAAACGATACGTTTTGTGGACTTGCCAGGAAGATCGATTTGTCACAAAATTATATTCGAAAGTTTCCTGAAGATATTGATCAGTTTCTGTTTCTGGACATCTCACGTAATTCTCTTGAAGATCTAGATGTCTCCCGTGTTCAGGAAGTAAAAGAGTTGAACGTGTCTACAAATAGTCTTTCGGTGATCAATTTGAGAAACTTATTTTTGTCTCTTACAGGATTAGATGCATCTAAAAACAATTTAGGATCGTTGAATGATGACTTCTTACAAGGGCATTGCAACATCCTTCAATTGGACATTTCTGATAATAAGATTGTGTCGTTGCAATCGATTGCAAGATGTCAACAGTTGACAGTATTGATAGCTGCACGAAATATAATAACCAAAGTTACTGATGATTTGCTGCTATTGAAGAAACTAAAGTTATTGAACTTGTCTCAAAACAAATTGAAGAATGTTGCCAGTTTACCACCGTCATTAGAAATGTTAAATCTTTCTTGGAATAAATTAGCTTCGATCAGTTCTTCGACGTTCATTGGACTTAGGTTATTAAAAGTCTTGAATTTAGAAGGAAATGAAGTAAACTTCATACCAGACGGTACGTTTGCCAACCTCTCATCCCTTACCGTTCTTGATATGAATGAAAATAACATATCTTTTCTCAATGAAAATTCGTTCATTGGACTTAAAGCACTAAAAATATTACAACTACGTTATAATCACATTGAATATGTGTCTGATATGACATTTAGCGATTTACCAGATCTAGAAGAGTTGTATTTGGATTGGAATCTTCTGACATCACTTCCTGAATTGCGCCTCTGTAGGAAGGTGAACATAGTATCGCTTACTTTGAACCTCATCAAGCAGGTGGATCTTTCGGCACTGTTGACTATGTTACCTGAAAATTCTGGCAGTCGCACAGTGTTTTTTCTTGGGAACAATATTCGTGGTGATGATATAGAGTGGCCGAAGATAATGGAACACTTTGATTGGCAATGCGTGCCACAGTGGGTGATTCCAACTGAAGAGTTAATAGCAAACGCAAATTCATTATCAGAAGATCGAATATACTCATTAGCTCGTGCGGAATGTCCTTGTGTTAAATTTTTCCAAGATGATCGGGCTTTCGGAACGTGTATAAGTGCTGCAGGCGTTGTGCATGGCATGCCCTGGTTGCAAGCTGCACAAATAATGGCAATATTAGACGCTTTCAGTGAAGAACCTGGTGGCAAAATCGAGGTTGTAAAAGATGAATTGTAGATGCCTGACTTACTGTATTTCATTTCGCATCTCTGTTGCTTCTGCTGAATGACGCTCGTTGAGTCATCAATATAAATACGTTTGAAACTTAAGTTGTGTCTGTGTTTTTTATAGGGTATTCCATTCCATTCACAGCAGATTTGGTAACAAAAATAATAGAAAGGATTAAAATTTATTTCGTCTTTCTAGGTTTTCGAGGTCTTGCAGGGTATCAAGATCTTCGATTGTTTGTAGGTGAGTACATCAAAGATAAATTTAAATTGAAATAAAATTTAGAGAGAAATAATAAAAATGTGTTTTAAAATTTTCCGTTAGCTTTATTATTACTGTCATTATACTATGATAATTATTTTTTTTAATTAATTTTTTTTTTATTAAAAAAATAATGCACCTTACATTATTATGTAATTACTTTATGACTGTTTGTTTGAAAATTGACAGTCAGTGGTATAATGGACGAGATTTTGTAAAGTAGTATTTCGACTGAGTGCGCACGTTTGCAATTGAATATATTAAATTGTATTACGTATAAATTGTATTACATATTTAAGTCATTCAAAATTATATTTACTTCAACAGGAAAACAGTTTGTAAGAAAGTTTCTCGTGCATATATTCTCTCCCGGACTGGCACAGTTCATTCAAACAGCTGTCGCACAACTCGCAGTAACATACATGAACCCATGTTTCATTCATTAGTCTTATGTCTTATGTTTTATTCAGCCTGACGGCGGCTCGACTTAGAGGTTACTCAAAACTCATAAATAATTGCGAAGTGCAGGCTGATGAACCAACAAGCTCGGCAGTTTATTCAGCATTCTACAGGTGGAGGAGCCGACTCTATCTTAGCGGCTCCCTTCGGGGCAGGCGCAGGGGGGGGGGCGAGGCGGCGTTGCTGCCTTATTTGAGCCTGAAAATAACTTTGCGTTACCCGCGTAACGAGGTCGAGAATAAATAACAAGTCGTTGAAGTGAGAAAGGATGTGCTAATAGGGCGCCCGAGATTATTTGGAATTTTACGCCGGGTAGGCGCCTACCGATTATGTCCTGAGAGGCTCTGCACCGAAAGGCGTCCTGAAAGAGACACTGCTGCGGGCGAGCGGTTTGAGTAGCTTTGAGTGAGGAAAGTCTTTTGACAGACCTCGCGATTTCTTTTAATTTGCTGCGGAGTTTCTGAACCGAAAGAACGCAACCGAGAGTGAGAATATTTTAAATGACAGAACCCATGGACAGATCTTAAGGAGGATACTACTTGTCTACAGAATGTTGAAATCAGAAGGTGGAAAATGATATCAGGAGTCTCATGCTGCTTGAAACGAGATATCGAGAGGATACCGTTTCTCCCTAATTAAATGTTTACTGGACCACTTTCTTCAGACGTGGTGTTGATACACAGAACGAAAAGATCCAACCCCATTGTTAGGTGTTTCCTTGGGAGGGTATTTCAAAGCGACAGTTCTTTCTTCTCTTTTTCGTGAGCTACGACGTAATTAAACTAAGCAATGTTGAGTCAGTCAATACAGAAACAGATTTCAACTAAAATGCAGGTGTGGTCGGCAAAATTTCATGTGAAATTAAATTAGGGGTCGTTTATGGATCTCAAGTATTAAAAATCTATAGTATGAATTTAAGGTATAAATAAACATGGATGAGACTTATCATATCTATCATGGGGTGAAGTACGGGAAATACTATCTACACCAACTTACGTCGCGCGGAAGGATCATGGTTTCAAAATTCGGCAAAGAAAACAGAGAACAGATGTAGGTAAATTCTCATTTGTAAACAGAACGATACAAAATTAGAACAAATTACCTGCTGCAGTGCTGGAGACTTTCCCTCAGAATGTCAAAAATTTTAAAATTAGACTACGTAAATATGGTTAATAGGTTAATTTTGTAAAATTGTATTTGCTAACATGTTAATATTTTAATGTTGTTTGATGTTTGTTTTGTGTATTTGTAGAAATTTCTTAGAAAACGCTAGCACCGGAAATATTCTATGTATTCCTAAGTAGCAAAATAAATATTCTATTCTATATGCCTCCCCGCAGGGGGAAATCACGATGGCGTAGGTTGTTGTGATTACTAGTGGAATGTCGCAGACAACCACCCGGACCACTGCGGCGTCACTCACGTCGTTAGCTTGACGGTTCAGGCAGTGAGTAGGCGATGCTAAGCTCAAATGCTAGCCAGGTCCGCCCGGTTACCCTCCATTTCTTGGCTCCTTTTACAATTTTTAAGGAAATAACGAATACATGTAATTTAATGTTATTTTTATCAACGAATTTTGTTTGAAAGGGTGCATACATGACCCTGCAATAATTTTATGATCGTCAAATATTAGCTTTTGGACTCAGACTGTGTGCTACATTAGTCCGAATGTGGACAATTTTACATTAAACCCATAGAAATAGTCACTTTGTAAATGGCCGTTGTTTCAGATATTTTGATCCAAAGTACTTTTAATTTAGATAATATTAAAGGTTAAAATCTCTTCTTTAAAAACTTTGCTTCGAACATTTTTACTATTTCAATGCAATCGGCTAAAACTGCGCCGCGCGCTATCATTTATAAAAACTCATATTTATACCGCACTGTTGTGACTGATTTCTTTATTTACTTTTAGGTTGCATTGGACCTATTTATAGAAACATTAAAAGAGTTTGAAAGTTAATAGACTTCAAAAAACACTCAATAACATTTGGAAGCTCAGGACCTATTTTTTCTCTTCGTTTCGGTGCATACAGCAGTGTCAATGTTGTCGGGGTCGCGCCGCTAAAGGATGCACACTCATTAATGCATTAAGGCAATAACCTGTGTCAGAAGTCACATCTTCTTAGTTAGGAAATTACTAATCAAGTTCAATATTCAACTATATAACTAATATTGTTTTTTTTCTCCCTTTCAAAACTCAAAATTTAAGTAGTATATGACTTAGTGTAGGGATCACAGAATTTTGAAAATCAATTCACTTTTCCCCATAGCATGTCATACGCAGTTTTTAACTGTTTTTTGACGTAAAATAAATAAATAGATAAAATAAATAAATAAATAAATAAATATATAAATAAATAAATAAATAAATAAATAAATAAATAAATAAATAAATAAATAAATAAATAAATAAATAAATAAATAAATAAATAAATAAATAAATAAATAAATAAATAAATAAATAAATAAATAAATAAATAAATAAATAAATAAATAAATAAATAAATAAATAAATAAATAAATAAATAAATAAATAAATAAATAAATAAATAAATAAATAAATAAATAAATAAATAAATAAATAAATAAATAAATAAATAAATAAATAAATAAATAAATAAATAAATAAATAAATAAACTAATTCATTAGAAAACTTAAAAACTGTATATAATTAGTATATGCCTGCAAACAAAAATGCGTTAGTAGAAAGTGCTAATCCTTGAACAAGGGAGACCGTTGTGAGATCATTCCTCTCACTTATGTTTTCACACCAAATTTTCTCGTTCAGAATGTTAGAGAAGTCTCTCTCCAGGGTGTTAGAGTAAAGCCTCGTGAAAAAGTTCGTGTCATATCTAGCGCGAAGTTGAAATTCACAAAATCATTATGTAAAATATTTGCCATATATGTGTGTTGGAAATTTAAAACTGATTGAACTTTACATGAAACCCCTGGGGCGTTTAAAAAATTAAAAAAACTCCATGTTTTTTTATTATATTTTGTTGTTGGACAGCCAGAAGGTCGTTTAAGAGAGAATGGTGCAAGTCTCGTGTTGGTCGAAAACACAGACTTTTCGAAAACTGAAAAAATTCTAATTTTATTCGGTATTCTTCTACAATTAAAATAATGAAATAACATTTTTTTTTAAAAAAATTTAAATTTAAAAAGCACAAACGTTTTAAATTAAATTTTTACTTTAGATAGAATAAATGACCCTTAAGAGAATGGAGCAGGTCTAATGTTCTTTGAAAGACCTGATTTTACGAAAATTAAAAAAAACAAATATTTTGGCGTTTTCTTACAACTACAATTATAAAGATAAAATTTTTCTTAATGAAATATGTACATAAAATACACATCTTTTAATGAGGTCATGCTAACTTTTTTTAAAAGGTTAATTTTTTTGTATAATTTGGCTACAAAAAAAAAAAAAAACCAGCTCCGAATTTACTGGGCTTCAAGAAAACATCAGTTAAGAGGGGTTTGACAGCTATTGCTATTCTTATGAATCAATGATTAAAGGCAGTTACTAAATTTAACTTGGAACTAATAAATTACTTTTTCACTTCGAAAAAGTTTGATAACTGATATTAGTAGGTTGAATTTTTGAAAGTTAGAAACGAGTAGTGTTCCAGACTAACGAAATAAACGCAGGTATCCACCAGAGAGGATTCCATTAAATTGCTTAGCATTGGACAATGAACATTGTAAAATGCTCTTTGTCCTAATCATAACGTTAACACCACAAATACGTAAATAAATCTTCCGCTTTGTCACATGTTACATAATAAACGTAATAGATAAGAATATTATTTTTAAAATTGCTGAAGCATTAAAAACGAGTTTATGAAATAATATAATCATGTGACAGAGACATTTCACAATTTTAAGTCCTCTTTATTGAATTCAATTTCCACAAAGAAAAAATCAGCACGTGACGATGCTCACGCTAGGCCATCAAACAGCGTCAGTCGGAATACGACGATGCTCAGGTCGACGATCTACCGGCGTCAGTCAACGTGTGACGGGAGTTCATACGGTGTCATTCAGCACGTGACGATGCTCACGCTAGGCCATCGAACAGCGTCAGTCGGAATACGACGATGCTCAGCTCGACGATCTACCGGCCTCAGTCAACGTGTGACGGGAGTTCATACGGTGTCATTCAGCACGTGACGATGCTCACGCTAGGCCATCAAACAGCGTCAGTCGAAATACGACGATGCTCAGCTCGACGATCTACCGGCCTCAGTCAACGTGTGACGGGAGTTCATACGGTGTCATTCAGCACGTGACTATGCTCACGCCAAGCCATCAAACATCATTAGTCGGAATACGACGATGCTCTGCCCGACGATCTACCGGCGTCAGTCAACGTGTGACGGGAGTTCATACGGTGTCATCCAGCACGTGACGATGCTCACGCTAGACCATCCAACAGCGTCAGTCGGAATACGACGATGCTCAGCTCGACGATCTACCGGCCTCCAGTCAACGTGTGACGGGAGTTCATACGGTGTCATGCAGCACGTGACGATGCTCACGCTAGGCCATCAAACAGCGTCAGTCGGAATACGACGATGCTCAGCTCGACGATCTACCGGCGTCAGTCAACGTGTGACGGGAGTTCATACGGTGTCATTCAGCACGTGACGATGCTCACGCTAGGCCATCAAACAGCGTCAGTCGGAATACGACGATGCTCACGTTCGACGTTCTAATGGCGTCAGTCAACATGTGATGATGCTCGCATTAGTAGTGTCAAGAGTAATGGTCACAGTAGGGAGAGTAATTGTCAATCCGGTGGTCTGTCGGCGAGAGGGGAGCGGCGGTGCTTACTCCTCCTCCACGCCCACGCAGCAGACGCCCAGCAGCAGGCGCTGCCAGAGCGGCGCGCGGCGGCGTTCGGGGGCGGGGGCAGGGCTGCGGCGGCGGTGGCGGAGGCGGCGAAGGGCGCGCATGAAGCAGCACCCACTCACCTGCGGTTGGACTTCTTGCTCCTCCTCCTCCTCTTCCTCGAAAATCGTCCTCAGGCGAAGGGGGATCTCCCGAAGAGGCAGGATGGCCGGAGCGGTGCGGTATTGTTCAGTGGAACACAATCGTCTCATGCTAGTTTTCGGAAACGTAATTTCCATTGCTTTCATATAATGATTCATCGGCTTCGTATTTATAAAGAGTATTATGAATAGACCAATCGATCTGCTGTTCTTCTGATGCTTCATCTGCTGACAAATCAACACATCCAAAGGCTCTTCGAAGAGAATAGCTTTCAAGTGTGTCCTTTGTGCCATTTTCACTGTAGTTTCCTTGATCCGTCTCTTCCAAACATTCAACACGTGAGCTATCGTGATGAAGAGTAAACTCGTTATTCTCATTATCTATTGATATCTCCTTCTTTTCATTTCGCAATGTAAAATCTTCCACTTCACTTGCCTTGCGTACTTCATCCCCGAGTCGAGCAATTTTTATTGCAGGGAGACAGATTGCTTTCTTCTCCTGCAGATGGATATATGCCACTCCAAAGGGAAGAACATTACCAAGCTTAGACGAAGTGGTAAATAGTGAGTTTATAAAAGAGTTGTAAAGTTGTTGGATATGTAAATGATAGTAATGAGTAAAAGTTTGAGGTTGCTGCTGCAGCCACATTCTTAGCGAGATTGCCATTTCTTTGAGACGGGTAATTCTTTCAAAAGAACTGCCTTCGTCTATTTCAAGTTCCGCATGTTCATTTTGTAACAGTGGCAGAAATGTCATCTTATTGGAAACAAGGTTCTTCGCATTGCCGATCACGTATTTTGCAATGAATGCATATCCATTCCTAGGGATCTGTAAGAGTTCTCCTGGAACAAGCCAGGTGATATAATTCAGCGAGTTCATTGCTGTTACCCACTTATACAGACCAGCCTGTGGAAACTTGCTTCGTGCCACTTGCCTCCTCAGGTTTCTACGGATACGCCTGCGATTTACTATCGGCCTACTACGTACTCATGTACGTGTCCAGGCAACCGTTGTGTCCTTATTGTCATTTATTGTTGTTCGTGATATAGGAGGGCACTGGAGCGCGGAAAAAGCTCTGGAGTTGAGAGGTGTAATAAATATTTTGAATTTAATTATAGATTTTTTACAGTGTTCATGTTTTGAATTACAAAATTAAATTACTTCTTGGATCCTCACCTATTTATCACAACCACTATTTTGTTTTTGATAACGTATCGGTCAATACACGATAATTCCACTACCTGTTTAGATATTTAAATATTATCACACACGCTGGATCAAAAAGCAAATCGCAGTAAGGAATAAGCGTATACTTGGCACATGAAAACTTGTAAATGATGAATTTTTATAAATCTCAGAAATATTGAGAATTTTTATCACGAACAATCCATTTATATTCACTTTACTTTTACATTTTGAGTTTCATTTTACGCATTCTTCTGGTTTTCACGGCTGATATATGAAGAGAAACATTCATTAATAAGTTAGTTTTGTTATCACTTCAACATGTCTATTTATCTTGGTCTTTACAAAGTTTCCACTAGCGTTCACTATCATTAATTTCTTGTCGTATTACATTGTAACACGATGAAACATCCATCTCAATTGAGTGATCGTGTACATAAACGACCACTGGTTTTGGGGAAATGTATGAGTCTCCCGTACACGTATAAATATTCTCTGTTTTGAGCAGTAATCTTTCCTGCCTTTGAAATGCCAATTAAATGAAAGAATTTTAACATATTGGCGCCAATATAAATATTTACTACGTCAGATATGTTAAAAGCATTACATTTCTATATTTAAGGAAGAAAGGAATAGAGAAAATGTTGTTTTTGTCATCTCATAGAGTACGTTTATCTCCATACTTACCAAAATGTCTGGCGTTTGTTATTTTTTAATATTGCACAAATTGCTCGCAATATTACGCTAAAACTATTAAAATAAAAAAAGTAAATTACCTCATTTAAAGTACTACCTATTTAAACATTCAATTAAAGGAAAAATCTCTTTCTTTGTGGTTAACAAAACGATAATATTTTATACAATGTTATATAATATAACAATTTAAGAAGAAATAAAAGAAGTCATCTTCGTCAACATATCAGCTTTATTAAGATAGCCGGCTTTCGACGGCTTTCTTAATAAAGCTGATATGTTGACGAAGATGACTTCTTTTATTTCTTCTTATAAGAACGTCAACAACATCCAATCAGAATTCCGACAATATAAAAATTTAGTTCGTCCTGACACAGTAATTAAGGTTTTAATGTAGATTCTTTGAAGAAATCTCGTGGGAATATTTGATGCCAGGTTTTATTTCTCCATGCACAGTTTTGGTTAAGAATGTATTAAATATTTGTGATTTCCATAGTTTTCTGTCTCCAAAATTCTTTACTCATCTCTTGAAAACATGCTATCAGGCAATATCAAGTAATTAGTTTTATCTCCCACGTTTCTCTGGGTCGTAATGCTGTGTAATGCCTCTGTAAGTTGAACTTTTTATCACATCTGAGTGTTTTTGTACACTTGCTATTTTTTTAGTATTTATAAGTTCCAGTATCTATACACACATCCATCGTTCCACTATCTATAAAAAGGAACGTTTATTTGCTAATCAAAAGAAAATTAGGGGACGTAGTTCATCTTTCAGTCACGTTGCCTGAAATACTAGCAATGACCCACTGCCAAGGTTTTCGTCACTACAGACCGCAGTCTTCCCTTCCCACCCTCTCCCCGTTGCTATTACTACGTCTCTGAGCGCCTTCTCATGATGGAGAAGTCAGCTTTCCGGTTTTCTTCAATTTTTCCTCCAGTTTGCAAACGCTGGATTATTGCAAAATTGGTTTAATGTCATCATTTACAGAAAGTTTGACACGATCCTTCCAAAAATTGGAGAAAGAACTTGGAGTCTTTTTTTAAAAAAATGGCGTTTGGGTTTTTCTCAAAATGCAGAAATTGGAGTTCATTTTCAGAAACATTTTTAGAGTTCTTTTACAAACATAATTTAAAGCACTTGTTTAAATAAATTCAATAATGTATACATATTGTCCATAATGTACGTATTATCGACTTGCGAGGGATGTCAAAAAATTACAATTGTGCACTTTTTGAAGAAACAAACGAATAAAGCAAAATGGCGTTAATTCCATCTGATACAATTCATTGAGCTCTATTGCTACCAACAGTTTAAAAAGAAAGTTAGTGCTTCTTTTTATGAATATTGGTTTTTCATATTTTTACTTTCTCGCCTTGCGAAGTTTTGCTACAGAAAGTTCTGTAATCGTGTGCAGGTAAACGGTGAATTTTCGGCAGAAAAAACTCTCAACAGGCCTTCATGACAAAACAGTGGATATCTCCTGTTGTTAAATTTAAAAGAATCCTCTAACACGTGATATAGACAGAATACATGTTTTGTGGATCCTTGATACCACAAAATTGGTTGATAGCAAAACGTTTTTGTCTGTCCGTCTGTGGTCAACGCTAGCGTCTAAACCGTTTAACCGATTTTTTTCTTCAATAGGCATTTCTCAATCAATTTAAATGGCCTCATGCCAGTTTAATCTTCTAATCGGTATATCTTCATTTTTGAGGCTACTTGACATTTTGTATTTTCAAACTTTTCTCAAAAATTGCATCTAATTTTTTTTATCAAATTTTGCCTCCAAATAACGCAAGGAACATAAGAGAATTGTGGTTGTCTCATGCTGGTCTAAATAATAGATTTTTTGAAAATTGAAAACGCACACATTTTTTTGGACGTCTTTCTACAATTCAGCGCTTCAGAGCAAATTGAAGGTTGATATTTTACCTTAATAAAATTGGATCCTTAAAGACGGATATTTAAAGAAGTTCATATTCAATTTTTCGAGAATATGAGTAATTTCCGTGTAATTTCCATGTTATGTTCGTGTAATTTTGCGTTAAATATAGGCAATTTTTCCTTTAAAATTTTCTCCAGATACGAAATAAGGGACGGTCAAAATATAGTGCCAGTCCAATTTTTTACCATTCCGGTTTTCCGAAAGATCCAAAAAGTGAACATTTGAAACTACAAAATTGGAGATAGCGATTTTGCTTTAAAGAAAATCTTCAAAATCAGCTCTTTAAGTAGTCACGTACTTTTTTTGTAAAAGCCAGCTGATATCGCTTAATTAGAGCCTGAAATTCATGGAATAAAAAAAAATTATTTTCTTAAAATCCGCACGAAATTTTTCATTAAAGTTTCTCCTCATATTTAAAAACGTATGGTAAATAAATAAAAAAAGCTAGTGCTATAGAATTGCACAGATTTTCTCGCACTAGTTATCTAATCACTAGTCTGGATTAGTTTGTTTTTGTTAGGCCTTATTATCTCCCCAACTGCCTTGTTTTGTCGCCCAAAGGACATTTTTTCACATATTCTAATGTTTTCGGCTCCCTAAAGCTAGAGGTGAAACAATCATGTCTTGACCAATAAAAAAGAGTGCGGCTGTGTCCGACATGGTTGGTCGATGTGGTTAAGGCGTGTACGAATTCAGTGCTTCAGGGCAAAATACGCGTACGGATTCAGGGCAAAATGAATCGGGATCGAATGGGGATTTGAATTTGATGAATGTGTCGTTGCAGAAACCAATCAGAATTCAAGAAACTTCATTAAAAACCATTTTAAATCACTTCGACTCACAAATACTATCAATAGAAATAAATAAACCGGACTTGTTTGTATGTGCTTTGCCAAATTGCACCTTTTAAACAATTTTTCAACTCTCTTATTCGATTTTTAAAACGTGCCCCTTTCAATCAATTGTTGTCTTTCTGTGCGTCTGTATATGTGAAGGAAAACTCAATCTTCAATATGGAATAGTAGGATAACATACAAAAGTTGTATATTTTGCAAATTTTGAAAATACAGAATTAACAGTGGAAATCGATCTGATACTTTGTAAGTGAATTTGATTTTACTTTTACAAGAAACTAAAAACAAAAACATTGGAGTCATTTTTGAGAAAATTTTGAATATGACATAGAGGCATCTGGTAAAGTACCCTAAAATATTAAGTGGGGCCACATTGAGAAAGGTTGATTAAGTTTAGAAAAAAAACTTCCCTTAATTTACGCGCTAGTGTTGTTCACAGATGGCAGACGGACAGATGGCCAGTAGAACAGGCAGACGGACAGACAGACGGACAGAGAGACAGACGCATGGACGGATGGACAGACGGACGGACGGACGGACAGACGGACGGACGGACGGACGGACAGACGGACGGACGGACGGACGGACAGACGGACAGACGGACAGACGGACAGACGGACAGACGGACAGACGGACGGACAGACGGACAGACGGACAGACGGACAGACGGACAGACGGACAGACGGACAGACGGACGACGGACGGACGGACGGACGGACGGAGAACAGACGGGCAGACAGACGGACGGTGAACGGACGGGTGGACAGACGGACGGATGGACGGACAGACAGACGGACGGATGGACGGACAGACAGACGGACGGATGGACGGACAGAAATACAGCACACGGTAAATATATAAACTACTGGTTCTATAAAATAGCACAGACTTTATCGCACTAGTTGGTTTTCGAATTTCTTTTGGATTATGACTTATTCTCTTGCCGCTTAAACGATATTTTTTTCACATTTTCTCAATTTTTCGGCAACCTAATGCTAGAACTGAAACAAAAATGCGCTAATGACTAGTATAGATGTGCTATTTCGCATTTTGGAGGGTCGCTGGTTTGAGATTTGCTCGGAGATAATTATTGGCCACAATATTCTGTTGCTGTAGAAAACTATTGAGAATTATAGAAACTTTATTGAAAATCATTTGATGCAGTTCTACTCACATACACAATCAATTAAGATAAGATAAAACAACTGGAAGAGTCTGTATGTGATTTTCGTACTTTCATTCCATAAAAAAGTTTTCAATGCTTTTGTTCCACTTGTAAAATGTATGTCACATTAATTCAGATGTTGTCTTTCCTTGTATGAACCTATTTAAGTAAAGTAATGACTCTATCGACATGAAATTTAAATGCAAAGTATATTCTC
The DNA here is from genome assembly GCA_964035755.1 of Teleogryllus oceanicus. Taxonomy (NCBI): domain Eukaryota; kingdom Metazoa; phylum Arthropoda; class Insecta; order Orthoptera; family Gryllidae; genus Teleogryllus; species Teleogryllus oceanicus. Next base: position 41,246,392 of record CAXIVR010000014.1, read on the forward strand.
TCCGTGGAAGCGGCTTACATATCCATCACGGCTGTCTGAGAGAGGTGGCTTAGCGCATCAAGTAATGTCATTGTAGTGCCACTGACCTGGAGGTCCAGGTTCGTGTCCTGCCCATGGCAACATTTTGAACACTAACCAGATAGCCAGGCCGCGCTCAGTCGCTATGTAGAGGAGAGTTTTAGCGGACGGGTCCTTTGATTGGTAGCTTTTTGGGGTTTCTCTGATCGACACCAACCGAATGCCAGGGCACGGACCGTGCGCGATCTTCTCTTCCCATTCCTTGTCCTACGTTTTCTTTTACTTACACACTCACACTTACATGTTTCACTCCCCCACACATGCCGGGGAGCAGTCGGGAGCTTAGATCTTGTCCCGGCCTTGGCGAAGTCCCTCTGGTGGGAGGTAGCTAGTTGGGAAACCCCCGCTAATCGACGGGAGTTCGGCGCCGGATGCAGCCATCGAAGGGGGAAGGCAATCCCAGCTACCGACCGAGAAAAAAACATGTATTACAGTTACGAGGCTACGAAGCGATCTTAGCAGTTACCTCGGGAGGAATAACAATCAATTAATTAATCAACCTCTTAACCTAACAGCTATCTGTCCGCCTGTTGCAACTGTTCAGATAATTTTTTCCAAAGTTGATATTCCCTGATTGATCTGAATGGACTGGCGGCGTTAAGAGTTTCCTTCGGACATTTTTATTTTTGAAGGATATTTCACATTAATCGACCATTTACCTTTTCATGCCACTGACAGAATTTGGCCGATACGGTGCTTGTGTGGCGTAGAGGTGTAAATGCCGGTGCGGTTTCTGTAATGATCTGTGTTCGGGTCTCAGAGCGATAAAATAATTCGCTGCTGGAGAGCCCATTTGCTGGTTTATGTAGAGGTATAAGATTGCGTAGTATTTAGAAACAGTGTGAGAAAATATGTGCTGTGGTAGCATCACTAGTTACTTTCTCGCATACGTACGACTATACGCAGTAATATACGTGGTGTAGAGAAAGTTAAGTAATGCGGTGCAAAATCGGTGTTCGTCTGTCCAACCGTCTGTCCGCCTTCCATCCGACCGACCCTGAAAACCACTAGCATCTAATCTATGGGTCGGATTCTTTTGAAATTGGAGAAACCCCTGTCCGTATGGATCGAGTCGAAGCTTTGAGATTTTAGAAAACATTCTTCAAATTTCGAGGTGTCTTACATCAAGCCGCAGGGATATTTTGAATTTTTTTTTTTCAAAAATAGCCCCAAATTTTTTCTTTAAACTTCTTGAAAGAATAGAGCAATATGCACATAGAAAGGTGTTATAAATTCAATTTTCAGCGTACCTTTGAATTTTCCAAAAATTTCGGCAATTCGAATTTTTCTTCTTCTTCCTAAAACTACAAAATTGAAGATATAGATCCATTCAATTAATATCTTTATTAATAAGGTTTTTAAATGAGATCATGTAATTTCATTTAATATTTAGTAAATTTACCTAAATATTCTGTGCAATATATGCAATTAAAAACAAACAAACAAGAATTTCTCAAAAATGACTGCAGATTTTATCTTTAAAATTTTAGTATGTATAGAGCACAATGTACTATATAAGATGACATATACTCTATTTTTCTCTGTTATTTTCTTTCTTAAATATAGAAATGTAATTCTTTTGAGATATCTGACATAGTTAATATTTACATTTGCGGCAATTTGTTAATATTCTTTCATTTAATGGGCATTTCAAAGGCAGGAAAGAATACTGCTCAAAACAGAGAATATTTATACATGTACGGGAGACTCATACATTTCCCCAAAACCAGTGGTCGTTTATGTACACGATCACTCAATTGAGATGGATGTTTCATCGTGTTACAATGTAATACGACAAGAAATTAATGATAGTGAACGCTAGTGGAAACTTTGTAAAGACCAAGATAAATAGACATGTTGAAGTGATAACAAAACTAACTTATTAATGAATGTTTCTCTTCATATATCAGCCGTGAAAACCAGAAGAATGCGTAAAATGAAACTCAAAATGTAAAAGTAAAGTGAATATAAATGGATTGTTCGTGATAAAAATTCTCAATATTTCTGAGATTTATAAAAATTCATCATTTACAAGTTTTCATGTGCCAAGTATACGCTTATTCCTTACTGCGATTTGCTTTTTGATCCAGCGTGTGTGATAATATTTAAATATCTAAACAGGTAGTGGAATTATCGTGTATTGACCGATACGTTATCAAAAACAAAATAGTGGTTGTGATAAATAGGTGAGGATCCAAGAAGTAATTTAATTTTGTAATTCAAAACATGAACACTGTAAAAAATCTATAATTAAATTCAAAATATTTATTACACCTCTCAACTCCAGAGCTTTTTCCGCGCTCCAGTGCCCTCCTATATCACGAACAACAATAAATGACAATAAGGACACAACGGTTGCCTGGACACGTACATGAGTACGTAGTAAGCCGATAGTAAATCGCAGGCGTATCCGTAGAAACCTGAGGAGGCAAGTGGCACGAAGCAAGTTTCCACAGGCTGGTCTGTATAAGTGGGTAACAGCAATGAACTCGCTGAATTATATCACCTGGCTTGTTCCAGGAGAACTCTTACAGATCCCTAGGAACGGATATGCATTCATTGCAAAATACGTGATCGGCAATGCGAAGAACCTTGTTTCCAATAAGATGACATTTCTGCCACTGTTACAAAATGAACATGCGGAACTTGAAATAGACGAAAGCAGTTCTTTTGAAAGAATTCACCGTCTCAAAGAAATGGCAATCTCGCTAAGAATGTGGCTGCAGCAGCAACCTCAAACTTTTACTCATTACTATCATTTACATATCCAACAACTTTACAACTCTTTTATAAACTCACTATTTACCACTTCGTCTAAGCTTGGTAATGTTCTTCCCTTTGGAGTGGCATATATCCATCTGCAGGAGAAGAAAGCAATCTGTCTCCCTGCAATAAAAATTGCTCGACTCGGGGATGAAGTACGCAAGGCAAGTGAAGTGGAAGATTTTACATTGCGAAATGAAAAGAAGGAGATATCAATAGATAATGAGAATAACGAGTTTACTCTTCATCACGATAGCTCACGTGTTGAATGTTTGGAAGAGACGGATCAAGGAAACTACAGTGAAAATGGCACAAAGGACACACTTGAAAGCTATTCACTTAGAAGAGCCTTTGGATGTGTTGATTTGTCAGCAGATGAAGCATCAGAAGAACAGCAGATCGATTGGTCTATTCATAATACTCTTTATAAATACGAAGCCGATGAATCATTATATAGAAAGCAATGGAAATTACGTTTCCGAAAACGTAGCATGAGACGATTGTGTTCCACTGAACAATACCGCACCGCTCCGGCCATCCTGCCCCTTCGGGAGATCCCCCTTCGCCTGAGGACGATCTTCGAGGAAGAGGAGGAGGAGGAGCAAGAAGTCCAACCGCAGGTGAGTGGGTGCTGCTTCATGCGCGCCCTTCGCCGCCTCCGCCACCGCCGCCGCAACCCTGCCCCGGCCCCCGAACGCCGCCGCGCACCGCTCTGGCAGCGCCTGCTGCTGGGCGTCTGCTGCGTGGGCGTGGAGGAGGAGTAAGCACCGCTGCTCCCCTCTCGCCGACAGACCACCGGATTACACCTATAATCCCGTCACACGTTGACTGACGCCGGTAGATCGTCGCGCTGAGCATCGTCGTATTCCGACTGACGCTGTTTGATGGCCTAGCGTGAGCATCGTCACGTGCTGCATGACACCGTATGAACTCCCGTCACACGTTGACTGACGCCGGTAGATCGTCGCGCTGAGCATCGTCGTATTCCGACTGACGCTGTTTGATGGCCTAGCGTGAGCATCGTCACGTGCTGAATGACACCGTATGAACTCCCGTCACACGTTGACTGACGCCGGTAGATCGTCGAGCTGAGCATCGTCGTATTCCGACTGACGCTGTTTGATGTCCTAGCGTGAGCATCGTCACGTGCTGAATGACACCGTATGAACTCCCGTCACACGTTGACTGACGCCGGTAGATCGTCGAGCTGAGCATCGTCGTATTCCGACTGACGCTGTTCGATGGCCTAGCGTGAGCATCGTCACGTGCTGCATGACACCGTATGAACTCCCGTTACACGTTGACTGACGCCGGTAGATCGTCGAGCTGAGCATCGTCGTATTCCGACTGACGCTGTTTGATGGCCTAGCGTGAGCATCGTCACGTGCTGAATGACACCGTATGAACTCCCGTACACGTTGACTGACGCCGGTAGATCGTCGAGCTGAGCATCGTCGTATTCCGACTGACGCTGTTTGATGGCCTAGCGTGAGCATCGTCACGTGCTGAATGACACCGTATGAACTCCCGTCACACGTTGACTGACGCCGGTAGCGTGAGCATCGTCACATGCTGACAGAATCTCCTAGAACTCCTAGTTTGAACATCGTCGCATGCGGATAGATATCTCAAGATATCAATGCAAAATTATGTGCATGCCTAATTGTTAATTTCTTGTTGTTGGAAATTTAATTCAATAAAGTTGACTTAAGGTTCTGATTTGTCTCTGTCACATGAATATATTATTTCATAAGCTCGATGTTAATATAACTTTACCATTTTTAAAAATAACATTCTTTGCCATTATATTCCTTTCGTAACATATGGCGAAGACGAACATTCATCTACGTATTTGTTTTAACCTTATGAATATTAGTATTGTTGTAACGTTATTACCTAGAAAATAGAAAGCTGGACCACAGAGAATGAAATGGAAATGAATACAAATAAATTCAAAGCTATCACTTTACTTAATAAGAAAAACAGAAAAATCTCGTATTTTCTGGAATGCATTTGATACTCAGGAAAAGCAATATATTTCAGAAGTAATATTATGAATGTGTGGGATGGGCAGAACTGTATCCCCAGAAACCCATGGAAAGCTGTGGATGATGTTATGATAATTTGTAGAAGAGTGAGTGCTGAATTGCGTATACTTGGGTACACATCGTTATTTCGATCAGTTCTTGAATAACGTTTAGTGTGTTGATATCCTTAACGTGTAGTGTTGAATATCCTTTTAAGCTGGATCGCATTTAAAATATGATTCAGAAATTCGCGAAAAATTGCGTATTGCGAGAGAAAATTAATTGAAGTAGTTCCATGTGGGAATCTTTGCAGAAACGTTGGGGAAAGTTAGACTCTGTGCTTTCTTGAGAGCTTACAAAGGCGATTCACCTTAGAAGGATATCAGCCGAGATTTCTAAATCATCGTTCACTAAGCAACATGACCACAATTGCAAAATTACGGAGAGAAGGCAAGAAACTGATATTGGCAAATTTTTCAAATGTAAATTTGATGTAAATGTGAACTTAAAAAAACTGAAATGTAAACTTATATGTACTTGCGGAGAACTGACTCTTTCCTAAAGCAGTAAATATATTATTGTTACTATTTTATTATTATTATTATTATTATTATTATTATTATTATCATTATTATTATAGGACAAAGAGAGTTGGAATTGTTGAAAACTATTTAGTGCCTAATCTTTGATGATAAAAAATATAAAATTGAATAAAAGTGTTTATTAAATGAGTATAGATAGAAGAAAGATAACTATAGATTAAAGAAAGTAAACTTCTATTTTGTGTGAATTGTTTCTAGCATATAATGTATGAAATTTCAAGTGATAATAAATAATTTGAAGTATTTCAACCCAAAAATCTAAAAAAATAAGTTGACTTGAAAGCAATATTGCTCTATTTTTTTGTTTTTTAACTACAAAAGTTTAATTTTTTGACTTATTTCTTACATCGTTAATTAGCGGCGATTTGTTCACATTATCTTATTTACGATTGCATGTCTTTTAAATAATGTCATATAAAGCGTTTTAAAAGATCTAGTGTTTTCTATGAAAATGGGCTCGTTATTCCGCATTTTCCGAAACGCTCAAATGTATTTTTTTCAAAAATGGCTTCAAATATTTTCTTCAAACTTTCCCAACAGATAATTGCATTGTTTAATATGATGTTAAGTTCATTTTGCTGTTTTCTTTTGTTGATTTTTTTTTAAATACACAAATGTACATTTTTAAATCTCTCACGCCTTTCATATTAACATTTTCTGCAATTTGTAAAAAGTATCGCATTTGCAAATGAAAGTGCTTTAAATTATTTTATTTAAAGTTTTTCTATAACTAAAAAGATCATGGCAAAAAGATCTTCAAATTTCGCATTTAGACAGAGAGTTCGCTACGAGTCGTCGCGGAGTCCTTATCGCGCTTAGCTCTGTTTTGATTGATTGATTTTTTTGTTTCCTGGCGCGTCAACTGCTTCGGTCATTAATCCCGTTAGTGTAGTGCATGTTTTCTCCAGAGATGGTGGTGACCTTTCCTCACTCCATGGCGAGATCCGGCGTCTACCTACCGTCGGCTAGGGGGGTTTCCCCCTAATCAGGACTCTCCCACCAGCGGGGCACCGCTCCAGCCGGGACAAGCTCTAAGCTCCTGACCGGTCTCCCGGAATGTGGTAGTGTAGTGCAGGTTAGTGTAAGTGTGTGTGTGTAAGGGGAGAGGATATGTCAAGGTAGAGGAAGGACAGATCACGCGCGGTCCGTGGCCCGTTTTGTAGGGTAATGCTCCGACATTCTCCTGGTGTTTATAGGAGAAACCACGGAAAAGTACCGATCAGAGCAGCCGACCGCTAGAATTCTCCTCTAGACAGCGACTAAATTCGATATAGTTGAAAAGCTAGTGTGAAAAATCCTGCCGCCGTCAGGACTCGGACCTAGGACCTCCCGATCAGACGCGCTGCTGTGACATCAGTTGATGCACTGAGCTACCGCTCCCGGTCTTAGCTCTGTTCTGAACTTACTTCTAGCGAATGCATGTATGTGTTAAATTGAAATTTGATTAGGCTAAATACTGTGACTATCGAAATTCTGATTTCATTCAAAACTATATTTAAAACAGTGTATAATAAACAGTGCAATAAGTGAGTCCGACCGTTTCTGCTTTGGCCTCGGCCAGGGCACGAAGTCTACTATGGACACAATGGGGTCAACTGAAGAATCAAATAGTGAAACGTCTATTGAACAACAGCAGCAAATCATCATTCAACAGCAACAAGGGCAATTAATTCAACCGAAAACACAACTGCTACAACTACAACATCAACTTCCATTGCTGCAGCGAGCATACCCTCAACTATCGCAGTGTCCTAATAACGAGCCGGTCAATACACAAGTTACGGATGGATTTCTACATTTTCCTATAAATTTAGCTAATGTAAGTACAAATTTATCTCACAATTCGAACATGGCTGAATCTAAGAAAATCCAAGAGGGCAATTGGCAGGAATGAAACGGAGGCTTAAGTGAAAAAGTGAAGGGGAACTCGAGCGTCAGGCAAAGCAACAAACAATTTTCACGTCGAATAGGTTTCAAAGTCTCAGCGAGGAACCTGTAGAAGTAACTAAACCTATTAATGACGAAAATGGTTCTGAACACAAACCACCGCCTGTAATTGTACCTGGCGTCACAAATATACAAAATATGATTATCTCCGTTGAAAAAATGTCATTTCCAAATCTGATTATTGTTTTAAACGCACAAATAACAATGACTGTAGAATAATGTCAAATAACTCAGATGCACATAGAAAGCTAGTGTCGCATTTTAGAGAAAATAAAATCATGTTTTATGCGTATCAATTGAAGGGTGAAAAGCCGTTTTGCGTAGAACTAAGACATATGCACAGTTCTACAGACATCAAACTATTAAAAGACTATTGAAGAGAAAGGCCACAAAATATGACAGATCTAAAACATTAAATATAGAGTGACAAAAGTTCCTTTGCCAATTTTTTCATTGATTTAGAACTTAGCGATAATAATGAAAACATTTATGAAATTGAAAGTATTTTAAATGCAAAAGTAAAATTTGATGCTCCACGAAAAAAACGTGGCATAGTCCAGTGCAAAAGATGTCAAGCCTACAACCATACCCAACGATACTGTGGCCATCCATATCGTTGTGTTAAATGCGGTAAAGATTACCCCACTACTGCCTGTGACAAGGTCAGAGACGCCCCTCCAAAGTGCGCTCTTTGCGAAGATCAGCACCCAGCTAACTATAAGGGCTGCGAAGTCTACCAGAGATTGTGCAATCTCAAAATGTTAGAAAATGTTACATTGAGTTCTAGGCAACTGCAAGGTAACGAAAGAAGATAATATCTAAACAGGACGCCAAATATGGCTCACGAATCTGAATTTCCACTTCTAGGCCATCCTTCAGTAGCAAAATTTCTGAACTCACGTTCATTCTCCGAAGCGCTTATTAATGAAAACGCGCCTCCAGTTGAAAACGAACTAATTCTTTAGATAAGTCAATCTCTTAAGAAAGTTGAACTAATTCTAAGTAAACAAGCAGAACAAATGACAACTTTACTTAACTTCATGTCGAAAATAATAACAAGAATATGAGTAACACCTACCGAATCAGAACGTAGAATGCAAACGGTATTTCTTAATACCCCCAAAAATTAGAAATATTCTTAAGAAATCTAGACATAGATATAATATTGATTTCTGAAACCCACTTCATCAGTAAAAGGCATTTCTCTATCTGCAACTACAATATTTATGACTGTAAGCATCCAGACGACAGAGCTCATAGTGGATCAGCAATTTCTAAATAATTCACCGAACGTTCATGTAAAGAACAAATTGTGAATAAATAATTGTTTATCAAAACAAATTCGCATTTACAGGTTAAACGATTAGACATCAATTTCTAAAAAAGAATTGCTATTTAGGACGAGGTTTTACTCTTGTTTAATATCCTTAAAGTAATATTTATATTTTAATTCTACTATTAGGAAATCGAAAAATTGAGAAAATGTCAAAAAATGTTCTTTGGTCGTCGATAGATTGTAGGGGGCAAGAGTATGGAGCAAGTGTAAATAGATAACCAAGACAAAAAAAATAGAAAACTAATAGGGGAAATTTTTGCCATTCTGTAACACCACTACCTTTTATGTGATCCTGAGTAATCAATGCTCATGAAACCCATCCCTTTGAATGGGGTCAGCAAATAATACGCATTGCTAGCGAGGATTTGATCGCAGAAGAAACGTGGCACCCTCTATCGTGTCAAAGGATATAGTACGGGCCGACAAGAAGGGGCACGGCAATGGAATTTCGTTCAGTCGCTAGTGTTGATAATGCCTTGTAGTCCGTATGATACGTTGAAAACAACTCTGATGAAAGGCCCTTTCTTTTGGATGATTTCATAGCAAATGCAGGGAGATTACCAACCCGATAGCTGAACAGTAAAATCATGCCTCTTCCAAAAGTATGGAGAAGACATATTAATTACAGGTATACAAAACTCAGTTGTATGTTTACTAAATTTTGAGTATAAAAGTGAGAGTGGCTACTCGCACCGAAACAAGAAATACAACATCATAGCTGTATGTCTCAGTCTTTAAAACAACAGCTGACCTTTGATAGGTTAATGGAATAAAATAGTACCTACGAGAAGACAATTCCTTATGTAAAGGTAAATCGTTCATACCATACCGGGAGAGGTGGATCAGAGCATTATGTGATGTCATTGAAAGGGCTCTGACCCGGAGGTCCTTGGGTTTGAGTTCTAGACAGTGGCAGGATTTTCGACACTAGCCAGATATATTGATTCAGTGGTGAGTTGTAGTTGACATTTACATAATTGAAATGATTGGAGGCGTTGTCATTGTCAACAATATTATTTATTTCAATAATAGCAGCTTTCGATGGCTTAGCCATCATCATCAGTTTTCTGCTTCTATTAACACTTGAAAACACTTTTACCAGAAGAAGTGGCTCAGTGTAACAACTGAAGTCTGTCCGGGAGGTCCTAGGTTCGAGATCGGTCGCTGGCAGGATTTTCGACACTACCTTTTCAGCTAGATCGAGTTCAGTCGCTGTCAGGAGGAAAATGCTAGCAGCCGGTTGCTCTGATCGGTAGTTTTCCGTGTTTTTTTCGATTAACACGAGGCGAATGCTGGAGCAGTACCCTATCGAACGGGTCACGAACCGCGCGCGATCTTTCGTTCCTCTTCCTTGTCCTATCCTCTCCCCTTACACACTCACTTACACTAACATGTACTACACTACCACATATTCCGGGAGACCGGAAGGGAGTTTAGAGCTTGTCCCGGCTGTGGCTGTGCCCCGCTGGTGGGAGAGTCCTGGTTAGGAGGAAAGTTCACTAATGGACGGTAGGTCGACGCCGGATCTCGCCATCTAGCGGGGGATGATCACCGCCATCTCCCGAGAAAAACATGCTCTACACTAACGGGACTAATGACCAAAGCAGTTGACGCGCCCGAAAACACGAAAAAAATCAATCAATCAATCAAAACCATCCAGCAGAGGAAGGGTCACTGCCACGTCTCGAGGAAAATTTGCACTACACTTACGAAACTAATGACCTAGTAGGTGTCACGCCCAGAATCACTACCAACTAACCTACCAACTTGAAAACACTTTCGTACTTTTATACAGTAGTGTAAGAAAGCGTATCAGTTGGAAATAATGCGAGAAAGTATGAGGTTTTAGCAGTTTGGTATTTTATGTAAAATTTTCCTATAATTACGGACATCCAGGATGAATTGACAATGGTAAGTGATAGCAAATGATGAGGTACGGTAAGAAGTTACTATAGAATTTTCATTATTTGGTGGTATGAGGAAAGCAAGAGGTAGATTTTGCGTGTCATCCTTGTGCAAGAGGTAGAAGAAGAATAGTGTTTTCCTTGAATCGCGAGGCGTGGCGTAAGCCTCTAATTCCAGGGTCGTCTTGCTGGGAGAGTGCGGCGGGCGGCGGCCCGGAATTAGCCGGGTCCAAGTGACGCAGGCGGCCCAGGCCATGCAGGGCGTAAGCCCCGCGTGAGACGGACAGCGCCGCGCGCCGCTCATTTGTTAGCGCGTGTCCCAGGGGCGCTCACGCCGTCGCGACGCGGGCGTCTCGCCTCGCGGTGCCGCCCACGCTGAGCTGGGTGGGCCGTCTTCAGGTTCCTGGGTCTCGACCGGGCCACGCCCCCTGGCCTACGCTTGCATGTGCCGCGTCGCACTTAGTCTGTGAAGTATCCAAAAAGACCAGAATCCTTAAAATGATTTTATTCAAGACCAGGTACAATTGCTTAAATGCCGAATCACAAGAAGATTGAACCGTAAGCGAAGCCGTGTTGTTATAATCCAGAGGAAGTCCCAAAATCTTCCGAGTCACCGAATAACCGTAGGAGAGTTCCAAGTCCGTAGCACAGTCGTCGTCGTAATCGCTCTCCACACTTCAAACACCAAAACACTCGCCAAGATACGTTCACTAACACAGCCATTCGCTGTCTCCTTTGGCGTTGAGTCGGAGCCCTCTTATAGCCAGGGCTATGGACCCGCCGACTAGCTGTGGAGTAGGGGCGGGGCCGAGTCTCTACCTGCCTGCTCGGGCGTGACGGCCGCGCGCGGCCTCGGCTGGCTCGCACCGGTTGTCTCCTTCTGCCGCCAGGGGCGGTAACGCTCCGCTGACGTCACTCGGCGGCGGCTCCTTCAACTGTGTGCGGCCCGTCACGACAGTCTGTCTCAGTACACACGCGTATGCGTATAATGCCGATGTTCTCTTCCACTGCCTCATTACACTGATGACTTCTTGGCTGTCCGGGTGACGCCGCGTAGTGGGCTGAGAGGCCGACGTTTCCCTGACATGTCGCAGGCTTCCTCAGGGCATTGACATCGCGATGTTGTGCGTCGGGTGTTATATATTGTGCGGCCTGGGCGGCCGGGTGTGGTGGGTGTACACACACCCGACGCACAGCATCGCGATGTCAATGCCCTGAGGAAGCCTGCGACATGTCTGGCGAAACGTCGGCCTCTTGACTCACTAAAAAAGATGCTATAGGTTCCTAAATGAATTAGTCACGAAATTAATTAAACAAAAACAACTGGTATACTTACTTGAAAAAAACTTATATTACTGGTTTCAATTTAACAGTAGAACTGGAAAATTGTTGCGTAATTCAAAGAACTACTCCGCAATTGGTTATAGACTATGCAAAACTAATATTCGACGAAGATGCTATTATGCTCCAGAACTCAAAATAGAGCCCGTTGTATAAAATGCTAAAAAATACTGACATGCTAACCTGTCAACCCTTCCTAACGTTTTCTCTACCCTTAGCACAAATTCGGATGTTAAGCACAGATGAGAATGGCCGGCCTTCACACAGTTCTCTTAAGATGTAATGATATACTGAACAAAATTACAGAAATAGAGAGATACCAGCTATGTAATATAAAACAGCATGAAACAGAACATACAATCAAGCTATACGCCCATTACGATAATCTGAGAAACACATTTATACAAGATAATATTATATCGATTTTTAATACTGAAAGTTTAGAAGTGTAATCTTTTTTCGATTTTTTAAATTATACCCTTCAGTTACGTTACTATGTTCTTAACAATATCATTAACTTCAGAATAATTAGAGTTTGAATAGATCGATTTGACTTGTTGTAACGTAAGAAGACTGTATTGAATTATAGTGGATTGAGACAAATATATTATATAACTGTCTTATTTTAGAACTTACAATTTAGCATTGTTGATGTAACTTCTGAAAATGTAATGTTTCCAATTCTAGCAACCATAAATAATTGCAAAAAGTACTCTCTAAATTGCCGCACCTACTGTCAGAAACTGTAATAATTAAATCCTGCTATATAGTTTCAAATAAATATTGTAATTAAATATTCTATTGGTACAATTCGATTAGACAACAAAAGAACACTTCGTTTACTTGACAGTGCTCCAGCAAAGCAAATAAAAAAACATTTTTGTCAGGTCATTTATTTAAGTCCCAGTGTTACAGTCGTCGTCTTCGTCGCCGCCGTCCTTATCGTCGCTGTTCTCGTCGTCGTCGTCATCGTCGTCGCCGTTCTCGTCGTGTACGTCGTTGTCGCCGTCCTCATCGTCGCCTTCTTCGTCGTCGCCGTCCTCTCAGTCGCATCCAGTCCTCGTACTCGTTCGTAAAGTCCTCCTCCGTCCATGGTCGATCCAGGTCAGCCGAAATTTCTGAAAACATTCATATGAACATCATCTTAATTACTAAATTCCAATTTACACAAACTTTTGAGGTGTAGAACATTTTATGATATGGAAGGTCTGGCTGTAGGTTTGTACCTAAGATATTCGCTATATATAGGAAGAGACTTGAAGGATGGTCACAACTGCGAAGCAGTTGGAGGAATAGGGTTTCGGAATGCGACAGCACATTTTTGGTTGTGAGAAAATTCTTATCGTATTTAGTTTCTTTACGCGTATCTTACTTTTTCCGAAAAAGTTGTAGACTTTAACATTACTATGATTTTTTCAAATGAACATGTATTTTTTTGTCAGCTTTATAAAATAATTAAGAATTGTATATATTTGTAAAGAAGTATGGGAAAATATTCGCTAAATTTTCTCAAACGCTTCATCTTCCACGCCTTACCGTATGTTTTACTGAAGGCAGAAAAGCGTCTGTTCTTTGTTGAGTCCTGCTTTCCAGAGAGACATTGAAATTAACTTCGTATTTTAAATGTCTCTATACTTCATAGTTTTGCTTCATTACTCAGAAAACAAAAATAATGGTTTACCAAGTCTAATACAAACATTAGTAATGATAGAGTACTAATAATTGTGTTCATTCCTAGATATAATTTTTATGTTGCACATGTTCCCCTCTCTCTTTGTCTTAGAAACATTCCCTGTTGAGTAATTTGATTTTTGCGGATCGCCTTACCTGTTGCCGGAAAATATCGTCGTCGTCATGGTCTTTGTCGTCGTCGTCGTTTCGTTTCAGTCTTCGCCTTCACTGAAGTCCTCCCACTTGTCATCATAATCTTCCTCGCTCACATATCCAACATCTGCAACTATACATTAACTCATCGTCTTTATTACTACCTGCGAATTTTCTTAATGTTAAAATATTTAACTTTAATTTTTTGGAAGTTAATACTTTAGAAGTAAGAAGAGAACACAATAAGTTACTATAATAATAATAATAATGGGAACTATTTTTAATCCTAAATAGATATGTTATAGACAAAAATAATAGCAAGTTCAAGTTAATCCGTCGTCTTCTGGGGCGAGGCAAAAAATTTAAAGGGTATGCTCTTAATAAAAATAGTAAAACATTTGCTTAGATAAAGAAATTCATATTATTCTGTATAAAGTTGCATTGTGTATGGAAAAGCAATTAGGAAATATTTTAAAAAACATTTTTGCTTGCAAATCCAGATGAATGGTTCCGCTTGCTAAGGGACGAGCCTACCTCCATTCATTTTGGCGAATGTTACGCCCGCCATTACGGACCCCAGCACCCAAATTGCCACGTCCATCATTGTGCTAAGGCCATCCCACTTCCACCATCAAGTCTATCTCTGAGGTTACCATTCTACACCACAGGGCGATGCGACAATCCAGAAGGATGCAAACTTCAGATGAGAACTAATTAAAGAACCCTTCTCTTTATATTCGTGCACTCATTTTTGTCTATACTGAAATATTCTCTATTGTATTCCTCTTGCTCCTTTGACAGCCAAGATTTTTTAAATTTGACTGATGGTTTGTTTGTGCCTATTGCACATTATACTAAAAATCCTGTAGTATGGGGATGATTCCGGGGTGGACGTCGTTTAAATATGATTTTTCTACGTTTTTTGCATATTCTCCAACTGGCAATCCCACCAAAAGTTATGATCTAAACAAAATTAAAGAAAATTACATTTCCTGCAAAACTTGGTGGTAAAACAGAACGTACTTTCTCGTCCGTAATTTTACGCAAAATTACGTGAAAAGTACTCAAATTTCGAAAACTGATTCATGACTTTTAAAAAAATCTAAGTGTAAGGAACAGCTTTCTCAAATTTTCCCCAAAAATATTATCATTTTCAAAATATGTTCTTGTTCTTAATGTAAAAGAACTAATTTTGGATAACAAATTTTATTTTAAGGAAAATCATTATATTCAATTTTGTTGTTGTAGATAATAGCTAAAAATTTTCAAACATTTGCAATTTTTCAAATTTCAGAGTTAAAAAATCGGACGTGCCATTTTCATAAGTGTATTTTACTCTATTCTTACCAAAAATTTTAAAATAAAATTGTGTAACCAATTTTGTAAAAATTTTGAAAAGTCCTAGAGGATTCATGTAAAATACCCCCAAAATTTAAAGAATGTTTTTCAAAATCGCGGAGCTTCGAGTCCAGCCAGATCGATCGGAAAGAATTAATTTTGAAAATAGTCTTAGTTTAGGCCCTAGTGTTGTTCACAGATGGACGGGCAGACGAACGGGCGTTTTGGATTACAATACTTTTTCGGTATGAGGGGACCCCAAAACCTGTATTTCCTTTCAAATCTGTAAATCCATTTTCCACAGCACTACATAACTTTCTCTGTACTACATTATTCAATATATACTTATGTATACGATATTGTAATTATAGGTCCCATCGTTTTCCATCTCTTGCGCCCGGTAGGTTGGTTGGTTGGTTTTATCGTGTTTCCGGGCGCGTCAACTGCTTCGGTCATTAGTCCGGTTAGTGTAGTGCATGATTGTTCTCGGGAGATGGCGGTGATCTTCCCCCGCTGAATGGTGAGATCCGGCGCCGACCTACCGTCGGCTAGTGGGGTTTCCCCCTAATCAGGACTCTCCCACCAGCGGGGCACCACCCCAGTCGGGACAAGCTCTAAGCTCCCGACCGGTCTCCCGGGATATGTGGTAGTTTAGTGCATGTTAGTGTAAGTGAGTGTGTAAGGGGAGCGGATAGGACAAGGAAGGGGAAGGACAGATCACGCGCAGTCCGTGGCCCGTTTGATAGGGTACTGCTTCGGCATTCGCCTTGTGTTGATCGGAGAAACCACGGAAAACTACAGATCAAAGCAGCCGGCGGCTAGAATTCTCCTCCAGACAGAGGCTGAATTTGACCTAACTGAAAAGCAAGTGTCGAAAATCCTGCCGTCGTGGGGAGTGGGAACCTAGGAACTCCCGGTCAGAGGCGCTGCAGTGACATCAGTTGATGCACGGAGCTACCGCTACCGGTCTTGCGCCCGGTAGTTTTTCGACACAGAAGCATGTCGTCTCAACTACTGTTTCTGCGGCATCACTGTATTCTGAACTCACTTAATTGGTTCCCACTCCTCGTACGCCGCTGCAACGAACTCGCCAAGATATGTAAGAAGAAGCTCTAACTTGAAATGAAGGGCTGGCAAGGCAAATAAACTTTGGAAGAAAATGTGCGTTTCTGCGTTCTGTGTTAAGTCGGCCGTTCTGTCCACGCGTCTGTGATAAACTTGGGCGAATGAATTGCCAGTGTTACGCGGAGCGGGAAGGACTGTGCTGTTGGATTTTGTAAGACACGAATTTATGTGAGTGCGTTAAGTAGGATGCAGTAATTAATGCGGTTCAAAAGAGATCTTGTCTGTGTCAATCAGCTGAAAGCGTAACAGCAGTTTAACAAACAAAACTGTAAGACATGTTTATGTCAAAAGACATAGGAAGCTTAAGTTGATATTCATAAAAAGTATATAGTCAGTGTCAATCAACTTAAAGCGAAAACGTAGTTTAAAATAGAAAACTGTAAGACTGGTTCATTTCAAAAGACATAGGAAGCTTAAGTTGATATTCATAAACAGTTTTTTGTATCTTTGAGACTAAATAATTAATTTAGTTAAATATATCTGCGTATTCGGTGGTATGACGGCAAGCGTACTTGACTGATCTATCAAAGTTGGCGGGTGCAAACCCGATCAAAGCCATACATTTTAAGGACGGAAAAATACTGCGGATGGGGAAGTAAAGCCGGCTGTTCCATGTAGTAAATTCACTGCATGAAAAAGATTCTCAAGAATAAAATAAGTTTCTGAGCTAAAATTAAAATCGCCTGTTTCGTCACCAAAGATAATACCTCCTTTCTCCACTAGATGGTAAAAAGAAGCGTAGCAAAATTTACGTGGTCCGGTGCGGGCCCAATGGTCCGAGTCTCGCCACATACAATAAGGCATTAACTAACTAAATAATATAAATCTGGTCTGCATTATTTTTGGCAATGATGTAATCCTACAAAGTAACTACATTTATGAAAGCTCGACAGTGAATGTCACTCAGAAAAAAAAATTATATTCTAACATAAAATAATACAACACTTGATTTTACTGTTCTCCAAGCTAAGTTCTTCTATGGATTTTCAATACAAAGAAAAGATGTGCCAGTATATTTCTTGCCTTAAACATGTCAGATGTTTGACTAATTATGTTTAACATTTTGAAATTATCAGATTTTTAAACATTTTAAATTTTATTTACGTGTTTTATTATCAGAGAGACTTCCTTTCATTAAAGTTGGCTTGAACTATCAAATGACTAGCTTTTGACATTGTTTTGGTAATACACCTTTGACTGAAATGTTTCTCCTATCCCATTCTCCCAACATTTAATGGATCCAAAACAAGTATTCACTTGCAATCTGTAGAAACAAATAATATTTTATTTCTTGAAAGATCTTTTCATTTTAAATTAATATAGTACACCATATTATTTGATAACATATTAAGAAAGTTTTCGGTAGAATATTTTAGACACATTATTATCAGTCGAATTGGAACCAACTCTACGGTTTCTACGAGATTACTTTGTATGGTTTTTAGAATGAAATAAAACTGTTTACTCAGGGTAATAAAATGAGTTTCGATCGGTGTCCTTTCTGTTCGTAACAGTATTCACTTAAGCATGTGTTTTGGGAGAATATTCTCAGCAAAACTTTGCATGAGATAAAGATGAAGAGTACAATTAGTAGCAGTAAAAATAGGAAGAGTTTATTCTCATTATGGAGAAATACACCGCAAATGTTGCCCTTAGATCAAACTTCTAAAAATAATTACATCATCTTATCTTCCGCCTTGAGAGTAGGTTTTCGACGTGATTAAAACGACTCACGTTATTTTTAGTAAGGGAGTCAACATAATGAGAAATGCTATTTGTGTGATGTAAGTCAAGAGAAAAAGAATATGAAACTAAAAAATTAAAAAGCATTTAGAGAAAATCTTAGCTCGACAATGAGAGGCAAGCAAGAAAATTGGGTGTTTTTGTTTTGTTTGCGTATTACATAATGTAAAGTACTAGTGTAAATGATATTTTTGCATACATTGAAGTAGCAGTAAATATGGCCCGCACAAACAACCTTCTGACTTAACGATGAGACAGGACTATAGCTACCATATTTCGGAGATGAATCACCTGGAAATGGACACTTGGGAATTCTATTCAAAGTCGTAAGAACATTAAGTCGCACACCGCTCCTATGAATACACATCCCTTTTTACATTATCGTATACATACGTATATATACGGAGTAATATACGTAGTATAGAGAAAGTTATGTAATGCTGCGGAAAATCGTTTTCGAGATTTCAATGGAAATACACATTTTTGGGCCCCTTAATACCGAAAAAGTGTTCTTTTTTCAAAACGTTCGTCCGTCCGTCCGTCCGTCCGTTTATCTGTCCGTCTGTCTGTCCAACCGTCCGTCTGTGAACATTATGCACTACGCAGACATCTTTTTCAAATTGAAAAAAAACCCTCTCTATCTGGCTCAAGTTATGATTAATATTTTATCCCAAATATTTTATTACAAAATATAGACAATAAATTTTTAATTCTTCTCATGAGTTCTATCGCGTCTGTTCAATTGAACATTTTTGTATTAATCTGTCAAAAATTTGAAATTCATATTTTTGAAACTGAATTTTAAGTAGGTTTAATAGATTGATTGAATATGAAATATAAAAAGCTTTATACTATTGAAGTTCTCAGTATGCATACGATTTTCTTCTAACACCCAATTACTCGACTCGGAAAATCACGCAACATTGAAGCACCATTGAAAGAGTCGACATCTGCTGTGACTCCGCAGTCAGTTTGTATTGTGCACCTGCAAGTGACATTTAATCTCAATTCTCGAAATAAATTTTTTCTCGAAAAAACTGGATGTGACATTTTCCATGCAGTTTAACGTAGAATACGGAACATGTTTCATGTTTTTATAACGGTAGCTTCCGGCCACACATACATATAAATTATTATACTGTGTGAGCACTGCTAACGCTAAACGCAAAATTTCGATAATTCCATATACTTTAAATTTGCATTTGTTCGTCTAGAGGATGGTCACCAATATGATGTTGCATTACGTGTATACAGAATTTTACTATTTTACGTGCACGTTTTCATGAGTCCCGGAAAATTTACCTCTACTGCTTTACTAGTTGAATTACGAATAAATGTTAGCGACGAGCGTTACTGTCAAAATCTAATTAATAGATATGTTTTCTCCCGTATATGAAAAGCTATTTTACATCGAAAAACGATCTACAGATTGGATATAATAGTACTATCGTTGAAATAACAAACTTACCCACTCCTTACGCTTCTAGCAAGATGGTTCTAGAAAACGTGCGCGTGAGGCATCTTAGCAGAACACACTGCTGCCAGTCGGGAGCAAATTCCATGTATGAACCGGGCGCGGTAGCTCAGTGCATCGACTGATGCCACTGCAGTGCCTCTGACCGGAAGGTCCTAGTTTCGAGTCCTGACGGCGGCAGGATTTTCGAAACTAGCTTTTCAGCTAGGTCGAATTCAGTCGCTGTCTGGAGGAGAATTCTAGCGGCCGGTTGCTCTGATCGGTAGTTTTCCGTGGTTTCTCCGGTCAACACCAGGCGAATGCCGGAGCAGTACCCTAACAAACGGACCGCGCGCGATCTTTCCTTCCTCTTCTTTTCCTATCCTCTTACACACACACACACACACTTACACTAACATGCACTACACTACCACATATTCCGGGAGAGCGGTCGGGAGCTTAGAGCTTGTCCCGGCTGAGGCAGTGCCCCGCTGGTGGGAGAGTCCTGGCTAGGGGGAAACCTCACTAGCCGACTGTAGGTCGGCGCCGGATCTCGCCATCCGGCGCGGGAAGATCACCGCCACCTCCCGTGAAAAACATGCACTACACTAACGGGACTAATGACCAAAGCAGTTAATGCGCCCGCAAACACGAAAAAAACAAACCAAACAAATCCATGTATGACAATCACGTGACCTGTATCGTACATAAGAGACACACGATAGTTCTAAAGGAGGATCTTTTTCAGATAGAACTCTTATCATAACTCTAATCATCACTCACGTGCCTTTGAAGGGCCTGCCGCAGGAACACAGTGGGGAGACCACGGCGCTTCCGGGCGATATGGAAGCAGCCCAGGAGAGGGCGACACGAGCGGAGCAGAGACAGCCGTCACGCTCCGGTCGGCGCGCCCTAGCGCGCCACCGCCCCTACGGCCGGTCTAGTCGGCGGACCTTTAGCCCGGAGGGGGAATAACTCGGCCCTCTCCAGGAGCAGCAGGCAGTTGGAGCAGCCCCGGCGAATAGCGAAGTATTTGTGCGACAGCGTTTCAGTGCTTACGAGTGACGATCGCGCAACTAGATTACGGACTTTTCTCTTGGACTCCGGCCACCCGGTTCCCTTGCTTTTTACATGTTCTGATTATTGGTGATCTGTCTTGCTTTTGGTTCTTCTCCTGGTTATACGATGAAGTGAGCTTGTTCGTGATATATACTGGTGTATAATTGTGGTGAATAAAAGCATTTTACGAACTTGGTTTCCTTTTTTAGATTTTAGATTTAGATTTATTACTAATTCTGCAAATAAGTTTGAGAACTTGGTGGAAGAATACACTAACTTAACATTACAGAACATTGAAAATAAAGACAATTTTACAAAATTTACAAACTTTACAAATTAACATGAATATTTTAGCGCGCAAGCTCTCATAGCACTTCACCTTACCATACTTCACTTCACCACACTGCACTACACGCCACTGCACAAAAATAATAATAATATAATAATAATAATAATAAAATTATAATAATAATAGTTATAATACAACATACTTTGCATAGACTAGTTATTTAATAATATTCATGATATAATACACTTATTAACATCTACCAATCTCATTTATTTTTAAATTTCCTCACGCTTTGAGGAAAGGGATCAAAGATTGTTACAGGCAAACCGTTCCAGTCTCTAGTAGTTCGATTCGCGAATGAACATTTCCCAACATATATTTTCTGAATTCTTTTCTGAACTTTGTGTATGTGATCCGCTCTGCCGAAATATGTAGATTTCCCTAATGAATTTCTATTATTATCCAAGTTCGAAATCCTGTGTACACTTTATACAAAGCAAAGAAACGCGACTTCATTATCTTTCTTTCGAATGACTCCCATACTTCTTTATTCTTGGTACCCCTGAAAGTAAATTTTGATGCTCTACGCTGGACGTTTTCTAGATTTTTTGCTGCTTTTTGGTCATAACCAAAACATCACATTTCTGGATTTAGCAGAGTCTCAGGAGTGTCAGGAGGTTCATGCCGTATCGTTTTGATTGATTAATTTTGTCGTATTTCCGGGCACGTCAACTGCTTTGGTCATTAGTCCCGTTAGTGTAGTGCATGTTTTTTCTCCGGAAATGGCGGCGATCTTCACTTACTCTACGGCGAGATCCGGCGCCGACCTACCGTCGGCTAGTGGGGTTTCCCCCTAACCAGGACTCTCCCACCAGCGGGGCACCGCCCCAGCTGGGGCAAGCTCTAAGCTCCCGAACGGTCACGGAATATTTGGAATATGTGGTAGTGTAGTGCATGTTAGTGGAAGTGTGTGTGTAGGAGGAGAGGATAGGACAAGGAAGAAGAAGGAAATACCGCGCGCGGTCCGTGGCCCGTTTGGTAGGGTACTGCTCCGGCATGCGCCCGGTGTTGATCGGAGAAACCACGGAAAACTACCGATCAGAGCAGCCGGCCGCTAGAATTCTCCTCGAGACAGCGACTGAATTCGACCTAGCTGAAAAGCTAGAGTCGAAAATCCTGCCGCCGTCAGGACTCGTACCTAGGACCTCCCGGTCAGAAGCGCTGCAGTGACATCAGTTGATGCACTGAGCTACCGCTGCCGGTCATGCCGTATCAATACGGTGCTTTACGCCGTGCAAAATCTCTAGTACCCTGGGAGGGTCCGCAAGAGAGTAGACTGAGCGTCGCGTCAGTCCGGGATGTGGCCTCCCTAGGGAAGCTGTTCTTCCTAGAACTTCTTCCCGCTCCTGCGCTGTGTTGTGGCTTCGCCGTCGCGTAACAGCACAGCACTTTTTACTGCGGGGCGGCCGAAGCAAAGCCCCGGCGACGCGTAAACCCGGGGACAATACCGCCAACTAATTTTCTTGTGACTTTCTCATCTTTTCTTTGGCGTCTGCCTTCTGAGAAGAGCCTCACGTGAAAAACACGAAATGAGATCTTTATTCTTGTCTCATCTTCGTGCTTCTTTCTGTGTTTTATTGATTATTAACTGACTGTATTTTTGACACTGAATTTATTCATGAGGGATTCCAGTGTACGTGTTTTCATGTGCAATCCTTCATGTTTCTGTAATATACTGTATCTAATCTTCAGTTCGTTTTGCAAAGATTACCCGACTACATTTTTATTTACTTTTTCTTATACATCTATTTTCTGTCTGCAAAAGCTCTTGAGTATTAATGATTTCATATTCCTTTGATTTAAATTTTTGTATCATTGTAATTTTAGTTCCACCTCAAACGCGAATCAAAAGTAAAATAGCAGTTGACACTTAATTTATTTTAAGTTTATATATTTTTATACTAAATGTAGTTTTTTAAACATATTTTATGTTTATTTGAACTAAAACCCCTTAATTTTATAGCGCCTAAAAGAGTTTATTTCAACATTAATTGGGCATATTTTAATTTTAAAAACCTAAATTGAGACTAATTTGTCTAATTCCTTTTCTCTGTGACTTCTTTTACGTTTTCTCTTCGGTATTGGGACAAGAAAAATGTTGACATTAATCATACGTTGTATTAATCTGTAATGTGCTGAAAGGTGCGAGAAATGAATATACAGGACAAGGATCTTGCTATAAAAGTCTCAATGTCACTACTTCCTGACTTCGTGGAAAAACCTGCCACCGCTTCTAAGATAAAGCGATTGAATTTCCCGGAAAGAAAAGTGATCTTGACCGATATAAGTCGGTTCATAAGAAGATTCTTTAGGAGCTTGTAAGTATCTTGTAGCTCTGCAGTGCCCATTGGTACTCAGTTGTGTCGAATCAAAAAGTCAATTTTCAATTCGATGACTTAGAAGTACTTCCAATCTTTTACTTTTTAAGACGTACACGTTCGCGGATGGTAAGTTTTCCATTCATTTTTTATTTTGACGCACAAGAACTTTAATTTCTTCTGTATTTAATCCTGTGTAAGTACCCTATATAATCCTCCATATTTTCACTAACCTACGAAATGGCTTCCTGTCTTCACATGCATAATTTTGTTAATGCTTGCACTACATTTTACCATTTACTGACAAAGGTGTTCAGATAAAGATCGCAACACGGTGTGTGTTCCTTTTTTAAAATGTTTGAATGTTGTCAAAATGATTTTTTTTACATTCACCTTCTTGTTTCAAGATGTTAAAACAATGTGGATGCACTCACTTAATTCTACTCCATTTTTGTCCTGTTTCTTGTTTGCGTATTCATACACTTTTCCTGCTATTCCCTCTACACGTTGTGTAACTGTTTGTGCGCAGGTTTGAGTATTTATTTTTTGTAATTATCCCTGGGCAGAGAGCTGATGCAATGCCCTCCCCCAATCAAACTCATTCAAGCTGCTGTGCTGTTTCAAGCCCGCTCATTTAAGTCCTCGCCAACTTTGCGTTTCCACCTTTCCTTCTTTGTGACGCTGAATTCCTTCTAATTTTGTCCATACATTCCCTTACAGACGTAGTATTACATTATTTTGTCATGTTAATGTCGGTTAATAAGGTGATTCTTTAAGAACCAAATGGAGATTGTCTTTGTTTGTAAAGTTTTGTTCAATAAAATAAAATATTGCTTTACGTGAAAAGCTCCGATGTTCCATTGTCGATTTTCGAATGATTACAAACCGTCAAGGTGAGATTTTTAACGTCTTTTCCCGCAACATATTACCCACTTGCTGATTGATTGATTTATTCATGTTTCCGGGCGCGTCAGGTCATTAGTTCCGTTAGTGAGCTGCAAGTTATTTCTCGGGAGATGGCGGTGATCTTCCCCCGCTGGATGGCGAGATACGGCGCCGACCTACCGTCGGCTAGCGGGGTTTCTCCTAACCAGGAATCTCCCACCAGCGGGGCACCGCCCCAGCCGGGACAAGGTCTAAGCTCCCGACCGATCTCCCGGAATATGTGGTAGTATAGTGTATGTTAGTGTAAGTGCGTGTGAAAGGGGAGAGGATAGGACAAGGAAGAGGAAGGACAGATCGCGCGCGGTCCGTGGTCTGTTTGTTAGGGTACTGCTCCAACATTCGCCTGGTGTTGATCGGAGAAACCACGGAAAACTACCGATCAGAGCAGCCGACCGCTAGAATTCTCCTCCAGACAGCGACTGAATTCGCCCTAGCTGGAGAGCTAGTGTCGAAAATCTTGTCGCCGTCAGGACTCGAGCCTAGGACCTCCCGGTCAGAGGCACTGCAGTGACATCAGTTGATGCACTGAACTACCGCTCCCGGTCCCACTTGCTGTGTACCCCCGTTCCCTCCGTGCCAGCTCCTCTGATCGCGTCCGCAGTTATCTCTCCCTTCCCTCTTCTTCCGATTTTGATTGATTGATTGATTGATTAGTGATTGCGGATGCGTCAATTTATAAGGTCATTAGTCCCATAAGTGTAATGAATCTTATTGGGAAGAGATGTTGATCTTGATGGTGAGATCTCGCGCTGACCGATCATCGGCTGGCGGGTTTTCCTCTACCAGGTTTCTCCCACCAGCAAGGCACCGCCCCAGTCGCGACAAGCCCTATGCTCACGACCGGTCTCTCGGCATGTGTGGCAGTGTATAGTGCATGTTAGTATGAGTGTGTGTGTAAGGGGACACGGTAGACCAGGAGAAGGAAGAGGAAGGAAAGATTGCACACGGTGCGTGGCCCGTTTGTTAGGGTACTGCTCCGGCATTCGCCTGGTGTTGTTCGGAGAAACCACGGAAAACTACCGATCAGAGCAGCCGGCCACTAGAATCCTCCTCCACACAGTGACTGAATTCGACCTAGCTCAACAGCCAGTGTCGAAACTATTGTCACTGTGAGGACTTCATCCCAGGACCTCCCGGTCAGTTGATGTCCTGAGCCACATCTTCTGTGTCTCCCTCCGTCTTCTCGGTCTCTTCACCAGTCTCGTGCGGTACCGTCCCCCCCTTCCCGTCTTCAAGCAGGATGATCCCCTCCCCCCACCCCTGCCGCAGTGGCGTCGTTCTCCCCGCGTCCGCGCCAACGGCCGCGGCGGCGGCCGCCTCGATGAGCAACGCGCGGTTTACGATGATGGGCGCGACTCTAACTCCGCCCCGTGGCGGCAGCGGCGCGACTGTAAAAAAAAAAAAAGAAGCGCGCGCTGGGAAATCCCATAAAGCGCGTCGGAGGCACGTCGTTCCTTAAGAAGCACTTCGCCCCTCCCCCTCCCCCGCCCGCGCGCGGACACCGGATGCCCATTGCCGCGCCCCGCCCCCGCCCCCGCACGAGGTGGCATAATAGGCGGAGAACGGCCTCCTGCAGGGCGCGAGCGGACTGAGCCGCAGTCACGAAGGGCGCTGGATCGGTTAGGAGCATCAGAGAATAGATAAACTAAAAAGCTGTAGAAAAGAAAACTATGGGTGACATTTCTGCCGAAATTAGACAAGTTTTATTGTTTTGTTAAGTATCTTATTTACCCAATGATCTGCATTCAGTTATTTTGTTTCAAAAAATATCGTGAGCTCTTGCTGGATTAACATTATTCTTTAATAATCCCCATTCGCTGCTCTTAATATCTGCGCGTGATGCACCACAGTCGTTATAGAATTAAATTTGAAGTTTTACGAGTGACCCTTGTGGTACACCGCGGGCTCGTGGTTATCCTCGGAGGTGACCCCAGGGCCACTCTTTTGTGAAACCGGGAGAAGTGGCTCAGAGCATCAACTGATGCCATTGCAGTGTCTCTAATCGGGAGGTTCTAGATTCGAATCCCGATGGTGACAGGATTTTCGACACTAGCTTGTCAGTTAAATCGATTTCAACCGCTGTCTGGAGGAGAATTCTAGTGGCCGGCTGCTGTGATCCGTAGTTTTTGCGAACACCATGCGAATTCCGGAGAAGCACCCAATTAAACGTGCGATCTTTCCTTCCTCTTCTTTGTCCTATCCTCACTCCTTATTTACACCACTTACACTGACATGCACTACACTACCACTAATGCCGAGAGAGAGGTCGGGAGCATAGAGATTGTCCCGGCTGGAATGGTGCCCCACTAGTGGGAGCAGACCCCGGTAGCCGACGGTAGTTTTGCGTCGGATCTCGCCATGTAACGCGAGAATATTGAAGCGTCGTGATGAATAAAGACGATAGGATCTCATATGTGTACATTTAATTTGTACTTTATATACAGGGATAGCTTAAGGTTTGTACAGAGCATATATCAAGTTTCATTCGCATGTAGTTTGCGGAAACCATAATGATTCTTTAATAACTACCCTTCATATGTTGACATTACACCACGGTAATCAGTTGTCATGGTCGTCATGTGGGACCGTCTTTCATAAAGGGATGAGAGAGCTAGTCTGCGACGTTACAAGATCACACCACCTCCTGAGTAAAAAATGAACTAACTTACAGGATTAATGACCTTAGACCTGTTGACACGCTCGGACTAACAATCAATCAATATTTGGGGTCAATAAATGTTGCCACTGGAGTGTCTGTGACCGGAGGGTCCTCGGAAACGCGTCGCAACAGTAGTGGGTTTTTGACCCTAGTGATATAGCTAAGACGAACACCGCCACTGTCTGCGGGAGAATTTTAGTGGCCAGGTGCGCTGTTCGTTAGTTTTTCGTGATTTCTAGGAACAATTGCAGATGAACGCCGGAACAGTTACCTAACAAAGGGGCTATAATCCACGCACGATATGTCTTGCATCAACATTGTCCCCAAGAAGTACTTTCTTGACCTTCAGAGCCCTCAAGATGTTTTAAAATACAAAGTTACGGTTAGAAATAATCTGTTTTATCACCACTTTTTAATTGTATTTTAGCATACAACTGATAGGCATACAGCTGATAAGCATAGAGGCAGGCATACAGTAGAACAAACTGGATTTAAATCAGGATTTTCGAGAGTAGATCACCTACACACACCATCAATCAAGTAATAGAAAAAGTCAAACAATTGAATTTAAAGTCGTGCATCGTCTTCGTTTACTACAACAAAGCATTCGATTAAGTTGAACACCCTATGTCTTTTAAGCACTGCAATATCAAGGAATTCAAATCAAGTACAATAAAATTTTAACTGAAAGGTACAATAACATCTAGGCAAAAATGAAAACAGAAAAATGGGACATAAACTTAAAATATCAAGAGGAGTTATACGAGGAGATCCTATGTCACCCACCTTGTTTTCTGCGGATTTGGAAGAAGTGTTCCGGAATTTAAATTGGGAAAACAAATTTGGGATCAAAATCAATGGAAGGGAGTTGTCATACATGCGTTTTGCAGTTGACAGTTTTATTCCCTAAATCGGCCAAGAAACTAGAGACAATGGTGAGTCTTATGCAAACACAAAAAAACAGTGGGCCTAACCATAAACGCTATTAAAATTATGATGCTGACGAATCATTAAGAGATGGAAATAAATGTACATGTTGAAATAATAACGTATGTAAATAAATTTGTTTTTCTAGAACAGAAAATCTCGTGTTACAACAGATTTGTAGAAGAAATTTGAAAACGAATTACTTTGGCATGGAATAAATTTTGGAAATTATCCTTTATACTTCTAGATAAAACTAAACATTTTACTTATTTAAATAAGGGAAAAGAAGTGACTGTGGTAACTATAGAGATATTAGTTTATTATCCACATGCTATAAATTATATGAAAAAAATTAAATAAACGGCTTGTTAATATCTTTGACATTTTAATAATATAAGAATAAATAGTTTTAAAAACGGACGCTCCTTTACAGATAATATATTTACCATACAACAACTAATAGAATAACGTAGGGAATTTGATCTAGAGACCCATTTAGCTTTCATCGGCTATGAAAAAGGTTTCGGTAAATTAAAACGATTTACTTTATGGGAAATTATTAAAAAAAGAGGCTATCCACACCACTTGATCATTAACATTCAATCTCTGTATCAGAATACCTCCGTTATCTTAGAACTAGAAGGAAAATATTCAAAAGAAATAAAAACAAACCAAGGTGTTGGCCAAGAATGTAGCCTTTCCCCAACATTGCTTATTTTATACTTGGATGATATCATTCGTGAATAGAAGAAGAAAATTAGCCTAGAGATTAAGCTTAAAAATGGAGTGTATTTAAATAAACTCATATTTACTGATGATCAGATTATAATTCAAGAAAGTCAGGACGACTTTCAGAGGTCTATTCATGAATTAAACCGAACTTGCCAAGGATATAATCTAAAGATTTTAAAAAAACAAAGACCAAAACAATGGCATTTGTGGAAAATCCTACACGCACCAAAATAACTTTTGAAAACACAAAGCTGGAACAAGTTAGCTATTTTAAACATTTGGGTTATAACATAACGTTCTTCACTGAAGTGGATATACATGAAAAAATCCATAAATACCAGAATATATGCGGAACCATTTGGCGAACTCTTAAAGATAAAACACGCAGAGATATTCTAATGAGGATATATAAAGTTATGGCTGTCCCATCTCTCGGATGTGAATGCTGGACTCTGAGAGAGAAAGATAAACAGGCATTACAGTCTGCAGAAATGAAATTCTCGAGATCTGTAAAAAAATGTACCGGATCAATACAATTATTCTTCAAAGAATGTTCCTAATAGAATTATTCTTTCAGGTCTTGCAAATTCGAAACGGCTATTTTGATTTTTGAGGGTTCTTTACTTAAAATCTCAAATTAAAAAAAAATATCGCAAAAATAGGATCAAATGTTTTGATCAATCATTATCCTCGGATAGTATACAAGTCACTTAAAATAACACAAAAGTGTCATTTTCGTTGAATTCCTGATTTTTCGAAAATTGTAAAAGTTCAACTTTTTTTCGGTGTCTTACTACGCCTATGATATTCAAGACAGAATTTTACTAATATAATTTATTATTCAAAGAAAGCTCATTGAATAAGATCGTGTACAATTTTTTGAAAAATGAGACGTTTTATGAGTCGTTTTGGCGTAATTTTGCTTGAAGTCTAAGTTTTTTCAAACAATTATTTTTTCAAAAAGTCTTAATATTATTCTTTACATTCCCTCTTCAGATTTTGTATAGGGCGCAAAAACGCCGCTGATCCAATTTTAGGTAAACGCTGTATTTTAAAAAATTGCAAAAATATGCATGACTTTATTTCAATATCTTTGGAAAAAAAAATTAATTCAGGAAAAAATATCACCTTCAATATGGTATTTGAAGTGATTGTACTGCAAAATATTGCAAAAAATTAACATTGTAAATGTACAATAATAACGTGGACAAAGCAAAGGGTGCTTAAAAATGCCGCTGGTCTGATTCTCCTTGGACTCTCTGAATATTTGAAAATTGCAAAAGTTAGTGAATACGAGAAAGTTTGAGCTGCAGTATCTCCGTTAGTTTTGATATCGAGGCCCTACAATAACATTATTTCTGACGAAAAATTGTAATTTTCCCCTGCAGCTGTACAATATTTTCTCATTACTATACAATGTAATCTTCATTTATTTAAAAATATTTTTTGTATTTCAGAGGAATATACTTTGTAAATTAGAATGATATGATATTTTAATTATATCTTTAAAAGTTCGTAGATAGTAAACGTTTTGAAAAATGCTTCGACAGGTTACATTGTTGTGTTCTCAAAGCAATCAAATTTTAAATCTCTGCTTCGCTCGTAGATCTTGATAATTCATTCTTCAAATTCTTTACTCTCCTAGTTGTGAGCTGAGACAGTTGGAATCACGTCGTATTTATTATTCATATGAGCGCAAAGAACCTGTCTCAGCACTCCGCGTCGGGGTTCCGTAGTGTCAACATCGTTCTAGTTGCGTGTCCGCTCGGAAGTCTGTGATACGAGTGTAGTTGTGTAAAGTGTCAAGTGTTATAACTATGCGGAATATCTACTGAACAAACTACAGAAATACATTCAAGTCGGCTGCGTTTGCAGCTGGCTGGTCCTATTATGTCCAATGTTGAGAGCAACATAACCAAACAATCAGCCAACAGGATGAACAACTCCGAAGGTAAGACGTCATATGCAAGCGCAGCCACAAGTGATGTATTCTCCAACAAGGATCAAGCTATAGTAATAGAATCAAAAGAAGGACTTACCATAAAAGACTATCTAAATAAGCTAGCTACAATGGTTGATTCTACGAATATTAGGTTTATATCTAGGATTTATAACAACAGAGTTTGTGTTTTTTTAAGCAGTAAGGAAATCGCCGACCATATTACCGTTAATCATAACACTATTATTATCCAAGACCACTTGTTAACAATCAGGCCCCTAATAAGTAAACAAAAAAGAATTATCATATCAAATGTCTGTCCTATCATACCTCATGATGTAATTCAAAGAGAGCTTAACAAGAGAAACATACTAAATCACTCTAAAATTTCTTTTATCAAAGCAGGAGTTACAGAACCTGGGTTCTCACACATTATGAGTTTTAGGAGACAGGTTTTTATTGACCCAGAGGACATTAGCTAGGTATCAGACTCAATGACCATATTTTTTGACAATACAACATATAGGATTTACTTTACAAATGACACCATGGCATGCTTCAACTGTAGACAAGCTGGACATCTTGCCAATCAATGCCCTACCAAGACCCCCACCTTAAATTCTCACTATGCTAACCAAGAACCAAATGAAATTCAAGAACAGGAATCAATGATAACACAAGATGTCCCACAACCCACCAGAAGTGCGAAGTGTGTAGTACCAGAATCTTCAATTAATGAAAAAAACACTGAAGTAGATACTCAAAATCAGCTTGAAACCATGGAAGAGAATGGTAATATGGTCTCTACTATACCTAAAAGAACTCTTTCATCAGACTCTTCATCACAGATTGAACAAGAAAATAAAAAATTGGTTAATCCTAACATGGAATCAGGAAAACAGCCTAAGAAGAAAAAGAAGATGCAAGAAGTAATTGAAGAAAGCATCATTAAAGAAAAGTCTACAACTAAATCACTTGAAGATCTTATTTACCCATTGAAGGAAAAAATTGAGACTAACAGTGATGATTTTCCCCTTACCTACAACCAACTGAAAAATTTTATAGATATGGCATCTGGATCCAATAATCCAACCTTAATAGCTAAAGACTTCACAAATGATATTCAATCTATCATTAAAATGATGACAGTTACCTATCCCTTACTTACTGAAAGATCTTAAAAATAGATTCACAAGAATAATAAATAAATTAAAAAGTTCACAACTACAGGAAGAAGAAACTGACACAGAAATGTCTGAATAAACCCTCTCAATGAAAATTACACAATGGAACTGTAATGGTTTTTATGCAAGATTACCCTACTTGAAATTGTTAATAAAAGACACTAAACCAGAGATTTTGTGCCTTCAGGAAACCAACTTCAAAGAAAATCACTTTGGAAAAATATCTGGCTATAAGTCATCTATTCGAAATAGAAATAGTACGCAAATTGCCAGTGGAGAAGTAGCAATTTATGTAAAGAACGATTGTTTTATGCCGGAAATTCCTCTACAAACTGCCCTAGAAGCCATTGCGGTCAAGGTAAAAATTAATATTCATATAACTGTAATATTTATATCCCCAACAGTCAAAATTTTGACATCTATGAACTGGATAATATTCTTACGCAGCTACCTAAACCGTATGTAATAGTGGGTGATTTCAATAGTCATAACAAATTGTGGGGTTCTACCAAATTGGACAGAAGAGGGAAAGTAATTGAAGAGCGGCTGGATAACCACAACAACCTAATCTTATTAAACACTGGCTTGCCTACACATTTTAATATAAGTAATGGTACAGATAGTGCTATTGATCTAAGCCTTGCCTCTAATGATATTGCAGTAAGAATTCTATGGTCTACAAACTCAAACCTATATGACAGTGATCATTACCCCATTAACATTCATATTCCATCTAATGAACCAGTTTCTGAACTTAGGTGCTGGCCTAAATGGATTTTACATGAAGCAAATTGGCAAAAGTTTCAAGAGATTATTAGTTCCAATGTTGACAATCTCATTAAACCTGACAATCTAAACCCACAAGATATAAATAATTTATTAAGTGATTTTACCAATTTAATTATAACAGCAGCTAATGTCTCTATCCCCCAAACAACAGGAAAAATAAAAAAGCACCAAGTGCCATGGTGGAATGCAGAATGCACTACAGTTATTAAAAATAAAAAGAGAACCTTTAGAAAATTCAAGAAAAACAACACATTAGAAAATGGAATAGCATATAGAAAAGCAAGAGCCTTAGCAATACTCACCTTAAAATCTACTATGATACAATCCTGGCATAAATACACATCCAATATCACCCATCAAACCTCAACAACTGAACTTTGGCAAAAAGTTAAGTCAATCAGTGGAAAAAGTTGGCCTAGAACACCCAATACCTTCATAGATAAAAATGGAAATCAACACTCTGGACCTCAAGCTATTAGTAATATTCTTGCTAACAACTTTGCTGACAACTCAAGTAATAAAAACTATGACTCAAAGTTCCTGTCTGTAATAGCTCCAAATATCAACTCAAATCAAGAACATATCAGACTGACTCTAAGAGATAATGAAGAACAACATAACCAAGAGTTCCTAATGAGCAAACTTACAGTAGTACTAGACAAAAGTAAAAATTCAGCCCCAGACCCTGATAGAATTCCGAATAGTTTCCTAAAAAACCTGCCTAAAGTTGCACATGAATACCTACTCCAATTGTACAATTTTATTTGGAACACTCAATCCTTTCCCAACCAATGGAGAGAAGCAATTGTTGTACCAATACCCAAACCAAACAAAGATCACACCCAACCAACTAACTTTCGCCCAATCTCCCTAACTTGTAATAATGCAAATTACTAGAAAAATGGTCTGCAACCGGCTGAGATGGATATTAGAAAGCAATAAACAGATATCACCGCAACAAAGTGCCTTCAGAGCATTTAGATCTACCAATGACCACCTAGTCAATATTGATACCGAAATTTGTGATGCTCTGGTTTTGAAGCAACATGTGATGGCTGTCTCACTGGATATCGAAAAGGCGTATGAAATGGTATATAAAGACAGGCTGATTAACATTCTGTCAAACTTGCAATTTAAAGTGTAATATCTTAGCATTATCATAAACTTTCTAAAACACAGGTATATTAGAGTCAGAATTCAAGACACAACATCGCAACCCACAGAGTTGACAAATGGTCTCCCACAGGGATCAGTTCTTAGCGTATTACTCTTCATAATTGCCATCAATGAAGTAAACCTGGTAGTCCAACACCCTGTAAAAATATACCTTTTTGCCGACGATATCACCCTGCTCTGCAGTGGAAAAAACCTTCAGACAACTGGAAAAATCATCCAAGAAACATTAAATAAAATCAATAATTGGTCAATTAACTCGGGATTCACAATTTCGAAAACAAAATCGGAATTTATAGTGTTTTCAAGAAGACGCAAGGATGGGAATGAAGGAATTCAACTTAGACTTGGAACTTTTCAACTCAAAAGAACAAGTGTCTGTAAAAGTCTTGGTATGCTTTTTGATTCTACTCACTCATGGAAACAACATGTAGCTGCTCTCAAGTTGGAATGTAAAAAGAGACTAAATGTAATAAAAATGTTGTCGTCTATCAAATGGGGTGCACAATCTGAATGTCTAGTCAAAATATACCAAGAATTCATTCAGGCCAAGTTGCATTACGGTGCAGTAGTATATAACTCAGCATCCAAGAGAACACTGAAAATGTTAAACCCAATAATCACAAGCGCATGTCGCTTAAGCCTTGGCGCTTTTAGAACCAGTCCTGCTAATAGCCTATTAGTGGAAACAGGGCAAATACCATTAGTCCTGCGACGTAAAGTTCTCTGTCTAAATTATGCTAACTCAACCTTAAGTGTCCCTCCAAATCCTGCATACACAAATATTTTCAATAACCTAAAAACATATCTTTATGAGGCCCACCCTCAATTCCCACTACCACTAAGAGAGAGGATTCCTAAGTACCTGAAGGAACTTAATATTATTGATCCAGTTACCTTACCTAGATGTATGCCTCCCATCCCACCCTGGCGAGATCATAATGTATTAACAAATATGATCTTAGCAAACAGTCCTCACCTTACTTCTGGTCCCAATGCTAATTTCAAGAATTTAATAACAAGTTTACAACGAGAGTATGTCAATTATTACCAAGTATATACAGATGGTTCTAAAAGTGATGGAAAAGCTGGTTGTGCATTCTATGTTCAGTCTCCCAATATAGTGGAATCGCAACGTCTCCCAGATTATTTTTCCATTTGTTCATGCGAAGCATGGGCAGTCCTTAAAGCCATCGAATTCAGTCTCAAGCAAACAAATTACTTGCCCATTGCAATATTCACTGACTCAATGACAACCCTTAGAGCCATAGAAAATAAACATACAGGTAACCCAATCATACAAAAAATCCAAGAATTTGTACTTATTCAAGGTGAAAAAGGGACAGAAATCGAATTTATTTGGATCCCATCCCATAGGGCAATCGCTGGTAATGAGAAAGCTGATAAATATGCAAAAAATGGTAACATCATTTCTAAGTTTTGATTCCCAAATTCGTGGCACTATAAAAGACATTAAAAAGCTCTTCTAGACATCCTGCTTCAAATATTGGGACTCACAATGGAAATTAAAATCATCAAAATTACATCTAGTTAGGAACTCAGTACTGTAACCAGCCCTGCCGAAAATCTGCCTTAAAAGAAGAGAGCAAGTTATCATCACTAGATTACGGATCGGTCATTTTAATCTGAAATATTGTTATATATTTAAAAAATGCGACCCAGAACCATGCCCTAAATGTGGTGAAATAATATCTACACAACACCTTATCTTAGAATGCCCCGGTATAGCAAAGGAAAGAAACCTACTGAAACTAGAAACTAACTTACATAAATTGTTCAGCTCTGAAGACGGGTGTGCTAAAGTACTAAAGTTGCTAGACATTGTTAACTTAAGTAAGGTAATATAATATAAAATTTGAATGTTATTAATTTTAAGTAACAATCTGATGTAATGCAATCATTAAGAAAAATATGGGCTATAATGTTGTAAATTGTTATGTAATTTAAACTATAATGTGATGTATACTTAATTTGATTGACATTGATTGTGTATACTTAATGAATTGTGGACGCTTA
The DNA here is from genome assembly GCA_964035755.1 of Teleogryllus oceanicus. Taxonomy (NCBI): domain Eukaryota; kingdom Metazoa; phylum Arthropoda; class Insecta; order Orthoptera; family Gryllidae; genus Teleogryllus; species Teleogryllus oceanicus. The sequence goes on from CAXIVR010000014.1 coordinate 41,281,984, forward strand.
ATGTGTGTATACTAAATTGTGATACTTAACGCATTGATGTATACTTAATTGTGGTCGTTGATGACCTTTGATGTTAAAAAACGACCTTAAATAAACAAATAAAAAAAAACCTGTCTCAGTGATAGTTATGCTTTCAGTTTTTAAATGAAGAATACATCTATGAATTTCAATATTCAATAATAATGGAACCTTAATTTTATTTCCAATCCAAAGAAATCTTAAGAAGAAAGTACGGAAGAACACAAATGAAATTTTACAAGGTGATGGCGGTTTCTGTACTTGAATATGGTTGCGAAAATTGGAGCATGAATCGCTCGGACAGAAGGAAAATTGAGGCTGTTGAAATGAGATTTCTAAGATCTGTTGCAGGATGTACGCTTCTAGACCACATAAAAAGCGAAAACATCAGAAAAGAACTGAAAATTTTCGACATTATAATGAGAATTCAAGAGCGAAAAGAGAAATTGTTCCATCATATCCATCGGATGATTGGTGAAAGACTACCAAATAAGCTCCTCCACTACACATGCGAAGGAATTCGTGATTCAGGTAGATCTAGAAGGAGATGGAGAGATCTTCTTGGCGACGAAACAGGCCAATCTGTCTTATCCTTGATGATGATGATAATGATAATGATGATGATGATGAAGTTTACATTGTATACTGTGAAACATAAGTCTTCAAAACATTCCGATACTAAATTTTGTGTTTGTACTTTCCAGTTAGCGCCATTAAACAGGAATCAATAATTATACATGAATTCTTTTAATTACACAAACACTTCAGAACTTTTCAATTAAACTAATTTTTAATTGCAAGCTCATATTTTGAGAAGAGTAACGTGGGTTATAAAAAATTGTATACATTATTGCATTTGTGAGTGGAAGTGCTTCAAATGACTTCCAATGAAGTTTTTCGAAAACTCAAAAGTTTCTGTGAAAAGAGCTTCAAGTTTCACATTTACAGTAACGCTTAAAAGCCATTTTCTTAAAAGCGACTTACAAATTCTTCAAGAACTTTCTTTATAGGTCGAGGTTTTAATCTTCTTCAATATCCTTAAAACAAAATTTCAGTTTTATCATAAGGAAACCGAAATATTGAGAAAAGTTTGAAAAAATATACTTTGGACTGCGACAGATGGCAGCTGAAAGAATGTACAGCTTGCTGAGACTAATGAAATTAGAAAACTAACTTGTATGAGAAAGTCTGTGCCATTATGTAGCAGCACTAGTTACAATATTCATTACTGTGTGTGTTGACAGCAAACAACGCATCTGACAATATAAGCTACTACGTCGCGTCGATCAAAACGAAGTCTCTGACCATATTGCATTTTGTTGATTTTAAAGAAGCACTGTTCATTTAGTATTTCACGAGAAGAGAATATTCTCCTTTACAAAGAACGTTTATTTCATAAACTTTACAGCTTTGTCCTATTAAGTACATATGTTATCAATAGGCATGAGTATCTTAAGATTATATGGTGTAGATGTTTTCCCTTCAACAAATGACCTATTATTCGTACGAGCACAGTATAGCAAACAATCTTGGTGTTGATACGAATAGATAGCAATATGCATAGAAAATAATGTTAGTTTTCCAAACTAAACAAATTAAAAATAACATTAAAAAATTATTATACTGCTTTGTTGAATATGCAGAACTACCTTAATACTATCACGACGTGAGACGAAAAGATAAAGTTTATGAATATCATCCAGGGTGTAGGTTGTGCAAGTTCCATGTCTTATGGAAATGGAGTTAGCTTATGTTATAACAAACTCATTCCTCTTTCATGAGTCATGGAAATAGTCTTCCGAACGGAATATCTGTTTTCTGTCGACTCACAATACCCAGAGTTGCATGTAACGCGATGCAGTTCCGTGTATATTGCTAACCATAAAAGCGTATCGAATCGTAAAAGTTGTTGCAGCTTGACATTATTTTCACTTAACGATTCATTCAATGCAGGTCCATAAAATATATTTAAATATCATTCACTCCCGCTCAGAGAGGCCTTTCTAATTTTCTGAAAAATGTTTTTGTTTGATAGTGTTATATGGGAAGTATAATATATTTCGTAAACGATAAAAATAAATAAATGGTTTGGCCACTGTTAGCATTTATTGCTTTGTTCACTTTGTTTATGTAAACTCAAACATTACGAAACTGAGATCAGTGTCGTAAATGATAGTTTTTAGATAACAGTGTTTTAATATTTCATCATTCACTATTAACTGTGATCAACACCAGTATGTCACCATTAGTAGGATAAGTAATTAAACTTAAAAGAATTTTTTGTTTGAATTTGACAAAGTGGATAAAATGTTGTATGATATTCCTATCGCAACATCTTACTCTCGTTGTATTATCCAATTCGTAATTTAGTTGGATATTTTATGATATGTTGTAAATAAATTTTAGTCAAAAGATCCAGAAATTCCCATATCCATAAAGAAATTTTCCCAAACTGCCGACAACTTTGTCCAAAATGGTTTCACGAAATATCCCAAGGCTTCGGGAGACCATGAGATCACCTCGCCTACGAAATAGAAAAAAGAAGGCTAGATTCATCTGCGAGAACTCGATGTATTGTGCGATGTATTGGAGACCATAAAGCAACGCCAATGTTCCGCAGAACATCGTATAGCGTATTTTGAAAAACATCTATTGAAATACATTGCTTGCGAAAACAGAAAGTGCGTCAAATCTGTTCATAGGATTGTCTCTAAGTAACAATAACGTAATTTGCTAGGTTGTTTTAAGGAACATCATTAACTACCGACAGTTTCCCCAAATATTTTTGTTCGAGGTAACCTTCAAGAGGAGCAATAACCACATCGGAGGGGAAATAAACAAACGTGTTAATTAATCTCCTTCTGTGATGTAACATGCACCACAATTACCAGACGTACGATTTTAGGAGCTCAAGCACCTAGACTTTTTATTCACACACTCCAGTGAATTATATTGAATTGATTTATATAGTAATACAACAGTAAAGTAAAGAGTAACGACTTGTTACTTAATTACGTAGGTATGTCATATTGATTTAAACTATTTAATTTTAATAAATTTTAGTATAATAAATTTAATATTTATTACATCCGCATGAAAGTTAACTTACTGATGCAATGATGGAAAATTATTTGTTCCACACGTTTATGGATATTTAGTGAAGTCTTTGACATTTTTCCAGTAGCTTAATTTTAATAAAAATCGTATTTCTTTAAAATTTTGAAATTAAAAAGGTGATAAATTTTTTCTTGTAGTTACAGTCATTCGATTCCTACATTTCTCAATGAAATGGAGTGAGATACGTGAAATTCCTTTCACAACATCCTTTCCCTAAACTTTTTCCAGGAAGCTAAATGAAAATTCTAGACTGTTGTGTATTTATAATGAGGTTGTAAAGGTAAAAAAAGAGGTACTCTTTAATAATAGAAAACTACTTGCAGTGTTTCTCAGGTGAGTTAAAAGGACGTAATACAAAAAAACCTTTGTTGAATATACATTACGAATATTATATTATGAAATATTAATTAAACGAAATGTCCTGCTCAGAAAGACATATGCAACGTTGAAGGGAAAAAATGGGAACGAGAAATTTTTTAAATTTCTAAACATTTTTTCTATCAATCCATGTAGTGAACCAACCCCATGGAGAGCAGACGTAGACGTAGAAATAGACTTCATATCTGTGGGAGTACTAGGATCAGAATGTGTTTTATACCCGTTATTACATCAAAGGAATGTGAAATCAACCCAATTTTAGGTATATTAATAGTATGTTTATTAATTACTCGATCATCCTACCGGGAGCGGTAGCTCAGTGTATTAACTGATGTCACTGCACCGCCTCTGACCGGGAGGTCCTAGGTTCCAGTTCAGACGGCGGCAGGATTTTCGGCACTAGCTTTTCAGCTAGGTCAAATTCAGTCGCTGTCTGGAGGAGAATTCTAAGGACCGGCTGCTCTGATTGGTAGTTTTGCGTGGATGCTACGATCAACACCAGGCGAATGCCCCAGCAGAACCCTAACAAACGGGCCACGGACCGCGCGCGATCTTTCCTTCCTCTTCCTTGTCCTATCCTCTCCCCTTACACACACCCACACACTAACATGCACTACACTACCGTTTATACCGGGAGACCGGTCGGAAGCTTAGAGCTTGTCCCGGCTGGGATGGTGCTCGCTGGTGGGAGAGCCCTGGTTAGGGGGAAATCCCGGTAGCCGGCGGTAGGTCGGCGCCGGATCTCGGCATCCAGTGGGAGAAGATCATCGCCACCTCCCGAGGAAAAACATGCGCTACATTTACGGGATTAATGATCTAAGCTGTTGACGCGCTCGGAATCACTAATAACCAACCAACCAACCTAGACCATCATCTTAACCCAGAAGCGAAATAAACTAAACACCTGCTTATTGGCAACACTGCATCTCCTCAGAGGTTCACACTTTCCGCTCCTTCCTTTCTCGCAGGTGATGATGCGGCCGTCAGCAAGCCGCAGGGCTCCGCCTCGGGCCGTCCGCTGCGGCCGTAATACATGACGGGTGCCGCCCCCGCATCAGATTTGTTCCGTAGCCACTCTTTTCTATTTCCGGCCGAAATAAATGGAGCTACGTACTCCACCGGGTCCCGGAATGAAAGAATCGACCTCTCTTGTCTCCGCTTCTGCACACGATTCCACCTTTATTTCTTCCTTCGGCTCCATTCCTTCCTTCTCCGCTTCCGCTCTCGCCTTCTTTCCCACCCCAGTCGCTTTAAATACTACTCCTCTCCTCTCCTTACTCCCTCCTCCCCTCCCCTCCCGTTATCTTCCCCCAACCTGACATCACTCTCTCCGCCACAACTCCCCCCCCCGTCACCAGTTCCACTCCCACCACCATTTCCTCTCCCTTCAACTTTTCCATTCCTGTCACCACGTCCGCGCCACCAACACTTCGGCTCTCATCACCACATCCACTCCATTGACACAGCTACCCGGTCACCACATTCCCCCTCATCCGCCCCATCACCCCATCCCCATCACCACATCCATCTCCCCCCAATTACCATATCCACTCAAATACCACCGGGAGCGGTAGCTCAGTGCATCAACTGATGTCACTGCAGCGCCTCTGACCGGGAGGTTCTAGGTTCCCACTCCCCACGGCGGCAGGATTTTCGACACTAGCTTTTCAACTAGGTCGAATTCAGTCGCTGTCTGGAGCAGAAATCTAGCGGCCGGCTGCTCTGTTCGGTAGTTTTCCGTGGTTTCTCCGATCAACACAAGCGAATGCCGGAGCAGTACCCTAACAAACGGGCCACGGACACATCACCACATACGCCCATCACCACATCCGCCCCATCACCACATCCGTTCCACCACTACATCCGCACCCATCACCACCCCATCACCATCTCCCCATCACCCCTTCCCATCACCCATTCTTCCTAATCACCACATCCGTCCATCACCAACCCCCTCACCATATCACCCCGCACATCCGCCCACACCATCCGCCTCGTCACCACATCCGCCTGCTTACCATTTCCATCACGCGGCATTTCTTCCATCATTTGTCATCACTCCCACCCCCGCCCCCACTCCCGCCTCTTTATTTCTCGCGCCCCCATTTGTCCATTTGGAATTCGGATTCATTGCTATCCCCTCCACCTCCTTCATGTCTGCTGTCTCCTCTTTCAGTCACCCATCCCCGTAGCCTGTTCGCGCACCCAGACCACCCGATTCGGCCGGAAGCGCCCCGGCCGTTGATCGGCGTCCTGTCTTCGTCTTTGGCCGCAAATTGGGCATGCGGCCGGAGCAATTGTTTCGCTACACTTGCTATATGCAACCCTCTGCTTCCGTCTCTCTCCTGCTCCGCTCCGTGCCAGCATTCGCCTCTTCCTGTTTGTTCACCCACCCCCACGTTGTTCCCCGCCCCCAGAAGCATCCAATTGCTCGCTTGCTATTTTTCTCTTCTGTTCCTTTTAGTATTTCCCGATATTTTTTCCTGCCACTGACTTCGTGTATTGTGAACATCGATTTCAGCAAAACTCACGCAGTTACGGCACGTGTATGTCTATTGCTGAAAATTGCGGAGATTTAAGTTATAAAATCATATTAACAATTAACAGAATTGCTCAATTTTATATTAACATTTTATATTAAGAGGATTGCTTCGATTGCTCGAAGTTATAGATTAATTATTTGTCAGTGTTAAAAAGAGTGTATTTTCTCAATATTAAGTTCACACATTTCAATTGTTAAAAAATTAAAATTTACAATCTGTTACTTTTATGCAATGGAATCAAAGGTCATTATACACCTATTTTAAAATACGCTAAGGAGAGACAGCGGTTTTCCACGGTTTATAAGGAAACAAAACCAAAACTACGAATCTGTATTGATGTTGCGAAGGGGATTTTTCTCCGATTCTGCATCAAACAGATTTAAAACGAAGAAATTGAAAGTCTGCATATTACGATGTAGTACGGAAAACAGATCCACCTGCACACTGCCACACAGATTACACTGTAATATATCTTACAACAGTGCTAACTCGGAAACGATACGTCCTACAGTTCTTAAAACCAGTTTCCCCGACCTTAAGGGATAATAGTTGTGTTTTTTATGCCGAAATCAACAAAATTAGTTCTTTCTGATCGTTTTAATAGGTTGGAAATACGTTTCCTAAAATTGTAAAACGGATTACCCAAACAAATGCTATAAGTTGGAAGGAGTGAATCTGTTTTTGTTCTAAAACTACAATTTAAAAGTGACAAGCAACAATTAAAAATATTTACTCCCATCTTTATATATTTTCTTTCTGTAAAACGCTCTTGCAATGTTAGTTCATCGTATTGTCATTAGCATTGATTCCCTCCTTCTAATTTCATCACTGTATTTATTATTTTCACTAAGAGGATCAGAAAAAAGTGTCGTAATAAGAACCCTTCATTTGTCAATATAGCCAAGATTAGAATTTAAAACGACATAGTAGAAAAACATGGATCTCTGTATTAAGTTAAACTAGTTTGTTAATACGCTTTGCGTGGGTGACCACGCTGACTATATCTTCTATTATCCAATATGGAAAAAATAATGTACAAGAAGTCATTTATAATATTTTCTCAAATCCAGCTGTAAATATTTCCTTCTCATAATTTACAGATAATATATTATGATGTTCCAGAGTTGGATTTGACTTAAAATAGTACAGTTGTAATGTGATAATATTATAATATCTTAAATAATGCAAAAAGTACCAATGTGAAAATAGTTATATTAAGTGAGTGAAAATTTAGTTTTTTTTCGAAAGAAATTGAATGATTCCATTCAAATGTGTGTTTATACCTGGCTTGGAGGTGAAGGTGAAGTTTTATTGGGTGATCGAAATAGACCGTAAACTTCTCAGTGATCCATGTCACTCTGGTGAAATGTAAAATATCTCCAGGAATCTCACAAAATTAAATCCCTCCGATAATATTCCTCCTCTCAAGATTTCACATTCTACCAACCAGTCAGTTCGAATTTTAAATGAGACTGATATCTGGCGGAAAAAATGACAGTTGTACCCAGTCACTACAGAAGACTCTCATCAGGCGTACCTGCAGCAAATCCCTAAGGTTCCCCTACCCTTAGAGTTGTCAACAATGTTCAAGTAAAAGGAAGGACATTCGACAAATAAACAAAATCCAAAAACATTGCTTCTCTCCGTTTGCGATTCAAGTGAAAAGATTCATTCAGATGCAAAACGCAGATGAAGATGGTCTGAGCGTCTAGTTATTTTAGTCGCTAATCAGAGACACTATCATGCACGCGTGTTTCAGCGTTCAGAAAAAGGATATTCATGTTTTCTATTCTAAATTAAACACTAAACTATACAACATAGCAGATGTTAGTCTTGTGATAAAATAAATTAAAATGATTGCTAACAATTTACAAAAGGACAAATGAAGTCAATAGTGAACTTTCCTCCCAAACGAAGGAAGGTTGGCAACCCTACCTAGACCCATGTCGAGAGTAGGCTTTGAAAAGCGCCAGGACGAGAGTAGAGCCAAATGATCAGTTTCCCACAAGTATTCAGACCGCACACTTATTGATTTTATGTCATATGGAAACGTGTGTGGACGTAAATGTAAACGTGTAATGTTGCTCCCCAAATGAATTCCCACTCTGTAACTACATCGCGCTTTCTATTTGTGCAGTTTACAAATCTAATGCAATTTAGATTGTATTTTTGCGTGTATAAGTTTCATAACGCCGCACCAACATTTCTGCAACCAATTCAGTTATTTTTCTATTCTTGTGAAGGTCACGTGACAAAATACTAACAGCACCATGATTAGTGGTCATTATTTTGTAAAAAAAAATGAATATGGAATCTGAAATCTACGTTAGAATTTTAGGATATAAAATTAATCTAAGTGTGATTTTTAGAACTTTAACCTAAGTTTGGGACGTTGAAAATTTGATTCGTACTATTTCGTGCTTTTTGAGAAAATGTTCGAAATGTTCTGAGAACTGACGTGGCGATATTCTCCGAATATTGTCATCGTAATCGCCGCTGGCTGCATTACATTCGCCGGTCGTAGGAAGCCTGGGGATAAAGTAGGGCAGAATCGAGCGAAGCTGAGCAGCGCGGAATGGCGTAGCGGCGATGGCGGTGGACCGGTAATCCGCTCGAGCAGATGTTCGGGATTGATTAGATGGATACCTTTCCATTTCCGTGAGCTCCCGGTATCGCGCAACGGCGTGTGGCAGGCGCTTGCTGCTCGCTCGCCAGCTCCACTTCCACACACACACACACACACACACACGCACACGCACACACACACACACACCCACACACACACACACACAACACACACACACACACATCCGCCTACCATCCTCCCAACCCGAAATCTTATCATCGGTCACGACTCACCAGACTTCCCAACCCGCTCTACCGTCCTCCTCACTCAAATAATTCATCCACCAATCTTTACTCGTATACCCATCTACCCACTTGCCTTCCCAAGCTGCTGACCTGTCCTCCTAACCCGAATACTCTCTTCACCCTAATAACCACTCGTATACCCATCTACCTACCAGCTTTCCCAACCTAATCACACATCCCCTAACCCGAACGCACATCCACTCGCGAATTGCGTACCCGCCTACTCGTGTTATCCGACTTCCACACTCACTCTCTACCCTCACGCCCGCTCTCCTGACTTCGCATCACCTGTGCACCGCCCTCCCGTCGGCACTTCCAACCCGCCCACACGCGTTCTGATCCTAATATCCCATCCACCCGAACAGCAGCACGCGTATCTTTGTACCCACCAAACCGTCCTCCCAAAAAACCATCAGCCGCCTACCTACCCTCCTCGATTCCTCCACACATGAATTGCCATCCACCCACACGTGTACCTAGGTAGGTACCCAAAAAACACACCTACTCACGAGACCACCTTACCCACCCGACCACCAATCCGTCCTTTCAGCCACCCACTCATCTGCTCTCCCGGCCGCTCAATGCGTCCTCCCGATCACCCAGCCACCCTCCATTTCGTCAATCCGTCTCATGCACTCGCTCTCCCGACCGCTCAATGCGTCCTCCGATCACCCAGCCACCCTCCATTTTGTCAATCCGTCTCATGCACTCGCTCTCCCGACCGCTCAATGCGTCCTCCCGATCACACAGCCACCCTCCATTTTGTCAATCTGTCTCATGCACTCGCTCACCCGACCGCTCAATGCGTCCTTCCGATCACCCAGCCACCCTCCCTATCGTCAATCTGTCTCATGCACTCGCTCTCCCGACCGCTCAATGCGTCCTCCCGACCCCAGCCCCCCCCGCTCTCCCGACCGCTCAATGCGTCCTCCCGATCACCCAGCCACCCTCCATTTCGTCAACTGTCTCATGCACTCGCTCTCCCGACCGCTCAATGCGTCCTCCGATCACCCAGCCACCCTCCCTATCGTCAATCTGTCTCATGCACTCGCTTTCCCGACCGTCCCGATCCCAGCCACCCCCTTCATCCCCCCCCCCCCCCTCCACATCTATTCGTCTCACGCTGTCACCCATTTGCACAATGCCTCTCTGACTTCTGCGTATTCGGTCGGCTGCCCTTTCGTTTGTTTATACGCTCTCCTGCGAGTTCGAGTGTAATTCTCCTCAGCTGGACGCTCCCCGATCTGATTACCTGGAAAATAGCAATTCCATGCCTTGCCTTCGAGTTGAGGGCCCTAATTTGCTCTTGGGATCGTCTTCTTTTTTTGAGTAGGCTTTCAAAGGTCCTTAACTAAAAGTAAACTTATACAAGCCTATTTGAAGGAAAATTACAATTTTCAACTTGTTATAAAAGCGAGGTTTCAAACAGAGTTAAAATTAATAAAATATATGTTACAATGATGTTTCCTAAATGTATTAGAAAAATATATATTTCACTTTTAATAAATATTGAATACGTTTCGACACCTTTATTGGAATTTTTCAAATAATTATATTTATTAGCATCTCCTCTCTATATTGATTTTTAATTTAGATATCTCTCTCTCAATTATACCTTTTAAAGAATACAATCCATTTATTTTAAACATTAGAAAGTCAATATTCGTACAGCCATCTCTCGATTCATTTTATTCCCTTGCTTTCCAATATATTCCTTCTCAACTTCACTCTCACTGATTTTCTGATTATCCCCGCTCCCTCAAATTATGCATCATCATAAAACGATTTTTAAACATTGAGTCCTGAAACTACACTTCTTTCTCTACGCAAGACGGAAAGAACCAAATGGTTTATTTTTTAATGGACGGGAATACAATATGAAAGAATAATAATCAAATTTCATTTATTCACTATGTATAGAAACATCAATATTTCCAATATTATTTCATCAGGTCGCTGTTTTAAAAGCATCGGCTGAGGGTCTCAGAGGACCAACTCATGTAACAGCAGTGTCCATGATTCGGAGATACTCGGGTTTGATTTGTTTGTTTGTTTGTTTTTTCGTGTTTCCGGGTGCGTCAACTTCTTTGGTCATTAGTCCCGTTCGTGAAGTGCATGTTTTTTTTCTCGGGAGATGGCGGTGATCTTTTCCCGCTGGATGGCGAGATCTGGCGCCGACCTACCGTCGGTTAGTGGGGTTTCCCCCTAACCAGGACTCTCCCACCAGCGGGGCACCGCGCCAGCCGGAACAAGCTCTAAGCTTCCGACCGGTCTCTCGGAATATATGGTAGTGTAGTGCATGTTAGTGTAAGTGTGTGTGTAAGAGGATAAGATAGGACAAGGAAGAGGAAGGAAAGATCGCGAGCGGTCCGTGGCCCGTTTGGTAGGGTACTGCTCCGACATTCGCCAGGTATTGATCGGAGCATCCACGCAAAACTACCAATCAGGCAGTGGCCTCCAACGGGAAAAAAAGACTGAATTCGACCTAGCTGAAAAGCTAGTGTCGAAAATCTTGCCGCCGTCAGGACTCGAATCTAGGACCTCCCGGTCAGAGGCGCTGCAGTGTCGGGTTTGAGTCCTGACGGTGGCAACGGTCAACGGTCAGAGGTCAACGGTCAACGGTCAACGGTCAACGGCCACGGTCAACGGTGGCAAGATTTTAAGCACCACCTAGAGAGCCAGGTTGAATTCAGCTACTGTCTGGAAGAAACTTTCAGTGGTCAGCTGATCTGGTCGGTAGTTTGCTGTGGATTCACCGGTCAATAACAGGTGAATGCCAGAGCAGTACCCTAACAAATGAGCTACGAACCGTGACGAATCTTCCGTTCCTCATTCTTGTCCTAACCTCACTCCATACTTACAATAACATACCTAATTCCTTACTTACCTATTAATACAAACCTAGTTGGACTACACTACCACATATGTCGGGAGATCAATTGAGGACTTACAACTTGTCCCTATAGGAGCGGTACCCCTGTAGTGAAAGATATCCAGAAGAGGAAAACCCCGCAAGCTGACTTGTAGTTTAGTGCCGGATTTCACCATTCGGTGAGGTTAGAACATCTCCAGCTGCCATGATACAAACATTCACTACCATTTCGGTACTAATGATCATAGCAGACTATAGCACAAGGAAAAACAAAATGAAAAATCAATCAATAAATATTATAAAAAATATTCAAACATCGCAGAACTCGCACACACATTACACCCTCTTTGTTCATCAAATTTTCATTATCGCGATAAATTTAAAGTACGTTATTGACCATTATTGATTCGGTTTCTCCTATGAATGCATAATGTGGTGTAGGAAATGCATTAATGGTTAAGAGTTCTCGCCTCATATGTTTCTTTTATGGAACATGAATACCGGAGACTCAGTTTTATGTTGTTGCAAACATGCAGCAATATATAGATTTCCACAGGTCAGTCCCATTCTATACCACCTTTTCCCTTTGTCGTTTGCTGTATGTATATTCTCATTTATCATTTGCCATTTCATCAATAATATATCGTCTTCATTTCCGCCAACACGAACAAGGGAGTCTAGAGAACACGATTGATAGCAACTGGTTGTGAAACACGGCTTACTGACGATCTGCCCGTTCACGATACCCACACGCTAAATGAACACATAAATCATTGCCACATATCTAATGGTCCATCTCTTGTATCATTTTCCACTCACCTCTTCATTGCATCCCCTGTTCGCATTCCACGTTGGTGTTTGCACGCATATGATACCTAATGGGCGTAGGAAAATCGTTTGAAACTACCAGCCACAAGTTTCCAGTTGCTTAGAAACAATAACGCAGTTCTATTGTAATAAAAAGTTAATATTTCGCTGAATTCAGATTTCGTTGCCAGAAAAACATGCTGATACCGTTTGACACCAAAAATAGTTCATGCGCAATCCTTGCATGCAGATTTTTTACGTTTTACATACTTCTAATTTTAAGTTTTTTTAAATTAAAATATTCAGTAAATTTGTTCTTGATCATTTACGTAAAGACATTGAATAATGTTCTTGTCATTATATGATATCCTTCTATACATTTAAGTTAATTTTTTTCGTCGTACTGCCGGAGACAAATGAAATATTTCACTGTAAAAAAGCCACCGATTACAGTAAAAAAGATTCAGAGAAAATTTAAAAATGGAATTAATGCTTAGAGAATGCGATTAAATTATTTTGAATTAAAGGAATGATTTAAGTTTATTGTGCTTTCCACTATTTTAAAAATAACTTGATATTTACTCTGTTCTTGACACATTTACTGTAGAACGTACATGTATTATGAACTGTTTTAAATATGAGAATTTCGTGAGAAATACTTCACTTTCAGAAGTACCTTTTCACTAATTCTTAAAGTAATGGGAACGGACAATAAACAAAAGAATTTTGGACTTGTCCTATATAATTAAAGCACTATTCGTATCTGCAGTTGTACTGTGGAAATGAGTAGTACATAACAATGAATAATAACAGAATAATCGAAAATCCCGCCGCCGTCGAGAGTCGAACCTAGGACCTTCTGCTCATAGGCACTGCAACGACATCAGTAGAGGTACTGCAGCCACTGCTCCCGATGGTAACCAACAATGGCGAGACGTACGATTGAAGAAGCTACTTGAATCTTTTGGTACGTGATTCCACAACAGGAAAACAAAATCACAAATGCCGAGCGATTCCGACCCGGCTGCTGCCCCTGATTCATCGCCCCTGCGCCAGCCACCAATTCGTCGCCGGATTCCTATGCATCCTGCTTCCACCCCTCCTCCCTCGAGCTGCAGCCCCGGTTCGTAGTTTGGTTTCCATTCCGACACCCTCGCCGGCGCCGCGATCGCATCCCCGTTTCCCCCTTCCCCCCCCATTGCTCACCGCCCCCACCCTCCCCCTTGGGGCGTCCGGCGCTCCGGCACATCCGCGGCGCGCCCGCAGCGGCCGACAAAAGAACGCCGCGGCGCCGCGCCGGCCAATGAGCCCGGAATGAATCAATGGGCGGGCGACGGCTAATGCCTGCGCGCCACAGTGGGGCCAAATGACGCCATTGGCTTCTCTTTGTCGTTTCGATGCAATCTCTTGAACCGATGATTGATTGATTGATATATTTTTTCGTGATTCCGGACGCGTCAACTGCTTTGGTCATTAGTCCCGTTAGTGTAGTACATGTTTTTCTAGAGAGATGGCGCTGATCTTCCCCCGCTGGATGGCGAGATCCGGCGCCGACCTACCATCGGCTAGTGGGGTTTTGCCCCTAACCAGGACTCTCCCACCAGCGGGGCACCGCCCCAGCCGGGACAAGCTCTAAGCTCCCGACCGGTCTCCCGGAATATGTGGTAGTGTAGTGCATGGTAGTGTAAGTGTGTGAGTGTAAGAGGAGAGGGTAGGACAAGGAAGAGGAAGGGCAGATCGCGCATGAACCGTGACCCGTTTCGTAGGGTACTGCTCCGGCATTCGCCTGGTGTTGATCGGAGAAACCACGGAAAACTACCGATCAGAGCAGCCGGCCGCTAGAATTCTCCGCCGGACAGCGACTGAATTCGACCTAGCTGAGAAGATAGTGTCGAAAATCCTGCCGCCATCGGGACTCGAGCCTAGGACCTCCCGATCAGAGGCGCTGCAGTGGCATCAGTTGATGCATTGAGCTACCGCTCCCGGTGGCCAACAAAAGAACGCCGCGGCGCCGCGCCGGCCAATGAGCCCGGAATGAATCAATGGGCGGGCGACGGCTAATGCCCGCGCGCCACAGTGGGGCCAAATGACGCCATAGGCTTCTCTTTGTCGTTTCTTTGTCAACCTCTTGAACCGATGATTGATTGATTGATATATTTTTTCGTGTTTCCGGGCGCGTCAACTGCTTTGGTCATTAGTCCCGTTAGTGTAGTACATGTTTTTCTAGAGAGATGGCGCTGATCTTCCCCCGCTGGATGGCGAGATCCGGCGCCGACCTACCGTCGGCTAGTGGGGTTTTGCCCCTAACCATGACTCTCCCACCAGCGGGGCATGAAAACAAATTTTTCAACTCAAGTGTAGTATTTTTGATGCACTGTAAGAAACATAGTGAAATATTTTTCTTGTGTTCAAACTTTGAAGAGACTTATTAATATTGTTTGGAACATTTTCAAAACCGTTTTTCATGATTTATGATTATATAACCTGCTAGACGAACATAAACGTAAAATAATTGAAGGATCTTGTTCGAAATCTTCCTGCTATTCATTTAATTTCCTCTCATAGAGGTAAAGTTAAAGAAAATGGAATTAAATGGAAATATTTTATTTTAAAAATATTTTAAGTTGTAGGTCCAGACCTAAGATACTCGTCCATATAGTGAATTATCGTATAAATAAATTAAGGTGCATGTAAGGGCTAAGTAGAAGTCTGCCAACAACTGAATGAGAGATCTCGATTCCACCATCTCGGATCGCTCGTTGTGTTGCCTCCTCTCATATCGAGATGATTTGGCGAGGCACGACATTGCAATTCATCGTACGTGAATCTTCCTTCCTCACAGCCATAACCCCAGAATAGGCACAAATCCCCGCAACAAAACAAAACAAAAACAGTGCTGAAAGAGGTAATCGTGGCTCTCAGAATACATTCACTCCCCCACCACATTCACTTTCCCAGCCACTCGCCTACCACATTCACATACCACCTACCCAAAAATGTTCACCTGCACAACCACTCGTACCATTCACGCACTTAATCATGCTCCCGCTGACCTATCCAATCACACACAGACAAAAATATTCCCCTCCACACACACACACATACACACAAAATGAGCTACACACATTCGTTCATTCCTAGAGGGGGACTCAAACTCGTAACCCATTGAATCGACGCCGCCCTATTTATGCGTCAGCCCTTTAGTTTCATTTATTTACGTTTTGTACTGGCGCTTTTGGGGCCAGTGTGCCGCTAGCGGAGTTCGAATTTCCCTAAAGGGGAGCGCTCCAAACAGGCGCTATCGCGGCCGCGCAGCGCCTCAAAGTTTCGATGGCAGGCTCGCGTGCGGCGCTGCGCTGCGCGGGGAGGCTATGAGGAGCGGGCGGCACGGGCGGGGAGAGTCGGGCGGGGCGGGCGGCGCGGGCGGCGGGGCGGGGAGGGGAGAGCGGGGCGGGGAGGGCGAGTGAAGACTGGGGGAGGCAAGGGGCGAGTGGGATGGCGGAGGCGGTCAGGGCAAGGTGGGGCGGACGGAGCAGGGAGGAGTGGGCGGGGCCGGTCGGCACGGTGGCGCGGGGGGCAGCGCAGAGGGTGGCGCGGGGGCGGGGGGACCCGTGTGGTGGCGCGATGGGGCGACGCGAGGGGGCGCCGCGGGGGGAGGAATTGGGGGCGGCGTGTGAGGAGGCGGTGCGGGGGGCGAGGGCAGGCGGGGTGAGGTCAGGCAGGGTTGGGATGCCTGGGGAGGGGTGGGTGGAGCGGGTGGGGTGGGAGGGCGGGTAGGGACGGGCAGGGGCGGGCAGGGGCGGGCAGGGGTGGGCAGGTGCGGGCGGGGCTCGGCGGAAGGGGTGGCGGGGGCGGGGGCGGCGTGGGGGGGGGCGGCGTGGAGGGCACGTGGGGGCGGCGTCGGGGCGGCGTGGGGTCGGCTTGGAGGCGGCGTGGGCGGGGTGCGTGGAGGTGACGTGGGGGCGGCGTGGGGGTGGCGTCGGGGCGGCGTGGGGTCGGCTTGGAGGCGGCGTGGGCGGGGGCGTGGAGGTGACGTGGGGCGGCGTGGGGTGGCGTCGGGGCGGCGTGGGGGCGGCTTGGAGGCGGCGTGGGGGCAGCGTGGGGGCGGCGTGGGGCGTGGGGCGGCGAGGAGGGCGTGGGGCGGTGTGGTGGGGCATGGGGCGGCGTGGGGCGGCGTGGGGTGGCGTGGGGCGGCTGGGGCGGCGTGGGGCGGCGTGGGGCGGCGGGGCGCTGGGGCGCGTGGGGCGGCGTGGGGCGGCGGGGGCGGCGTGGGGGCGGCGTGGGGCGGCGTGGGCGGCTGGGCGGCGGGGGTGGCGGGGGCGGCGTGGGGGGCGTGGGGCGGCGTGGGGCGGCGTGGGGCGGCGTGGGGCGGCGGGGGGCGGCGTGGGGGACGACGTGGGGGCGGCGGGTTTGCGGCGGCGAGGGTGGGGGCGGCGGGGCTGGGGGTGGCGCGGGAGGCAGCGGGGGGGGGGCGGCGCGGGACAGCGCGAAGTGGTGACGGCGCGGGTGTGGCACTGTGTTCGGGTGGTCTTCCGCCCGGTCCGCTTAGATTGAACCGCCGCGCTCCAAAGGGTCAGCGTGGTAGTCGCCTTCTGTAATATGCGACGGTACACGCGGGATTGTTTTCTTTAATGGAGTGATAAAACGCGGGGGTAACGACTTCCTCAGTTAGATTCCTCGTAAAAGAGAATGAATCCGACCTTGAATGAGTATTGTTGGAAAGGAAAAATGCGCTGGTTGGTCCATTCGTCGTTGATTCTGCTGTTCTTGATTGAATGGCCGAAAAGTCAATCTGACTGCGGTTTAACGGAAAATGAAGTCAGCTGAATGTTCTTTATGTACATGAAATTTGCAAATAAATGTTTCTGCCTTTTCTTCCATTGTTACGTACTTGTTTTTATAGAATACTTCAACTTGAGAAGACAAAGACACGCCATTGAAGTATTAAAACTATATTCTTGTTATTCAACGTAATTTACATACCGATAAAGTATAATACTAAACATTTTCTAATTTCATTTCTTAATTCGACCAAAACATAGTGTTGACTGATAGTATCATTTATTAAGCGTAGAATGCAGTTTAATTGATTTTGCGCAAGTAGCTCAAACTAAAACGTCAAATATTTGCGTTATTGTTGTGCGTAGATCAGATTTCACAAACGTTCATTAGTCTCGATTTGCTTGTCACAAATAACTTGTGGGAAGTTGTGATTCTCTCTTTAGAAACTGTTAATTAAAAATCGTTGGGAATAACTTGTAAAGAAAACTGCAAAAATTTCAAATAGTCAAGATAAATTCCCAGAAAATAAGATGTTGTGTATATGTAAATTAAATTCGATAGTTTAAAATATTATTAAAGACGATGATTCTCTTTTTCCTGAGAAGCAAATGAGAACTACTTAAGATATGCTAATTTTAATATTAATATACATACTTGTAACCCTTGATTTGCGCTAGTGTATACGAAATGTTTTTTACCATGTTCAGATTTCTCACAAGACACAGTTTCAAAAATGCTTCTGAATTACTCACTCGTTAGTACTGCAAGCTGGTGGCTCTACTCTTCGGCTGTTCTTCTACTTTCCGTGATTATTCTTTCGCAGAAAACAGCTCATTTGAACGTTTTTTAAAAATATTTTAACATCCTCGAACATCTATACAGATGATAAAATTTACGATACTTTTATCAAGAGCAACGCACATCAGAAGTAAAACGTATTAATAGTTTTATATCACTATCTTGATGAGACGAATAAATTTCAAACATCGAAACATAGTGCCGCTGAGGATGAACAGGATGAAGGGGAAGTACGTAATTGAAGACATATATTTTTGCGTTAAAATTAAACCGAACAATTAAAGAAAGAACCTACCTAATTTCAAATATACGCGAATAGAAATTACATTAATTTCCCATTTGGCTTTCTCCCTCTTCTCTGATTCATAACCGCGAACCCGCCCGCGGGTCCAAGTGGAAATCCAAAAGTGCCTGAGAGCGATTAGAGCCGGGAGCAGCCGCTGCGGTCGGCGGCGCGCTGGCCCGCGAAAGGGCGCCGTCCCACGCCGACCGCAGCGGACGGCACGCGCGTCGCCGGCGGCGGGGTGGGGGGGGGGGGGCCGGGGGGGGGGGGGGGCCGGGGGGCCCGGGGTGGGGAAAGCGGAGAGCGAGCACAGGCGGAGGGGGGGCGTTGGTTAGAGGAGTATTAGGTTAGAAAATTGGTAGGGCTGGGTGGCGGACGGAGTGGCGGGGACAGAGGCGACGGGGCGGGGCGGGGGGGAGCCGGGGGAGGGGGCGGCGCAGCGGAGCTGGCTGGGAAGAGAAGCGGAGA
Organism: Teleogryllus oceanicus; assembly: GCA_964035755.1. NCBI lineage: Eukaryota > Metazoa > Arthropoda > Insecta > Orthoptera > Gryllidae > Teleogryllus > Teleogryllus oceanicus. Next base: position 41,300,921 of record CAXIVR010000014.1, read on the forward strand.
GAGACGAGCACAGGCGGTAGGGGAAAGCTGTGCCTGCGAGGGACGAAACGGCGAGGCGAGGGTGGTGTTGGTTGAGAGGGGGGGGAGGGGGGGGGGGGCGAGGATGAGCGGATGGCACTGTGGTTTCTGCGTTGCGCGAGGCTGACTGGGGGAGGGTAGCGCCCCGCGCCCGAGGAATAAGGGCGGCAGGGTCGAGGGCTGCGGGGGTGAGCGTTGGCGGGGGCGGGGGTGGGTGGGGAGGGGGGAGGGAGGGAAGCGGAGGAGGGGGGAAACCAAAGGGGTTGGTTTGTTAGGTTAGGAAATTGGGAGGGCTGGGTGGCGGAGGGAGGGGGGGGGCTTAAAGGGGAAGGGTGTGTGTTTGGGTGAGGAGGGAGAGATGAAGTAGGGAAGGAAATAGCGAGGGTTCAGGCTGTTGGCAGGGGTGAATGAGTTGAGAAGGGTGGCGGAGAGGAGGAGGGCGGGGCCCGGGGGGGGGCGAAAGGGTTGGTAGGGCGAGGGGTGGCTGAGGTGGAAGTGGCGTGGGCGAGGGATGGTGGGGACGGCCAGAGGTGACGTGGACGAGGGGTGGTGAGAGCGAGGGGCGAGGGACGACGGTGGCTGGGGTTTGGCGAGGGGTGGTGGATCGCGGGGGGGGGTGGGAGCGGGGGGTGGGGCGAGGGGTGGCGGGGGCGACGTGTGGCGGGGGCGACGTCTGGCGGGGGCGACGTGTGGCGGGGGCGACGTGTGGCGGGGCGACGTGTGGCGGGGCGACGTGTGGCGGGAGTGACGTGGGGCGGGGGCAAGGAGTGGTTGGTCCAGGGGTGGCAGGGATGTGCGGATGGCACAGTGGTGTCTGCATGGCGCGAGAGTGGCGGGGAGGGTAGCGCCCCGCGGCCAAACGCGCGCTGATGGAGTGGCGGGCGTGCTTCCGGGCCTCCTCGGCGCGGCTCATTTCCGCGGAGGCAGCGTCGCCCGCGGCCGGCCCGGTAATTAGCGCCGCGCGTCGCCGCCCCCCGCACCCCGACGCCTTCCCCTCCCGTCTGCCGCGGCGGCGCCCCGCTCCCTCGTTATCACCTTTCGCGCCAGCCGCAGCACAAACACCAACACCTCCGTCAGCCTCGCAGGCGTCGGCGGTGCCGCTCATCCGCCACACGCCGCAACTACGTTCGCAGAGTGTGGTTGCATTAAGGTTCCCTCAGACCGGCGCGGTAGATCCGCAGCGGAAAATTCCGTGCTAGACGTGGCCGGGGAATTCGCGGGACCGTTCACACCGGAGCGCCAAACTCAGCGTTTGGTGACGGTTGGCAAGGTCACTCGACCCAGAGGGGAGCGAAGACTCCCGAACACGGGCGGGCTTCCACGAAACTCGAGCTCTAACAAAAGAAACGCGTCTGACTGCTTTACAAATTTCGCCGCTGATTAAACGCTGCCAACCCGTTATCGCGACGCTCGCCTGCCGCGTTGGTCTGAAAATGCTCACAAGGCAACACTTGTCGCGAAACTTCCGCTGCGGCAAATCCGCGAAGGCTGTGGATCTTTCATGTTGGTCTGTGAGAACCTTTACTCTGACAGTTGGTTTCCTCTTGGCACCAGCGATCTCCAGCTGTCTTTAGGTTCCTAAATCATCTCTTTATCACCAAAGTGGTGCGATAATCTTGCTTCAGCACTTTCTGAAAACCCTACAGGACGGAAACCGTCAAAGTTGTTGGTGTCTCTACGTTCTATTGCCCTGACAAACGCACTAGACTTTCTTTGTGTTTGTTTGATCATTGATTTGACTGCACAATCATGTGCATCACTTCGAATGCCTTTCGCTGACACTGTAATTTTATTTGCTTCATCTGTTTTCTCTCCTTCATTTGCCTCGTACTAAGTCATTGTTGGAACACTAGTGCGGCACCTTTATTTTAGTGTTCCTATCCCTCCCGGGCCACCTCAACAATTGTCATTTCCTTTGAAACTTCCACTGCAACACGGCTTCTGCAAGCATCACAGCTTACGTCACCCTCTCCTGAACTACGGGTCCATCATATTCCGCACCAGTGCCTCCTCCCTTTTTGCCACGTTCGCTCCATTACTCCCCGGCCTGCCGTCGCCAGCCGTGTCTGCGCGTGCCTCCTGTCTTTGTCTTCCCTGCCCCCCCCCTTCCCTTCGGCCGCCCCTTCTAATTCCAGCTGCAATCACCGCCCGCTCGCAGTCGTAAAATCGGCGTCCGGCGAAACCCGCGGGCGAGGCAGATTAGTAATCGCCCGACCCTTTCCCCGCCCGCCCCTCCGCTCTCCCCCCTCCCCGGGCCGGCTCGATCCCCGCAGGCGTCGCGCGCGCTTTGGGCCTCCGTTTCATGTCCGCGCAGCGCTGAATGTTCCCAGGCGCAAATGGGAATTTTCCATTACTCTTCTGAATAGGAGGGTATATCCTCCTTTCTGCGGCTGAAAGTGGCGGGGTCGCGCCGACTGGCGGGGCCTCGGGGTTCGACCACAGCGAGGGCGCGCGGACGCGGATGGCGCAAACGACTGACGCGCGGGCGGCAAAGGGGCCGGGGGGCCGGCCCTGAGGGCGGGCAGGGGGGACACGCGGAGGTGTGAAGGGTGGGGCAAGGGCACAGGGAGGGGATGGACGAGGAGAGAGGGATTGGCCGGTCAAGGGGGTGAAGCGAAAACATGGATGTGAGGTGAGGGCTGGGTGTGTGAGGAAACGGCCGAAGGGTGTGGAGAAGCTGGGTAAAGGCAGGCGAAAGGCAGAAGGAGGGCAGAGGAAGAGTGAGCGAATGGCGGGCGAGGAGCAGGCGGAGAGCAGGCGAGAGGCAAGCGAAGGGCGGGCGAAGGGGGCGAAGGCGAAGAGCGGGGAAGGGAAGGCGAAAGATGGTCAAAGCCGGGCAAAGGGCGCTGAAGGGTGAGGAAATGCTAGAGAAGTGCTGGCGAATGGCGGGCAAAGGGCGGGTGACGGGCGGGCGAAGGGCGGGCGAAGGGCGGGCGAAGGGCGGGCGAAGGGCGGGCGAAGGGCGGGCGAAGGGCGGGCGAAGGGCGGGCGAAGGGCGGGCGAAGGGCGGGCGAAGGGCGGGCGAAGGGCGGGCGAAGGGCGGGCGAGGCGGCGAAGGGCGGGCGAAGGGCGGGCGAAGGGCGGGCGAAGGGCGGGCGAAGGGCGAGCGAAGAACGGGCGAAGGGCGGGCGACGGTCGGGCGAAGGGTGGACAAAGCGGTCAGGCCACTGCGTAATGGAGTTGGCGAGCGGGCGGGCGGGTGAGCTGGTAGGTGAGCGAGCACGTGGGTGGGCGGCGCGAGGGCCGAGGGCGGGCGGGGGGAGAGGGAGGCCCCGACGTGCGGATGGTGGGGGGAAGTCATGGCTGTGCGCGTCCGAGCTTTAGTGGGTGAATGATGTCCGCGAGGGCTGGCTCCGGCACTTCATGATCCTGGCCACTCCGCAGCCGCTCCGCTGTGGACGTGTTCGAGCTCTAGTAAACCTCGTAGACTTGCGATATCCGCGAATTAAATAATCTTCTCCTTTGTCTGGTCTCCTGGATTTTCCGAAAATTATTGTCCTTCATTTTCTGCGCAAATTTTGGTACGGTAATATTGTTAATCATGACGTATGCTTAGTATCGCATATGTTACTCTTCAATACTACATTAGAGAAGACTCACCATAAAATCTTTCCGAGAGTAAACATAGTAAAATACATTAAATGAATGAGATTTTGATAACGGCAACTGACCCATCTCGATCCGGTTTTTCGTCCAGTTTTCCTGATCCATTGAGCAAATGCTGAGATGACACATTGTTTTGCTTCTGGACATGAATGTAACTCCATATCTGTGCACGTCTTCTAGAATTCAGTGGGACATTTAGTTATTCAAATTATCGTTTCCATGTCGGGGCAGGAAGTATTATCTTTTGACGAAGGACATGATGGATAAGAACCCAAATTTATTGCTGATTTATCCTTGAAAATATATTTTATTACATTGGATTTTTTTACAATCCTTGCAAAAAACGCTAATTTCTTTGTGTTTTCAAAATTCAAGTAGTATATGGCTTAGTGTGGGGATCAATGAATTTTGAAAACGTGCACATAATTCACTTCCCCATAGCACGTCACACAGTTTTTAACTGTTTTGACGTAAAATAATTAAAAAATAAAATAGTAAAGGAATTCATAATACTTTCAAATGTTTCCTTAAAAATATTAAGAAATTGCAGAAATTACCCTCTCTATTTTGGACATTTCTAGAAACAAAAATTGAGAAATAGGTTTTTTAAATTGAGATTTTTCGTCTCTTACCAACGTCGATGTGCAAGTGTTGTATACTCGGAGGATTGGGCCTACAACATCACAAGGCGATCAACGTCAATGACACACAGATTGAGATGCGCAGTCGAAATTGACAGAAAGGGTAGCCACCGGTTTCCGAAACTGGAATTTAGTGTAGCATAGCTTGACTCCTTTGATTAGCAATTTCAATTTCAGTAGTTTTAGAGAGGCGTCAGGGAAAAAGTTGATATCCCCGTATCTTTGTTTGCGACAAAACTTGTTTGATCAACGTGAGCAGGTCTAAGAGATTGAGGTGGTTCATGCAACTATTTGGTTCTTGTGGTCACTGTAAACGCTTGTGTCAAGTATTTTGTAAATTGATACGATTGTAGAAAAGCAAGAGGATGAATAATTAATTACTGAAAAACCGCTCAACTGACTTGCTATGCAGCCTTTTCGGAGTAATTTGGATGTAGTTAGTGGAAATGGAATACCAAAGAACGAAATACTAGCTTTACGTACAGACCTGTTCTCAAATATTTTTATTATAGAATTATGAAATTTTAAACTACACAATGAACTGAAAATGGTCTCAAAATAGTTTCAGAATGAGTATTGAAAATTATGACGAAAGTTGCACAACATTCAAATACTACCGTTTATGGCTGCTCATGCTTTTACTTTATAATCCTTCTATAACACACCCGACAAGTAGATAAATATTATTTGTTCATGAATGTTTTATGTAATAAAAATTATTGTTCTTATAACAGCAGAATCGTATCCTGAGGACTGCATTGGGGTGTGATGCATCTCACATTGTTCAATCTGTACAACAGTGTTGCTACAAGTTCCGTATTAAAGAGTACTTTCGATTTTAGATAATACTTCTGTTGTTTATGAAGAAGTTGTGATTCTGTTGTTCTGAATATTGATTACATTTGTTTCATTCGGAAATATTTTAATAGAGTGAAAGTGTATGTTCAAGTTTATCTATGGAAGCAAGAATCTATGTAAATAAAATTTGAGGATTAGTGATATCAAAATATCTACTCTTATGTCACGACCCGGCAGACGTTGTCCTGCTCCCTCTCTCTTCGTTCACTTTCTTTTTCCCTCTTCCTTTCTCCACCTTTTTCTATCTCTCTTTCCACCTCTCTCTCATTTCCTCTTTCTCCCTCTTCCCCTTCTCTTTTTCCCCCTTCTTTCTCTTTTACCCATTCTCCGTTTCCCCTCCTCTTTTTTCAGCTTTGTCCTTCCCCTCTTTTTTCCACTCTTTTCCTTCTCTCGTTTTACCCTGTCTCTTTTCTCGCTCTCTCTCTCCCCCTCTCTTCTCTCCCCTCTCTCTCTTTCCCTCCCTCCCCTCTCCATCCTGCGCTGCTGGCTCCTGGCCTCCTTGGCCTCCCCCGCGTCACATGACTACGCCCCGCAATAATGAAGCTGGGTTCCCATCATTGTGCATTGCATTCAACTGAAGCGCCATCTTGTGCTGCAGCGCCTTGTAGTAGAGTTAGAAAAAATCATGGTGGAAAAAACACCACTATATTTACTCCATGCAAAACATGAACAGCATAAATATATCCGTGAAACCACGTAGTGTGCCAACTGTCATGGATATCGGTCACACGGCCACCTCCTTATGCTTACTCTGTGACCCTACCGCACCGCTGCTAGCCTCTGGCGGAATAAATTAGGATCCTGTCCTTTAAGGACAGGGATAATAATGATCGTGTTGCATCTACCAGCATATTATTTAAATTATTTATTTTCCGCGTTTGTGTTGTCTTAATTTTTACCAAAATTTGTCATATCCTGAAGAGGAGCCTGTAAACATTTCGTATCTATTTATACACTCCTTTTTGAGGAATCGATGTCGATGACATGTCGTTGAATTCACTTTTATTAGTATAGATATACTGTCTACTCAGCTGCCGAGGCAGACCGCGTCCATCACACACCTCATTGAGTAAGCGGAGCAAGAGAGATAGCGACGGCTAATGGCGCCGGCGAAGACGAAGCATGCGCAGTTGGTGCAGCCTGCTTCTTCCTTGAAGCAGGGTTGCCAGACGTACCAGGATCCTGGTTTTGATTGATTGATTGATTGATTGATTAGTGATTCCGGTGCGTCATCTGCTAAGGTCATTATTCTTGTAAGTGTAGTGCACGTTTTTTGCTTGGGAGGTGGCGGTGATCTTGCCCCGCTGGATGGCGAGTTCCGGCGTCGACCTACCGGCGCCTATTGTGGTTTTCCCAAACAGGTATCTCCCACAAGTAGGGCACCTCTCCCCTCCACCGACAGCTCCCGACCGGTTTTCCGGCACATATGGAAGTGTAGTGCATGTTAGTGTGTGTGTGTGTTAGTAAGGGGTGAGGATGGAACAAAGACCAGGAAGGAATGATCGCGCGTGGTCTGTGGCCAGTTCGTAAGAATACTGCTCCGGCATTCGTCTGGTGTTGATCGGAAAAAACATGAAAAACTACCGATAAGAGCAGTAGGGCTCTAGAATTCTCCTCCAGACAGTGACAGAATTCGACGTAGCTCTCTAGTTAGTATCGAAAATCCTGCCATCGTCGTGACTCGAACCTAGTACCTCCCAATCAGGGGACCTGCAGTAACATCAATTCCAGGATTTAAATGAAGATTCGATGTAGCAGATCCTGTACACATCCTGTACCTTTATATACCAGATTTTACGTCTTCGGTAGTTGATGATATACAATTGAAGATTCGTTTAGTATTTTTATTTAATTATTTAAATCTGACACCAATATTACAAATTTTGGTGAAAACACTACCGTAAAAACATTAGGGTAACAGGATGGTCTTTTTCTAACACATGTTATAGTAGAAAATATAGAACGCTCAATTTAGTTTATCGACTTAAAATGAATCGATATCCAGTTAAGTTTAACAAACGTCCTGTTCTGGTAATGCACACAAAAATTATAATACAAACAATTTCAAAGTTTAAATTAATTGACAATGGTACCAGGAATTTTAATGAATGTACCAGGATTTTTGAAGGTTGCGACAGGCATATACATACAATCATGTGCCGACGCAGTCTGAAGCAAACACAAGATCGTTTTCTTACCCACACGATAGACTCAGAGGTCTACCGGTAATTATTAGTTTGGTGTTTCAGTATATCATTTTTTAGGTAGATGAAAACCATTGATATTGTTTATGATATGCTCTTTTGATGTTAATGCAACTTTTCAAGTGTTGGTTACTATCAGTTTATGCAAGAGTTCCTTAGAGTTCGAGTTATTACAATATTTGTCTGTAGGTAAAAATATATTTCTTTGTTGCCGAGACGTATCGCCCTCATTTTAAAAATAAAATGTTTTAATTTTTCCCTATATATATATATATATATATATATATATATATATATATATATGCGCCATATCTACCTATTATTATTTCCAAAGGCCATATTCTTAGTTGTAGCAATTTATTAATTCATGAAAATAGTTAAAAGCATTAATAAATTCTAAATTTAATCGATGAACTCGGAGGCCCCCGTTGGTTACGTACAAGATCATTTATATCCAGATTTATATCATTCAGCAGGTTCGCACTGGTCAGCCCGAATCAGTTGTTAAAGTTATTGTAGTTCCCAAAACCAATTAATATATATCACAATAAAGCCCTGTATAGCATGTTTGAAATTATTGTAGCCCTGTATAGCATATTTCGTTTGAAACAATTTTGCTATCATATGATAATGCTGACCTTCAAGATATTAATTTTGTATGTCGATTTATTTGGAGAAAAATCGACTTATAACAATTTCTCTCGGTTTCTAAACAAATCGATTTCTAAACAACTCTAGAAACACAATCGAGTTAATTGTGATGAAAGCAATCGAGTGGCTTGCAAAGTGACAAAAAGAAAGCATGGCTGTTCAACCTTTACCCAACTGTATCATTTTGTACTTTCTCGTTACGGAGTAGAGAGAAAGTTATGTAATGCTGAGCGGAAAAATGGCGAGTTTCGGCAGAAAAGTTCTTATTACAGAGCCCTAGTGACGAAATAGCGAATAAACCTAGTTGCTAAATTTAGAGAGAAAAAAACAACCGCTAAAATGTGGTGTAGCCAGAATGCTTGTTTTGCGGGTCCTCGGTACCGAAAAATCGAATGTTTGTCTGTAAACAACGTAAGCTGCTAAACCGTGTAGTCGATTTCTCCAAAATTGATATTCCTCTATCGATCTGGATGGTGTCGCGGCCCCTTGTATTTGAAACGGATATTTTCATTTTGAGGAGTACTTTACACGAAGCCACTGGGCTATTTTCAAAATTTTCATAAATATGGCTCCATCGTTTTTTATTAAATTGTGTTGTTCGATGGTGTGAACAAAGTTTAAGACAATACTGTAGATCTTATGTTCGTCAAACACTTTGATTTTTCGAAAATTGCAGATGTTCAAAATATTTTCGGCGTCTTCCTACAACTAAAATATTAAAGATACAGATCTTTATCCTAAGAAAATCTGTTCCTTAAAAATAGATTTTCAAATAAGGTTATGTATAAATTTTCGAAAACTTGAGTTCTTTCGCGTAATTTTGCGTGAAATTGCGGGCGAGAAAGTACGTCCTCTTTTAGCACCACTACTTTTACACTCTGCCAGAGCTCATCACAATGCGGGAGAAAAGAGCTGCCACCAGCAGTTGGAGCGGAAGACGAGAGCAGCAGCTGAAGCAGTGACTCTTCAAGAGTGCGGAGAGTAGGGGCGAAGGGTCGGGTGACTCAGTTGCTTATTTTTACGCGAAATTGGGCAGTAATTGGGCAAATAATCTGTACATGTAATCTGTTTTATTTCTCCCTCTGGCCCGTCACACACAGTTTTTAACTTTTTTGGATTAAAATAAATAAACAAATACATCGCTGAAGAAGAAGAAGAAGAAGAAGAGGAAGAAGAAGAGGAAGAAGAAGAGGAAGAAGAAGAGGAAGAAGAAGAGGAAGAAGAAGAGGAAGAAGAAGAGGAAGAAGAAGAGGAAGAAGAAGAGGAAGAAGAAGAAGAGAAGAAGAAGAAGAAGAAGCACAGTCTCATCTCGTCCAAAGAAATTGAAACCAATAGAAGATCAGCTATTTTACGTCCGATTCTCAAACACACCTCTTCTTTAAATATTTATTCATCTTTTACCATTTACAAACCTGTTCATCATCCGATATTAAATTACGTATGCTCTGTATGGATTTTAGCTGCTCCATTCACATTAAATAAGTTAAAAATCTTTCAAAGCCAAATCTTAAGACCCCCCTACTTTCCCGCCTAAGAAACAAACTCCAATTTCACATTTTCCTTTGATATCTCCTCGGCATTAGATAAGGGAAGAACATTTTTTGCATTTACCTGTCTCTCACATCGTATTTCGTTTCTAAACCCTGTCATTGCTCTCTAACGAACTTTCTTCGCAATAATCTTGGTTGAAGGTATAACCTAATGAAATCACTATCAGAGAGGTGACAGGAACTTACCCCCCATTACACTTTGCTGGGAGAGAGAGGTAAATGTAAAAAATGTTCTTCCCTTATCTAATGTCCAGGAGATATCAAAGGAAAATGTGAAATGGGAGTTTGTTTCTTAGGCGGGAGAGTGGGAGTTCTTAAGATTTTTTTTGAAAGATTTGTAACTTATTTAATGTGAATGGAGCAGCTCGATCATACAACTGAATAGCTTCGTAGACAAACGTCAATGAAAAATAAAATTTAAAAAGAAGGAGAACAAGAAAGCGCCTCTAGCATTAATAGTCTGTGTTATTTAAAACTCGAAAGGAAGAATTGTACTGAAGAAACAAACCGACAAAAGACATTTTCTTCTGGTTGAAATCATTTTACATCGCATCACTGAAAGCTTGTTGGTAAGCCTGTAGCTGATAGGCATGCACCAAATTTTGTGAAATTCTGTCTGTCATGGACACCAAACGGCTGCTGGCATACACGTCAGGAAGGAGAGAAGTATAGAATATTCACAGAATAAGCTGTTTTGTGGTATCTTTTGTAGCCTTCAGACGGAATTGTAAAGTTCTTAAATTTCTGTGTAAATAAATCTGTAGAAGCATGATACATTCAAACTGTAGAGGAATGTCACCCCATTTAATGAACCATTCATTTTATTGAAATTAAAAATACGAAGCTATTGAAAATTAGTAGAGAGAACATATTCTTAAAAAATAGAATGTCAGCACTATTTATATCATGGTATTACTAGGTCTAATAAGTTGAACCGATTTTCACCTGGTGCGTTCGCCACAGATTACCAGTGAAATTTTACAATTAGTGCATCAGAATTTTTCGAACTAGTTACTTTCCTAGTCTCCTTTTTAATAGGCTAGCTTTGCCCCCCCTTTCTTCTCAGATGCTACCTATTGGTGTCTAAAAGACACATTATTCATATTTTCTCAATTTTTCAGAAGAAAATAGCAGATCCCTCATAGCAGAATAGAACATGTGGTAATACAATAGCACATACTTGTCGAAAATTTAGTGTTCAAGATGACCTGCGTTATTTTTAAGTGTCTTTTACAGAACTTTACGTAGAACTTTACGTAGCTTTTAAAACAACTCACATTTAGCCTACTGTTAATTTTAAATATGGGATGTGCTAAATACTTTTAGTTGATGCAAAAATTAAAGTCGCTACTTTGATGCTATGGGAAGAATTAAGTTGAAGAATTAATCAGTATTTTGTCATCATCCTGTTACCCTCTAACGGATAACAAACTCATTCGTAACTTTTCCAGATTTCCTAACAATTTCCTTAGATTTCGGACAATTCGCGTAAAAAATAATCATGTTGGCGCAGGTTAAGTCGTACAAATTATTTTTTAATTGATGATTGAATTCAAATACTTATTCCGCTGTACTAATTAAAAACTAGCGTTACGCTCTTGATTTCTTTGAGATTTTAAAGTAATGTTCTGTCGAATTGTATTATTAATTCGTAACAATGTACTTTTGTCTGCTAATTGCGAACGTTTGCTTTGCATTCGTTCCACGAAGGCTGAAGCATACTCTACACAAAGGAAATTTACTGAGCATTAGACATTTGTAAATATAGACCCTAGAAGCCCCGAATTGTCACTCGCAATTCATGCTCTCTTGGGTAGAACTGTAAGCTATGCAACATGAACTAAGGACGAAGTAAGTTGCAACATTTTGTCAATTGCTTTTACACTGATGAAGATTCAGAGGGTCGGAGGCTCTGAGAAACGATGCAAACAGTGAAGTAAAACAGTATTTTATAAACTAAGAGTAGCACGCTTTGAGTTCTGTCTCACTTGCCCGAGTGATATAATTCTTTAGGTTGCATAAGGAATTGGATATACAGACACGGCCCACGGATAATTAGTATCTGTATAATATCTAAAGGCCACAGTGCTTCTAAGCCTGCCGTATATAATATAAATAAAATAATTATACATTAAAGTACTATTAAAATTATATGATATTTAGTATTAATAATTGTACATTCGAGTATGTATTAATAATTATTCAATATAATTAATAATAATTGAATATTTTCAGAACTTATTACACAAAAGGAAAATATTTTTGTATAGACAGCTAGTCAATACAAGTCTCTGATTCCCAATATTTTTTACTAATATTTTCTTAATCTAAGAATAGCTTTAAAAGTATTTTAGGTGTGACGAATTCATCGACACCTTTTACACTCTCAATACCTGCTATTGACGTCCACCATTCATAATTACTTTATTCTCGATGGCATGAAATTGCATATATATATATATATATATATATATATATATATATATAATCGAAAATATGATTTATCATTAGAGCGCCTTTATCTCGGAAATCCTACAATAAGCACATAATCAGTAAACACTCGCGTATGCATCGTGCAACCAGAGCTCCAAAAACCAACTGTCGGTTGCAATTGCTTTAGTCAAATAATTCCGAGAATCTCTCCCTTTGATTGGCCTTTACGATCCCTGCGCCTGCGTTCCTAGCTACTCATAAAGCGTCCTCCGCAGATACCATCCGTTTGTGTCCGGAGGCCCCGCCTCTGACGCCAGATAGCTCGCTGGCAGGATAATTAGACGTCACCGCTAACGCGGAATGCTGCAGCTTCCTCGGAATCCGCTGCATTGAGACCGCTCGCTCACCCGCCAACCACATTGCAGTGCCACTTTCACGACGCATGATTTTTCTTTGCTACGAGAAAACGGTTTGCTCAGTTCCGCCAGCAGAAAGCGTAGCTTCCTTTTCACTGACACAACTACCTGTTAACGATTACAAATTACCATTAGAAAGCAAAAAATTACCAGTATTTCCTATAAAATTATACAACCCAAATACGAATATGTTATTAAATCTCTCAAAATTTAGATATAGTGAAATTTAAAGGAAACTTATGTAGTCGTAGATTAATTCTGTCATCATTCGCAAAACGTTCCTGGACGTTGACAGCCAAAATATTAGTTTAACAGGTTTATTGTGTGATCGCTTTCACAATAAATACCTACACCTCTCTTCCCATTAAAACAGCCAATTTTTCACATTAAATTGAAGTAATTGTACCCCTTCGGGCAGACGCTGTGCTGCCTCTGCAATATATTTGAGCATGAGATTGAAATAATTGTGGACTGCAGTTTACGTGTGTGCTCAATTCCTAGCAATAGACGTACGTTATAAGGATTGCGAATTGAAATTATTTTAATGAATGTACTATTTATAAACAGTACATGCAAGTAATACCAATATACTTCTCAAATAAAAATATATTTATATTAACGACAGTTAAGTAATCAAGTTAAATTAATAGTTTGAAATTCTATTCTAGTTAAGCATACATTACAATAATAAAGCTAATAGCAGACATATACTGTGTCCGTAGTAAAAGATTCGTTCACAAAATGCAGATGAAGATGGTCAGAGCGGCTCTTTTAATTTATTCACTAGACTGAAAGCCTATCATGAATGCGTGTGCCATGTGCGTGCATCAGTATTCAGAAAAAGGATATTCATGTTGTCTATTCTAAATTAAACAAACAATACAACGTAGCAGTTGCTCGTCATTCGATAAAATAAATGAAAACAAATGTTAAAAACTTACTAAAAGGTGGACATATAAAATACAAAGGAGGACGAGAGGACAATTGAAGGCCCAATGGAGGGCGCTTGGCATCCCTAGAGCTGCGGGCGGACGCCCTGAGCCCGCCGCGGGGCAGGTGCAGCTTCTCGGTTCCCTCGGGAGGGCGCGCGCGGGGCGGGGCGGGCCCGAGGCGCTGCGAGAGATCCGGCTGAAGGCACGCGTGTCGCGTCGAAGAGCATTTGCGGATCGCACGCGAGATACGCTCGCTGGTCTGTAAACCGAGGATTTCGGTTAACACTACTAGATAAGTAGGTCTAATACGGAGGAAACTACATTTTTACGTTGCATTTACTTAGAAAATCGAGTATGAATGCTGTAAGGCAGTGTTTTCACCAATATTATCGGTATTTGTAATATTGATGTTAGATTTAAATTATTAAATAAAAACACTAAAAGAATCCTAAATTGCATATCATCAATTACCGTTGACTTAAAATCCTGGTATGTAAAGTTACAGGATGTGATCATTCTGGTACATCGTATCTGCATTAAAATCCTAGAATGTGTGCCACTGCTGTGTCTCTGACCGGGGGTACTAGGTTCGAGTCCCGACGGTGGCAGAAGTTTCGACACTAGCTTGTCAGCCAGGTCTAATTCAGTCGCTGTCTGGAGGAGAATTCTAGAGCCTAGATGCTCTGATCGGTAGTTTTCCGTAGTTTCTTCTATAAATACCAGGCGAATGTCGGAGCAGTACCCTAAGAATTGGGCCACAGCGATCTTTCCTTCTTCTTCCTTGTCTTATTCTCTCCCCTTGCACACACATTTATAATAACATGCACTACACTAACACACACACACCGGTCGGGAGCTTAGAGCTTGTCCAGGTTGGGGCGGTGCCGCGCTGGTGGGAGATACATGGTTCGGGAAAATCCCACTAGCCGACAGTAGGGTGGCGCCGGATCGCGCGATCCAGGAGGAAAGACCATCGCCACCTCACAATGAAAAAAACCGTGCACTACACTTACGGAACTAATGATCTCAGTAGTTGACGTGCCCGGAATTACTAACAACCAACCAACAAAAGTAGTTCATGTTTTCAGTGAACTCACTTATATACTAGCTTCACAAATTGGACAAGATGTTTAAAACAAATTCGTCACGTTTACATAAAAAACTCTTCCGTTTCAAGAAAACATTTTAAAATGATAAAACTATAATGATATAATATAATATAATTATTTTAATGTGATGTAAATATATCACATTATAAATATACGTTATTATAAGATAAGTATTTCGTTTCAACTTTACAATAGTTAATGTATTTTTCGCACAACTATATTTTATTTTAAATGTAATAGAAACAAACATCCAAAAAGGTCTTCTACAAAAGAAGGATCTAAAATCAACGCGTCAATTGTTATAATATTAATACACTCCTAAAAAGCCTTGAATATTGTATGTGATTGGAAGTAAATCGTTAATGTGCCTCTGGATCGGCAATTGCTGTCAACTGCATGGGCAGAAGCAGTAACGAAAAGAAGCGCTAGGTAATTCAGTGACCCCATGCTGTGTCACATTTCCTTTGCGACGAAATTTCTCGGAAAGGACCGGAAGCAGCTGAAAGATAAGCAACCAGAAACGCGCATAAAGCTTTCCTCGAAAGGTATTGAGGTTCTTGAAAGGATCAAAACTATCTAAAAGTACAGTGGGCTCCGAAACAGTGCTGGGAGACTCAGGTATCTCGCACCCCCTCCTGAGTTAACAGTCGGACACCAATAGGGGTAGGGGTTTGTCAACAACGGATCCCAGCGTAGTTATTTGCTCTACCTTCACTTAGGTTAGTTGTTACTATTTTAGTTATTCCTTGTAGCTTGTTTCGATACGTAGCTCAATATACACTTCAAAACTCACCTGCATCGAAAGAAACGTGGTTATGTAGGAATTATGAAAATAGTTAAACACGCTCTGATGTCGAAGAAATTATGAAAGCGAATTTCATAATTCGCTTTCATAATTTATATATATATATATATATATATATATATATATATATATATCAAGGGCGTTAACAGGTTCTAATGATATCGGGCGACGAAAAGCCCACGGACTTTTGTAGCTGCTCGATCATTATAACCCCTGTAACGCCTGTTGTGCGTAAATAACTATTATCTTTGTGAATTTCTATAATTAAAACCTTCTGGGGCCCAAATCTTACTTGCGGTTTTCAACGTTTATCGAATATTTACAAAAAAGAATTCGAAGCCGTAGACATGCGTAATTGTTTTGTGGAAACTCCGGCGTTCTCATGCAGCAAGGTCTTCCCATAATAATGTTAAAATATTATTTTAGCATCTGCAAATGTAAAGAACAATTGACACCGTAGGGTTCCGCGTTTGGAGTCAGTAGCTATTTTCTGTCCAGGAGACACCTCGACCTAGGCCAACCTTTCAGCCACACTTCTGCGACCTTCGTCATGACGAATACAAGATAGTGCATGTTGAACCAGTTCTTAAAAAAAATCGTTGGCACCTGGTCTCCTGCAGAAAGAATTGCCAGTATAGAAAATGTGCAAAATACTTGCGACCTTGCCTGACTGCAAACACTGAAAGCATTTTAATACAAACACGCCTAAACTAATTGTACTGTATTGCTAAATACCTGTTTCATTAGATCTTAAATATATAAACATTTTCTTCAATAATATTGGGATTTAATACGGGGTGCGCCATCGACTCACTCATTCTGGATATCTGAATTAGTATTGGTATTAACCGGTAGCGGTAGCTCAGTGCAACAAATGATGTCAGTGCAGCGCCTCTGACCGGGAGGTCCTAGGTTCGAGTCCTGACGGTGGCAGGATTTTCGACACTAGCTTTTTAGCTAGGTCGAATTCAGTAGCTGTCTGGAGAAGAATTCTAGCGGCCGGCTGCTCTGATCTTCGTTCTTTCTCTGCGTTCCCTCACTAAAGTGAGTGTCCATTTGATATTGTATTGATTTTGTTGTGTTGTTCTTTGGTTGTTTTATATAAAAATTATAAGCTTAAAAGGATCTCTTTTGTAGTAGATATGTTTGATTTTGAGATAATTTTACTCAATAGACTTATACTTTTGTGACAATTGTAGTGTTTGTGAACTATTTAGTAATTACACTAATTGATATGTAGAATAATAGTTTGGTCCCATTAGTTTAGCACCTGATGATGTAACAAAACGAGTTACGAAACGTTGTGCAATTCCTGAAATAAATGATTCTCATAAAAAACTTTGGATACTTTTATGTAAATCTAGTATTAGTATGTGCTTGTTCAGAGTATTGAGTATACAGGTCAATTGATCTCTAAAACAAAGACAACTACATTTTTACCTTACGTGCACAGAGTTGCGAGTATGCAGCCCAGGTTTAGGAGAGCGGAGGGGGCGAGCGGAGCAGGGAGGGTGGATGTGTGGGGAGGTGAGGTGGGAAGGGGAGCGGGCAGGTGGGGCCGCTCTAGCAGGGGCAAGAGGGAGAGCGTCGGAGGGAGAGCGCCGAAGATTACTTCCATTTTACACCATAATTTATTCCTTTTTCTGTCTATTAACTGATTGCGATAAATAACCAAACGACATCTGTTTAATTAATCTATTTTCTTGTAAAGTAAACTCGTAAATTTGCATATTACATGCGTCATGTTTCTAAGCATATGCGGGGGAGATGACACAAGTTATACACGTTTGTGCCATTACTTTCGTAGATAGGTAAACTTGCCTCAGATCTTCGCTTAGCAGGAGTATTGATTGACGTAGTCATGAGGAGTGTATAATGAGGAGATATTGTGGATAAGACGATGCTTCATGTAGGATGTAAGGTGGTGTGAGATGCTAACCACATCACATACACAAGATTGTTTGATTGTGATTCAGGGCGCGTCAATTACTATGGTAATTAGTCTCGCGAGTGTTGTGTTTGATTTTTGCTCAGGAGGTGGTGGTCTTCCTCCGCTGGATGGCGAGATCCGGCGCCGACCTACCGTCTGCTAACGGGGTTTTCCCCAGCCAGGTATTTCCCATCAGCGGGGCACCGACCCAGCCAGGACAAGTTCTAAGTCCCCGACCGGTCCCCCGACATGTGTAGTAGTGTGGTGAATGTTAGTGTAAGTGTATGTGTAAGGGGTGAGAATGGGACAAGGAAGAGGAAGGAAAGATCGCGCGCGGTCTGTGGCCCGTTTATTAGGGTACTGCTCCGGCATTCCCTGGTGTTGATCGGAGAAACCACGGAAAACCACCGATCAGAGCAACTGGCCGCTAGAATTCTCCTCCAAACAGTGACTGAACTCGACCTAAGTGAAGAGATAGCGTCGAAAATCCTGCCACTGTCGCGACTCGATCCTAGGGTTCGCTGCATTAACATCAATTGATGCACTGAGCCACCGCTTCCGGTACATATACACGCTGAAAACTTCTTTATGTGGAATTTGAACGCGCAGCTTTCGTCCAGCGAACTCCAGCGATATGCCAAAACCCGCACCACTCAAGGAAGAAATTATAGTTACGAAGACGTAAATCACCATCAAAATAAATGATATCTGAAAGGAAAAAAGATATTTTAAAAAAATAAGTATTCGAAGAATTTCAATGACAAAGAAGAAATTTTCCAAGATTACAGTTTTGAATATGAAATCTTTTTCAGTATTCAAGTATTCTTGTGCTCCGGTTCAACTCAAAATGCACATCATCACGTACCGAATTATCCTTGGAGACTGACGAGAAAATCTAAACATAGGCGAGGATGGTAACTTAGCCGGGATATTTGCTTCTTCCCCGCCGCGCACAGCGATTAATTACGCGGACGACATACGTACACAACGAGGGGCGCCGTAAAAACCGTTTCCCACAACGCATCCCGCCCTTAATACCCCGTCGCCACCACCTGCTCTCTCCCGCATACTCGATCATCCAATCATCACGCAGGCCTGGGAACTTTAATAGCTTCGTCCGCACCCCAGCCGCTCTCTCCACCTCGTCTTGCCCTCCACCGATATTGGTGCTTCAGCACACTGGGTTGATTGCGTGGCCTGCTAAAAAGACGTTATTAACTTTGTTATACATGTATTCCTTTAAATTAAAGATATTGTAATGAATATTATGTTTTTATCTTAACGACAATATTTGTTTTGGTAATGGGAGCGTGGATGATTGGTTATATCAGTGATGATACATCTGCCAATAGAGTGATAACCGACCGCCAATATAATTTAACGAGAAACGTAGCACTCGCTGTGTTTGCGGAAACAACTTAAAATGATGAAATTACGTAACATGATATGTAACAGCTGACCCATTCAATTTCAATATCTGTTCCTAACACTGAATTTATATTTCGGTGGGCCAATTAAAATCAGGATTACACACTTTCATAGAATAAATTTCTTTACTCCATCAGTAATTCATTCTACTTAATTATTCTTTCAAGCCGTTATTGACAATCAATATTTTTGGACGCCATGAGCAGTCTACACTTGAATAACTTCATGACTCATTGAATCGAATTCCTATTTAACTTTACAAATACAAAAAGTGCCGAGGAAGTGTTTTGTATTGGGATTGGTGAAACAATGACAAATGTTTAGTATAGGGATCGGTTAATCCCTATACTAAACATTTGTCATCCAAAAACTCGCTGATCGGTTTATGAAATGCCTGCAAAGGATGGAATCTGGGCATCGTTGGCCTGAAAATGACCGGGACAACTATTCTGCCTCTTTGAAGGTTCCGCTGCCGTCCATATCAACGTCCAATATCAACGATATGCGATTTGATAAGTTTTCCCAAGAACAAGCTGAAAGCAATTGCCCTAAAAATCATACAACCAGTAGGAAAATAGTGTCTTAGTTGTCTAGAAACATTAATCCTTTCGAATACATTACCCAGTAATTGGTAATATGAAAATGAGACATAGGTATTTACATCTGAAAGACAGAGATATTTGAGAACTGCGCCTAACTTTGAATGAACAGTGCTGACACCCCCTTTTACGAATCTAGCCTTCTAAGCCCTGCAAGGCTTTCAAGATTTCAGCTTTGAATATGAAATTATTTCAAAACTGAAGTATCTTTGTGCTCCAACTTAACTCAGAATGCATTTCATCACATACTGAATTCTCAACGAAGACTAACGAGAAAATTTAAACATGGGGGATGTAACTTAGCCGGTATGCTTGTTTCTTCCTCTCCGTGCAGAGAGATTCATTTCATGTACGACATACGTACACGGCGAGGAGCAACATAAAAACAGTTTCCTTATTTTTGATATGCTTAAGGCATAGATTGTCATTGATATTGTTAAAATAACGTTCAGGTAAGGTTCAAAAGAGCAAACAAATTTTCTGTTCAACGCACATTCATGAGATTTTGTTTCATCAATAATTATAGGAAACCTAATCACTATGTAACACGTCGTGTAATAAGTTGATAAAATAATGTAAAACACAAGCAACTACCATTCGTTGAGTTTTTAATATTATGTATTTTCTAATACGAAAATATCTATATGATCTGGTATGACAATACAAATTAATTTTAACAATTTTTTATATCAATAATGTAATTTAATAAGAGCATTTTATTTTATTCTATTGTAGACTATGTAGACCACTACTTACTCCAATGTAGTAAACGTAACATCTAGTAGATTCTACAACAAATGTGACATGATGAACAAGAGTACCTTTAAAGGTTAATAATTACAAATGTATAATGTATGTATGTGGTTTAGAGAAAAACAGAACAATAGTGTGTAAAATTTTAAGAGTAACATGTGTTTAATTGCAGCATCTGAAGATGGACAAAATGAATCTACGAAACGTAATGTTAATGTAAAGATACGTAACTAATAAAGCTATAAGGTGATTGTCAATAAAAACTTTTTGGACCTTATCTGAATGTTATTATTGTTTAAGACAGTTTCCCACAGTGTGTATTCCAATATGCTGTAGTATGGACGCGGTGGCAGCCGTGTAACCGTGTCTATTCTGGGCGATCATCCCACGAACTCTGTTTCCGGCAGGTCTGGTTTCTGATGAGGTGCTGGATGTTGGCGCAGAAGCGCAGGCGGCGTGAGCGGGGCTGGCGGGAGCTTCGCGGAGCCAGCACCTCCGGAGCGAGGAGGTCGCTCGTTGCGATAATCGATCTCGGCGGACGAGCTGCGTGCGGCGCGGGCGGAGGCAATGGGGGCGGCGCGCGGTCATCAGGACGCGCCCTAATGTGCCGCGCCAGCGCACCGCCACACTACCTCGGCCTCCGACCCCGCCCACGCCCACGCCCCCCTCCGCCCACGCGTCCGCTCCCGTCTCCGTCCCCGCCTCCGCTCCTGCCACCACCTCCGCCCCCTAATCCGTCACCGCCGCCGTCTCCGCCTCTGCAACCTCGGCCTCCGACCCCGCCCACGCCCCCCGTCTCCGCCCACGCGTCCGCTCACGCCTCCGACCCCGCCCCCTCCACCCCATCCGCCCCCGCCTCCACCGCCGCCCCCAACTTCGCCCCGCCCCCGCCCCGTATCCACCCCGCCTCCACTTCCGCCTCCCCGCCTTCGCGTTCGTCTCTGCCCCTGTCTCCGCTCCCCCCCGCCATCGGGCCCCGCCCCCGTCCGCCTCTGCCTCCTCCGACTCCCGCCGCCCCGCCCCCTGCCTTCGCTCCATCCTCTTCCCCGGCCCCCGCCTCCACCCATGCCTTCGCCCCCGCATGTCCCCGCTGCCGACTCCACCCCAGCTTCCGTCCCCGCCTCCGTCCCCGCCTCCGTCCCCACCTCCGCCCCGCCCGCCCCCCCCATCCCCCGCTCCCCCCCCCCCCCTTTCCCCTTGACTTGCCCAAAGCTCCGCACAGCCTAAACCTCGCCCTTCTTCTCCAACTCCCCCTGCCTCCGCCTTTATCTTGAACATCCCTCTCACTTCTCCCGCCCCAGCCCAGCTCCCACCTCCCCCACACCTCTAACTCGGCCTTCTCATCGGCCTCCGGCGTCACCTCCCATCTCTATTTATTCCTCCACCCCTCTTCCCCCCATGCCGACCCCCCCCCCCCCCACCCCCCGCCCCACCACCGCCTCCACCACCGCCACCGCCTCGATCAGCGCCTCCACACCGCCACCGCCTCCACCACCGCCACCGCCTCTACCACCGTCTCCACCACCGCCACCGCCTCCACCCCGCCCCGCCCCCCTCCCCCCCCCCGCCTCCCGACCTACCGTCCTCTGCTGCTACCTCCGGCTCTTCCATCCCCGCGCGTGTACCTCCCATCTATCTTCCTGTCGGTCTCCATCTCCGCTTCAGCTATCTCCCGCTCTCGTCTCCCTCAACGCTTCAATCTCGCTTCCTCCTCTACCCCTACCTCCAGCAACCCCCTCTCGGCCCCGCCCCCCCGTCTCTGCCTCCGCCGCCTACATTACTATCTCATTTCTACCTGCGTCTGGGCTCTCTCGGCTCATCGCAGTCCACCGCACATTTGCCAGGGGTCCCAGTCCGAGGTCGCCTACCTCTGGTCTGTTTTCATGTTATTTAGTCTTCATTACAGGAATGGCTCTGTGGACGGTGGTTATTTTCAGGCTTGGATCTCTTGACTCGGTTGGGTGTTCTTAACATCCTTGCTTATTTTCATCCCCAATCTTTTCGAATAGCCTTCTGCTGTTTCTAAATAAACACTACATTATTTTTTTTCCTTTTTGTGTTTTTTCTTTTCTATTTTATTTTTTGAACTAATAATTGGTAGAAACGTAATTCCTTCCATTGTTATCTTTTCTGAATGTTTTAATTTTTTCAGCCTCTGGTATTTTTGTTCCTTGTTACCACATAATGGTCTTTCTTCCCGATAGTGATTTATTTTATTTATAACTCAGATACACGTTTTCAGTAGCATGCTTTATCATAATGAGAATCTCTTCCTACCACACACCACATAACTTCTCAAGCACAAACCTGTAGCACAATTTTATTCGCACTAATTAGCTCTCTTCAATTCAAGTCCATTATGATTTTCCAGGTCTGAACCACTTACCTTTGGAATGATCATTGTCCCTACCGGTAGACTCATTATTTCCGTATTCTTTCATGTAATCACCACTTAACTTAGGGCAGGAATATTATTACATATTATCACCACAAAATGTAGTAATTCTATCATAAGGCACAATGAGTTATCACTGTTGTATTCTGTGAAATCGTCATCACATTCTCAATTACCATCATCATACATTGAAATTACCGGCTTCGCTGCCATTTCCACTGA
This sequence comes from Teleogryllus oceanicus, assembly GCA_964035755.1. Lineage (NCBI taxonomy): Eukaryota > Metazoa > Arthropoda > Insecta > Orthoptera > Gryllidae > Teleogryllus > Teleogryllus oceanicus. The sequence continues at coordinate 41,323,471 of CAXIVR010000014.1, forward strand.
TTCTACAGATGACTGCTGCTTTATGCCTCTTCACTATTCTTTCAACATTACCTGTAACATCGGGTGTGTGTTATCATGAGTCGCTCCACTTCTCATTATCCGTGGGAATTGCACCAAGTGGCGTCTTGGCCTCCGCCATCCACCTGGTTCGCCCCCGCCCCCGCGCAAGTCGCTAATGGCCGCAGGCCGCGGCGCGGCGCCGGGGGATTTACACTGCTCCTCGTAAAACACAGCCGCTGGCACCGCCGCCCCCCCCCCCACCTCCCCCCCCCCCCGGCCCCCGCCCCCGCCCCCCGTTGCTCTCTCTGCCTCCAACGCCTTCTCCGTCCTCACTGCCCCACCGCCCGCAACGTCTCACCACCCCGTCTCACTGCCACCCCCAGTGTCCCCGAAACCCCCGCCTCCCCCCCCCCCCCACGCTCCGCCCTCACTTCCCCTCCACGCCGCCGACATCGCTCTCACCGTCCTCAACCATACCTGCCCTCGGCTCTCCCGCAACCGTCGCGTCCTCGCCACCCCGCTCTCACCGCCCTTCCAACCCCTCCCCCTTGCCCCCTTCCCCCCCTGATCTCCGTCCGCAGCGGTTCTCAGTGCCTCACCTTCCCCAATATACGAAACGTCGCTTCCTTCCCACTCCCCTTTGCAATCGTCCTGCTGTCTCCGCCGTAGCGACCACAATCTCCACTGTTAGCTTTGCCTTGTCTGAAGCTTCCGCCGTCGTCTCTCCTGCTACCATCATCTCTACCTACCTCGACCACTACCATTACCTTCACTGCCACCTTGGCTTTAGCCGCCACAGCTGCGAGTACTTCTAACGCATCAGCCACCAATCCCACTTCTCCAACACCACCGCCGTTCCCACTTCTGCAACTCCCTGCAGCACCACCACCCAAACAACCACTCCCACTCCGGAGGCGCGCGGCGGCGCCGCTGGCTTCCGCCCAGGGCGCAGATACGGTCTTCCTCCGCGCCCGCTCCCCCCTCTTTGCCCTTGCGCAACGCCTCTCCGCCACCCCGCGAACAAATTACAATTCATTTGTCCGTGGTTACGTATGGACCGCCGCCGCCCCCGGCGGTGCCGCGGCGCGGGCTACGAGAGCGGCACCCTAATGCTGGCGCTAATATGCGGTAACAATTAGCTAGCAGGTGGCGCGCTTAATATCCCTTGCCTGAGCCCCTCAACCCCCCCGCCCGCGCCACGCCCCCTGAGGGAGTCCTCGCTGAGCAGCCGCCCCAGAGACGCGCGTCCCCCGACGCCGCGGACGAGCTACCTTCTGGGGGAGATGAAGCGATACGACATGAGGATCGCAAGTGCGGATGAAATTGATGCAAAGTTGATGAAGTTGATGGTTTTGTTGCCTTCATTTTGGATCCAATTTAGGTACTCTCTAAATGTTTTGGGGATAAATTTTAATTCGGGTTGTTTTGAGTTGATTTTGACTGGCAGTTTGGGGGAGGATGATACTTGAAAATGGGCTAAAATAGGTATCTATCGAATTCAAAGATAAGTTTATATTTAAGGTGTTACAATTAGGACAAGTGTCCCCAGACGACTCGGAAGATCTTCCTTGGAGATGATGCGATACGACATAAGGCTTGCGAAAGCGGATGAAATGGATTCAAAGATGATGAAGTTCATGGTTTTGTTGCCTTTATTTTTGATCTTCCTAAATGTTTTGGGGATCAATTTTAATTCGCGTTGGTTTGAGTTAATTTCGACTGTCAGTATGGGGGAGGGTGAAACATGAAAGTGGGCCGAAATTGGTATGTGTTGAACTCAAAGAGAGTTTTACAATTAGGACCCGCGTGTACCGAGGAGCCGGAAGATCTTTTTTCTCGGGGAGATGAGGCGCTATGACTTGGGGCACGAACGGCCGCATATGCGGATGACGTGAATTTAAACGCTGAAGTTGATGGTTTGTTGCATTCTTCCTGGATCTGCTTTAAATGCGGGCTCATCTTAACTGTTTGAGGGTCAGTTGTAATTAGGTTTGGTTTGAGTGGGTTTTCACCGCGAGTTCGAAAAAAAAGAAACTTGAAAATCGGCCGAAATTGGCATCGACCACAAAGATATTTTTCCGATTAGAATATAATTTGTTTCATAAATAAGGTGTACTCTTATGTTTTGTGTATTTTATATTTTACAACTTTTACGTGTTTCAAACAATAACTATCGATGGAAACTTCTCTTCAGGAACAAACTTAAATATTTTATATTTTCATTCAATATTACATAAAAATAGTTAAATGGAAATCCCTTTCAGTCTTCAACTTGAGAAAATATTACAGAACACATAATGACTATTTGTTCTGTAATATACTTTTTTGGTATTTTTCCATCGCTTTACAGTATCACTAAGCTTTTTCGGAAGAAACCAGTTTAGTGACGATCATGAGCCAGTCAGAAAATATGAATGTATACTCCAACATATACAACTCTCCCATTAAAAGTAAAAACGATGAAATTCATGTACTTATGAATTCTCGGAAAACATACAAGAATGCTTTCCTGAAACTGAAATATACTTTCCTGAGACTAAAATGAATACTCAGGTATGAAAACAGCAATTGCACCAAAATGTAGCAATGCTCCACCTAGTATCGTATTGATGTTTACCGCCAGAAGCACTTTTACTCAAAATATTTCCAAGCATTTGCATAAATATATTGTCTTTATTTTAAAACGAAAGTATACTCACCGATATTTTAAAAAACTCTTCACTTACAAAGCACATGAATGATCGATATCAGTCAACCACAAATCAAAAAATTGAAGCTACCATTAATCTAGGAACTCAAGAGGTAAAGACAAGAAAATCTTCTCTCCCCTACAAGCTGAGATAGGGATTTACAAAGTGCAGAACTGGAACCGGCATAGAGACTCCTCGAACCAGGACCGTTGACTCGCTTCTCTTTGTTTGCATTTCCATGTAAATAAGTTTGCATAAATAACAGGTGGCCGAGCACCAGGAACGTCCCCCCCCCTCCGTCTAAGTCCCCCCAGCCGCTGCACCGCGCCGTGCGGAGCAGTAGATCGCAATTGTTATTCTAGCGTCGACTCCGTCTGCCTTGGGGGCAGTTACTGCAACTGTTCCTGTTTTCCTCCGGGACATCTTTCTAAAGAAAACTCTTGTGGGTCGGGAATAAATACCTAAGACTAGAAGTTCTAATGTTCCAGAAGATAGAAATGTGATGATGAAGCAATCTAACAATTATAAAAATGTTTTAAACATTTTTGAATGTCACATTAATTTATAAGATACTAAGATATAAATATTCGAGATGTTAGGGAATCACAATCAATTTTGTGAGTAATGGTACTCTTATCTCACTTAATAACACCTTGATTCATGTTAGATTTATATTTTATTTAATTACATTTTAAATTATGTTGAAAACATGGTTCATGTTTAATTCTTATTTCTCTTTCATCTGGATTTTAAAATCGCCAATACGTTCCTTTCCTACAGGAGTAATGACCGTAATATTTTACTCACAAATCTTAAGAGTAATCATCTGTTTTCGGTTTTTTGGGCAGATCCATACATCCCATCTTACTCGATAAATTACTTTTAGCTCGTTGCTGGTTTTTCCTCTACATCATTTTATGTAATATTTAAATGCTTTTATTGCTCTTGCCGTTTTTACCAATGTGTATTCCTCCATATTTTTCCTTCCTTTATTTTTCAAAACATTTCCTAACCAGTTCTTTTTCTGTCAACAAAAATCTCAAAAATAAAAGCGGATGTGTGGTCTCAAGACAACTGTTACCACGGCAAAGACCTACGACGGAAAGGTCGATTTTGAATCCCGATAGCGGTGGAATATTTCACACTGGCTAAATAGTTGGATCGAATTCAGTCTGTCTGGAGAGGAATTATAATGGCCGAATGTTCTGATCAATAGTTTTCCGTAGTTTCCTTCATCAATCCCAGGCGAATTCCAGAAAAATAAGCCAACAAAAGCCAAATAAGCTACGTGCCGCGCACGATCTTTCCTTCCTAATCCTTGCCTTCTCCATTTCCCTTACATCAACACATTTACGACGCAGTTCCCTGCCACACATGTCGTGGATGGGTAGCTAAAATCATCAGGCATTGTGATGCTTCGAGTTTGACGTGGTTGGGGCGGTGTCTGTATGGGGGAGATACTCCTACATGAGGAGAAAAATTCGGCATTTACTTCGTTATATCGTTGCCGCGAGGTTCACCGGTGCCTCCAGGGATATAACAAGCGCAAAACGTACGGGAGGGAGAACTATAACGGTTTTTGCGTCAATAAAAGTTAAAACTTCAATTAATCAACCGGCGATTGATACCAAAGTGATTAAATTTATATTTGAAAATTTAGATGATGATGAAATTTGTTTGGGATTCCGGGCGCGTCAATTACTAATATTCATTAGTCCCGTAAGTGTAGTGAGTGTTTTGCTTGGAAGATGGTGGTAGTCTTCCCCCACTGGATAACCAGATCCGGTGCCAACCTACCGTCCGTTAACGGGGTTTTCCCCTACAAGGTATTGCCCACCTACCGGGCACTGCCCCAGCCGGGTTACAGTTCTAAGCCCCCGACCGGTCTCCCGGCATGTGGGATAGAGTAGTGCATGTTAGTGTAAGTGTGTGTCTCCTGGGTGATGAAAGGACAAGGAAGAGAAAGGAAAGATAGCACCGGTCCGTGGCCCGTTTCTTATGGTACTACTCCAGCATTCGCCTGGTGTTGGTGAAGAAACCACGGAAAACTCCCGATCAGAGCAGCCGGCCGCTAGGATTCTCTTTCAGACAGCGACTGAATTCGACCTAGCTGAAAAGCTACCATAAAAAATCCAACCCCCATCGGAACTCGAACCTAGAACCTTCCGATCAGAGGCGCAGAAGTGACATCAGTTGGTGCACTAAGCCATCGCTCTCGTTTTACAATTTAGAAAGAACTGGAAATATGACTCTTCATAACCTTCCTTTTCTGTTCCTTTTTTACATTAATGTTTTATTTTATTTATAGAAACGGTACTGTATTGAGAGAGAAAAATAACTTTTAGATTCCAGACGATTTATACTAATACTAATTATGTTTCGAACTATGCTGAAATGTCACGTGTGCAACGATAAATCGCACAAAACTGTGTGCAAAAACTGTAGAGAACACCCTACTTCCCCTCACCTTGTACAAAGGCTGGGAGCTGTGCGCGCGGCGTGTCCCCTGCCTCCTGGCGGCGGCGCCTGGTGAGGACCCGGGTTGGCACCCCGCCTCAGCGCACCGCACAGTGTTTGTGGCGGCGCTGCGCGGTGCTTTCTCCCACGACGCAGTCAGGAAATTAAAAACTTTAAGAGAGGAATTTATCTGCTGTATTACTCCGCCGGAATAATTAAAAGCACTCCTCCGTTTCTTTAGCGAGGCGAGGAAGACCGCCCGGTGCCAGAGAGAAGAAGGAAAGGGGGCGGGGCCGTTGGAAAAAGCACCGGTGCCGGTGAGTACATCGCTCTTGCACAGACTAGACGGTGCGACGGTTTCGTCGTCCTCTGAGAGATAGTATTTTTGCTAGTTTCTTAGGTAAATGTCTTTCACGTTTCCATTCTAATTTTATCACTCCTACAACTTAACATTGGCTCTTTAAAATACAGAAAAGGAATGAAGGACGCAATTACTCAAATTTGTCGCAATTAATGGTGATGCTGAAAATAATGTTGACACTACAATGCAGATGTAATGCAAATATACTGCCGTTTTGCAATGAAAGCATTGTTGATAAGATACGCGAATTCTTCTGAGTCAAGTAATGATATTTTACGGAATGTTCCTGTTTTTAAAATAATATTGCCTAATTATTAAGTGTAATTACACAAGAACAATTCTCGGTGATAATTAGAAGTATATAAAGATTTTATGAGAAAGAGTGCCGTATTTGTAGAATACCCCTTCCACTTGTGGATTTATTTTCTTGATAACCTTGTGTGTCTATTTTAAAAATAAAACATTAATATGAAAATCGTCTAAGAACTTTCTGCTATTGCTGTTTTCCTGGGATTATGATGGTGTAATTTCAGAGTTTACTTGATAAATATCAATAATTTAAGAAATGTAAAGTAATTTCCTAATTATTATAATGAGTCAAAACAAATATATTTGTGTACTATCAAAAATAATAAAAATAAATTAAAAATGATCCCCAATATTAAAAATAACAATCTGTACCCCTTTTACAGTGTGCAACTTTGTATGCATCCATTATAACATTATTTTAGGTAAACAGCATGTTTCTGCGCCAAAATGTTTTTCATAATTCATAAAGTGTGTACAAAGGAAATGGATAATGCTAAAAAATCTAATTTTTATTTTCTTTGCATATTTATCGTACAACGCTTATAAAATAATTAGAAATAATTGATATTTTTATTCAGGATAACTAATTTAGGATAAAACACGCGTTGGTTCGTTGAAAATAGCACGTGACTACGCAACAGGGTAAACAATTTGCCCCGTTCTTTACTCTAACACCTCAGCTGATGCAAGCTGCTTCACATTCACACAGATCTGCATTTTCGCAAATTAGCCACGGATGTCGAAGCAAGGTTTTCATTAAATATTAAGCCTCGACATGCTTCCATTTACAGGAAAACCTACGTCTCCATTGTAGAGGCGATCCGCGCACGGCCCGCCTGTCTGGCTGCACGGGCTGGGGGTGGGGATGTTTCAGGGCGGTGACGTGCAGTCGTGACCCGACGCGCATTCCTAATTATGTCGTTCGTAATTAGGCGAGCCCACACCGAGTAGGGGAGGCCCCTTGGTTCGGAGAAACAAGCGTCATGACGCAAAGGTTATGCGGTACTGTATTCTGCAGATTTTGCGTTGAGAAGTACAAGCCCATATCCGGGCGAATATTCCAAATACTTGTCATGGCTAAAGATCGAAACTATGACTAATGTGAATATGATAATGAAGTGGTAATGAGTGAATGTGATAATGAAATGTGTCATGCTCTTTAATTTTGCGCGGATAGCGAATTCTAGTGGTTGTGATAGGGCTCGTTAAGTCTCGCGTGATAAGTAGAAGTTTGTTTACACACAGTTATTCACAGCGTGTATCGGCTTTATGTTAGTGTCTGAAACTTGATAATGCTGTATTTTGTTCAAGAACGAGTGTTTATTGCTGAGTAGTACGTCCTGCCTCGCTCACGGAAACTAATGAAGTGTTTCATGGAGAATTTCCAGAAACTAGTGAGGAGACCCACCAAGACCGATAGAACATGATATGGCAGGTATGATTGTAAAAGGAACTTCACATTTCTATCATGTTAGTGGATTTAGCTTCATCTTTGCAAAAACTACCAACACATTTTCTTGATTTATCTAAATGTTTCTCCAATAATTGTCTGCTGATGTTATTCATGTGATACCTCAAATCGAAGATCTCGCACAGTTTTTCAAAGCAAAGACACAGCATGAAACATTGCAGCATATACGCATACGAGTACGACATGTACAAGAGGACAACTGGCAATGTAAGGCTATATTCTTTCTTTTGCTGGAAATTTTCGTTATCTTACGCGAGAGGCAACTACCTTTGAACTGTCAATGGGGCATATTAGATTATCGTATCTCTTGGAAGTGATCGGATGAGGATCCTCAATTCCACGAGTAAACAACAAGTGATTTCATAATCAGAAAGTGTTACAGAATACAAAAATTCTCAAAAGATTCATACATGAGGTTTTTGGGAAACTTTCTTTCCCTGGACATGTAGAATCCGTGAGATCACTGAATCGAGCCAATTTTTATGTTGAACTCATTCACAACACGACTGAATATAACCCACAAACCCACGACCCACTAAAAGCCCATTTGGAAACATGACAGTGTGTTGGGGAGTATTAAACTGTATTAATAACTACCCCCCTGGAGTTTGTTTGCAGGGCTTGATTTCTGGCAGAACGAGACGGAATGGCGTTCCGGTTCCTCGAGAATAATAATTAACTTACATTATAAATATATAATTATTTATATTAAAGTATCAATTAATTTGAAGCGCGTTCCGGGACCGAAAATTTTATGTCAAACACTCTTTGTTTATATTATTCTAACTTTTCTAAATACATTTTAAACACAATAATTTGTGTTCTATTGTTTCTTTCATCAATCATTCACAATTAAAGGAAGATCACTACATCACATTTAAATTTTATTATTAAAAAGGTATTGTTTACGGCAACATGACCGACTGTTTGTTTGTGAACATCACTAGCTAACCGTTTACAGGATGTTTAAAAAATGAATATTTGTCTATTGTTCAGACGTGATTTGAGACCTTTCTAATTTTTACCGAATTCTTAAAATGTTGGGGTTTATCAAATATTCTCGACTAATTGGCGTTCACCGATGTATTGTTCAGTATCTTCAGACAAGAGCATATTTTCTGACTACTTAAAAAACAGCTAAGGCCATAGTCGATTCTGTAAAGTTAAATTGTTTTCGTGGCAATAGGACACGATATTACATATTCGCCAGTATTACAACAGTCGACAGAAAAAATCAAAACCAGAAGAAATATTTCTTCAATAAGAATCAAATTTGAGAGAGTATTTGCAGAAACGGAGAAGTCTGTGACCCATCAAAAACAGGTAATGCCAGTTACAAAGAACTTAACAGTGAAATATTTGATAATAAGAAAATCATTCGGAAATTCTCTTTCAAGATTATAGAAATCTACAGTTTAATGAAATCCTATAGTTCAAAAATGAACTATATCCTCAATTGTCGTAAACAATGATGCCTACACAAATAAGCAAGTTTTGGAAATGTAATAAAAGAGACGAATATAGAATCCGTTAGAATTGTTGTTTCATTTCGAAATTAACGTTCTATTTAAATTACCTCTTGTAAAGCTGTTCTTTAGAGCATGCGTAGCGTGCTAAAAGTCCAATTTTTTTCTCTTCTGATAAAATGAGACATAATCAAGTGTTCAGGTAAATTTGTGATTGCATCAAAACAATCAAAATTATTTATCTGATCACAACAGCTACTACTGACTACTAGTGTGCATTAAGTAATTTGTATTCTTGAATAAAAACAAAGTTAAAATTCAGTAAGGTTGCCTAAATATAATGTATGAATTACGTAATAAATTTGATTTTGTTTGCTCTTAGAATTGGCTTTTCAAAACTTATGTGGCAACCTTTCCTACTCGTAACATAAAATGTCAATTTTTCTTCTTGTATCATAAATAACTATCGTAATATACAACCCGAATCAAATGTGCGAATGAAATTAATGATTCTTTATTCAACTCCTTTCTTACAATATAAACTTTTATATTATGATTTTGATATTTTAGACATTGATACCATTCTCTGTAGTAACTAAAATATATTACAAAAGACTAAAATTAAGACGCTTTTAGGAATGTCTGAAGGATTTAAAAACAAGAAAACAGGAATGTTGCAAGTACATTTTAGCATTCAAAATGTATCGTCAATAAACCGTTTTAGTTTATTTTTAAATTAATTTTTTATTTCGTAATAAATATTCATATAGATAGTTATTTTTTAACATTTTTATATAAAGATCTAAATTCGACAAATTAAAAAAAAAAGAAGAAAAAATATCCAATGTAGAAATAAATGGAATCATGTTGGGTCGTTTGAATCTCTTTATCACCAATAACAAATTCAACAAAATATTTATATTTTAAGAAAATGTCGAGGAGTCAAAATCATGGAATAGGAAAATCACAAATATGAAGGGAGGAAGACAGTTGTACTTTCTCATTAGCAGTTTTATTTCTCGCGAAAAGAAACGTAACATCTGGTAGGTCACTGCTTATGTCGCGTGCGTATCGCTTGCCGTGTTTATCCTCCGGCTGAGAACTTTCTCTTTGAAAAATGGCTTTCGTAGATAGCCTTCCCGGGACACGGGCGCGGCGCCGTATATCGTTCGGCTTATCCTAATAGTGATCGCGCTGTGGGCCGAGGCAGGGCATTCTGCGCACGACCCCTGGGGCATTGCTTTCTGGTTTACTTCGCCCTGCAAATCCCGCGGGTTGAACGTTGAATAATGGACATGCTGCCCTGTCGGCATTCGCCACACGTTTATACGAGATTATGCTAATGATGTACTCGAGTTTGTTCGGTGTGAAACATCCACCTTCGAGTTATGTGTTTCATTCATAATGTAGAACAATGATGTGGGTCATGAATGATTAATTGCACTGCAACTGATTAGATTTAAATAATAGATAATAGTATATGAATTGTTATAATGTGTTATCGAGGCAAACCATTTTTTATATATACTTTTCCGTAGCTGCTTTTTCTTCTTATTTTTTGATAATACTTCTGAAAACTACATGTACTAGAGTTTTAGTTGAGAATCGTTATATTCTTTACTGATTTTTATACTGTCGTAAGTAACTATTAGTAATGCACTAAAAATAATTAACATTAAAGTATATAGATTTATTTACGTTTATGGCAGACAACGATCCTTTGCTGGGCATTTTAGCCTTTGACATAAGTTATTCAATAAATTAATTGCTAATAGAGTTATACAACCATTTAAAGAGTGTATTACTCACACATGAGTAATAGTTAATTTCCCATCTAGAAGACTCAAGCTTATCAACACTAAATTCATTAAGACAAATTGATAATTTATTGAAAAAATCATTTATCTAGTAAATAATTACAAGGTTGTAAAACGGTTCATTTCAACGAAAACAAAACTTTATACTATTAAGTATTGCACATTTTTTTAATATAAATAAAAATCTTATATTACGTAAGTAAATGATTCGAAGAAAGAGGAAGAAACTAAACATAATTACCTATCAACATAGTAAATTACCATCAATATACAGTATTTCTTTCTGATTATAATATAAAAATACAGCATACCATAGAGTACTTGAATTTTCCAGTGAAGTGGTTAAATATTCAAATCTTGCAATGAAACTTTCACGAACACCGTAGGTCTGTACTGCGCACTAGTGGGGTACGGATATCACAGCTGAACTTCCCTCATTTAGAACATCCTACTACAGAATGTAAAAATTAAGAATTTTCCTGGTCGCCATTAGTATTTACATAAAATCATGACTTCTTATTAACAGTTTTTTACATATGCATCAATCATTACTGAATAGGTTCAAGCATATTCATGAATTGTAGTAAAATAATAGTGTACCCTTCTTATCGTCGTAGTAAACACGTAACATAAATTTAAACGATTAAATGTTGAAATAAGTTAAACGTATAATAGAAGTTAGTTTTATATCAATAGAAAATATTGTCTCACCCACGTTTTTGTAATTTATACTCTTATGTAACATCTTCAAATATTCCTTGACAAAGACATTAGCAAAGACTTGGCTAATTAGTACCTTGAAACAAACAACTTGAGGTCATAAACTGTAAACGTCTCTTTTGTTCACAAGCAGAAAAAGCATTGTCGTACACGCTACTTGAAAACTGTAATTTCTGCGCACTCGCCAACGCACGCCAGAATTCAAACTCTGAAAGCGTCGGAAGCACGGCCATTGTCGCGTGGCGCGTGCAACGTCGCGCCCCATTAAACGCAACGAAAACTCGTGGCGTCTCGCGCTGCTTTGCTCCGTAATGCCAGCGCCCCTCGCGTGCGCTTCTTGAAAGAGCCAGAAGAGCGCGTTATTAGCCGTCTAGACGGAAGGCGCGACGGGGGCGCGGGAGAGGTCGCGAGGGAGTTGGGCGGTGGCGCTCAGATGGTACGGACTGACGAGGCCGAGGAAGAGAGAAGAGAACAGAAAGAAACGTTCATGGGGAACGGAAAGCAAAGTTCAGTAGGGGAGTGAACATGAACGCCGAAAACCGAAAGAAAAATCCATGTACCGGCAAGTATCAAAGGATGAATACGAACGCCGAGAACAGAAAGAAAAGAGTTCATGGGGAACAGAAAGCAAGTTAGTAGGGGAGGAAAAATACGAACGCCGAGAACAGAAAGAAAGAGTTCATGGGGAACAGAAAGCAAGTTAGTAGGGGAGTGAAATGAACGCCGAAAACCGAAAGAAAATTCCATGTATCCAGAACGAAAGGAATGAATACGAACGTCGGGCACAGAAAGAAAAGTTCGTGGACTCATCAAGTGAGGAGTGAACATGAACGCCAGGAATAGAAAGAAACGTTCCTGTATCCAGTAGAGGAGAGTAAAATGTACACTTGGAACAGAAAGAAAAGTTAATGGAGGAAGAGTGAATATCAATGCCTAGTCTCGCCATAGCACGTCAGTTGCAACTGTTTTTTGACGTAAAATAAATAAATAAATAAATGCCTGTTATAGCAAGGAACTTTTATAGACTGAACAGGCTGAGAGTAAATATTAACGTCCGAAACACAAGAAAGTAAATGGATCCAGAGGAGTGAATATGAACGCCTGTAACATAAAGAAAAGTCCATAGTCAGCATACGAGGAGTGAATATGAATGTTCGAAAGAGAAGGAAACGTTCATGAATCCAGCAGAGGAGAATGAACGCCTATAACAAGGAGATGTTCTTCGAGTCAGCAGGCATGGAGTGGATATAACGCTCGAAACAAGGAAAAGGTATTGTGGAATTCACTAGACGGGAAAATCTCTTTCCCATCGTTTCATAAAGCAGTTGATACTAACTTGTTCAAAAGAAATGTATGGTTTAGTTATACGCGACATATGACTGAATTAATATACATATTTTAAACCCATGGAAGAAACCACAGTTACCTATAAAACATTATTTTTACGTTACAGACGATGTACAGACGACAATGGCTCAAATATTGTGAGAAGCAGGCGAAATCTTATTTTCAAAACAATTTAAATACAAATTTACTATAAATATCGTAACATTACATTTTTGTCAAGTAAACATACATTTCATGAAACACTCTTGGAATTGTGGGTGTCCCGTATGAACGTTTTGTTTACCTACTTTTTTTTACACTACACATCTAGGCCGGTTACTCAAAAATTATTCAGGTTAAAAAAAATAATGACATTGTTTAGAAATCAACACTTGAATGAAGTTATGTAGAAAGCATTCAAGAGTCAAGAGAATGGTTGCCAAACGGTTTCGAAAGTTGGGACATGTCTTAAAATTTCTAACATCAAGGATTCACACAGAAAATTAGATTAATTGTGGATACCACTGTAGAAAAATCTATATATCCACTCCACGGAAAATACAAAATCCCAAAACATTGTTTCATGGAGTTCATTATTAATTTTCGAAGACTAATGTTTCGAAGATTACAAACTCCAGAACGGTACAACCACTCTTCAGTGCCCACACAGAATTGTAAATGTTTATGAAAATGTAATTGAAAGGTATTACATATACCAAGATCTATATGCGTATATTTTAGGGAATTAAACATAGTATTAAATAAAGAATGAAAATCTAACTAGTAGTTAATGTCGAGTTTGTGAAATTATTGAGTGTGACATTTTATTGTAGAACTTAACTCGGACATTGTCCATAGTCCCGCACTCGTTTATTCGATCCAGGCTTCCTTTCAAGTCTGCCCGCCGTATAGTTTTAGGGAACATTTGGCAGGCGCACTTCCCTTAAACACCTGGGTGTGACTCACTTTCTGCGCCAAATCTCTATCTCAATGAACTACCGGGAGCGGTAGCTCAGTGCATCAACTGATGCCACTGCAGCGCCTCTGACCGGGAGGTCCTAGGTTCCAGTCCTGACGGCGGCAGGATTTTCGACACTAGCTTTTCAGCTAGGTCGAATTCAGTCGCTGCCTGGAGGAGAATTCTAGCGGCCGGCTGCTATGATCGGTAGTTTTCCGTGGTTTCTCCGATCAACACCAGGCGAATGCCGGAGCAGTACCCTATCAAACGGGCCACGGACCGCGCGCGATCTTTCCTTCCTCTTCCTTGTCATATCCTCTCCCCTACACACACACACTTACACTAACATGCACTACACTACCACATATTCCAGGAGATCGGTCGGGAGCTTAGAGCTTGTCCCGGCTGGGGCGGTGCCCCGCCGGTGGGAGAGTCCTGGTAAGGGGGAAACCCCACTAACCGACAGTAGGTCGGCGCCGGATCTCGCCATCCAGCGGGGGAAGATTACCGCCATCTCCCGAGAAAAAACAAGCACTGCACTTACGGGACTAATGACCAAAGCCATTGACGCGCCCGGAAACACGAAAAAACCAAACTCAATTAACTCTACCCGAGCTTCGTGGCTGGGACTAAGTGGGAACTCGTTAAGCCGGGAGATTGCTGGAGGGATTTAATTTTGCTTGCCAAAGTTCTTCTACATGCCTCAAGCATGATATGGTTGTTGTGGGAATTTCCGCCCTTAAAATATTCACGCTCGTGAACTACGGCCCAGCTCACGCAATGGGGTTTCAGAGGCCAGTAAACTCACGACTCGTCCACCGTTGTGGGTGCAACCACCAATGTGGCTGCAATGACAAGCAATTGGTTGGTTGGTTACTGATTCCGGGCGCGGAAACAGCTTAAGCCATAAGTCCCGTAATGTAGTTCATATTTTTTCATAGGGAAATGGCGGTGATCTTTCCTCGCTGGATGGCGAGATCCACGACGACCTACCGTCAGCCAGCCGGGTTTCCCTCAAACCAGGACTCTCCCACCAGCGGGGCACCGCCCCAGCCGGGACAAGCTCTAAGCTCCCGACCGGTCTCCCGGAATATGTGGTAGTGTAGTGAATGTTAGTGTAAGTCTGTGTGTAAGGGGGAGAGGATAGGGCAAGGAAGAGGAAGGAAAGATCGCGCGGTCCGTGGCCCGTTTGTTAGGGTACTTCTCCGACATTCGCCTGATGTTGATCGGAGAAACCACGAAAAACTGCCGATCAGAGCAGCCGGCCGCTAGAATTCTCCTCCAGACTGCGACTGAATTCGACCTAGCTGAAAAGCTAGTGTCGAAAATCCTGCCGCCGTCAGGACTCGAACCTAGGACCTCCCGGTCAGAGGCGCTGGAGTAACATCAGTTGATGCACTGAACCACCGCTCCCGGTGACAAGCGATTGAAATTGCGGGAAGCACAGACACATTTAATGACATTCTTCATTTCACGTCAGCCCGCACCAAGAGAGATAAAACCACTGCGGGCGGATAACGCCGTGTGTGAGTGCGCGATGGGCGTGAAGCCGAGTGTTGAGAAGCGGCGGGAGGGGGGAGGGGAATAGCGGCAAACCCCAACTCTTTCGCGTGCGCGCTGCAAAAATTGCTCCTCGCCCGGGGACTCGTTACCGTCGCGGGCCACGCCCCCTCGTCCCCACTCCCAGCACTCCTCGCACCCTCTCTGCGACTTCGAACAAAGGAAAGCGCGTCTTGCCCTGCGTCGCTCCGTGCACTCTGCGACGCGCCTTTCGCCCATCCCAGACTTTAGTCGTCTCGTGCTGACTGGTTTGGAATAAGCATATCCGACGTCTGCACTAGGTTGTGCCTAGATCCGTCCTGCCCTATTTGGCCTCACTCGTTTCCGGTGGTCTTTCGATGTTTTTTTCGTCTTGCCTCTTCCACTCCCGTAATGTCTCATTCGGACTCATCTGTTGATTGATTGATTGATTGTTTTTTCGGGTTTCCGGGCGCGTCAACTGCTTCGGTCATTAGTCCCGTTAGTGTAACGTATGTTTTTTTCGGAAGATGGCAGTGATCTTCCCCCCACTGGATGGCGAGATCCGGTGCCGACCTACCGGGGCGAGATCCGGAGCCGGCTAGTGGGGTTTCCCCCTAATCAGGACTCTCCCACCAACGGGCCACCGCCCCAGATGGGACAAGCTCTAAGCTCCCGACAGGTCTCCCGGAATATGTGGTAGTGTAGCGCATGTTAGTGTAAGTGTGTGTGTAAGAGGAGAGGATAGGACAAGGAAGAGGAAGGAGAGATCGCGCGCGGTCCGTGGCCCGTTTAGTAGGGTTTCGCCTGGTGTTGATCGGAGAAACCACGGAAAACCACCGATCAGAGCAGCCGGTCGCTAGAATTCTCCTCCAGACAGCGACTTGACCTAGCTGAAAAGCTAGTATCGAAAATCCTGCCGCCGTGGGGAGTGGGAACGTAGGACCTCCCGGTCAGAGACGCTGCAATGACATCAGTTGATGCACTGAGCTACCGCTGCCGGTCTCACCTGTTGAGAACCTTTACGGTCCGTTACGGATTTCCAGATTATCTCACTTGTTTCCATTAGTTCCACGCCACCTCGTATTCCTTCTTCCTGGCATAACGTGCCCTATCTAGCCAGTCGTTACCGCTCGTCCCTGTATCTCCTGGACTGCTCCATTCCGACCTACAACCAAGAACCCTCCCGGCCTGATTCTTCTTGTCACAGATTATCGCCCTTGTCATGTTTGACTCTACTCTAGATCACGCTTTGCGTCCCCGTATGTTTCTATGTTTCTCGTCGTGCCCGCTTCATTTTCCGTTGATCCGCGTCACCAGGTTATTCCCAGGTAATTTCCGCCGTGATCTACACCATTCCGACTTGTGCCAAGCCATCTAATTTTTCCGCGCTGACCCTCAGTCTGCTACTCTGTAGTTTAGGGAACGTTGTGATTATTCGACAACTCCCAATGATGTACCACAACTTCGTCGGTTGCCCCAAGCTGCTCACTATCTGCGTACCGCCCGGATTTCTTCATCACACTTTAGCTTTCCGCAAACCGATTCACCTTGGGATATCCCACCACAGCAACCGCACACACCATCTTTTTTACCCTCCCTCCCCTTTCTCACTCTGTCCTCTGCCTGTGCGTGTCCGCCTCCGCGAGCTGCCTCGACTTACACCACTCCGCCTCTTTACTCTTTACACCATACACCATCTTTTTTACCCTCCCTTCCTTTCTCACTCTGTCCTCTGCCTGTGCGTGTCCGCCTCCGTGAGCTGCCTCGACTTACACCACTCCGCCTCTTTACTCTTTACACCACACACCATCTTTTTTACCCTCCCTTCCTTTCTCACTCTGTCCTCCGCCTGTGCGTGTCCGCCTCCGAGCTGCTTCGACTTACACCACTCCGCCTCTTTACTCTTTACACCATACACCATCTTTTTTACCCTCCCTTCCTTTCTCACTCTGTCCTCTGCCTGTGCGTGTCCGCCTCCGCGAGCTGCCTCGACTTACACCACTCCGCCTCTTTACTCTTTACACCATACACCATCTTTTTTACCCTCCCTTCCTTTCTCACTCTGTCCTCTGCCTGTGCGTGTCCGCCTACGCGAGCTGCCTCGACTTACACCACTCCGCCTCTTTACTCTTTACACCATACACCATCTTTTTACCCTCCCTTCCTTTCTCCTCTGTCCTCTGCCTGTGCGTGTCGCCTCCTGAGCTGCCTTGACTTACACCACTCCGCCTCTTTACTCTTACACCATACACCATCTTTTACCCTCCTTCCTTTCTCACTCTGTCCTCTGCCTGTGCGTGTCGCCTCCAGAGCTGCCTTGACTTACACCACTCCGTCTCTTTACTCTTTACACCATACACCATCTTTTTACCTCCTTCCTTTCTCATTCTGTCCTCTGCCTGTGCGTGTCCGCCTCCGCGAACTGCCTCGACTTACACCACTCCGCCCCTTTACTCTTTACACCATACATCATCTTTTTTACCTTCTCTTTCCTTCTGACTGTCCTCCGCCTGTGCGTGTCCGCCTCCGCGAGCTGCCTGGACTTACACCACTCCGCCCCTTTTAGAGACCCGCGCAGTTGCTTCGCAGGGGACTTTCGCTCAATGGGACAAATGGGAGCGCGCCGCGAAACGCCGCTTGTGGGCGGCAGAGGGCGGACACACTCTGCACGATCCGCGATCACCTTGCTCCTTAGGGAAAGGTTTTATGAGGCCAGTTGGAGATACTTCTCACGATAGGCCTTCATTAAGGAGAAGGGTTGTGAAAGAGACGTAAAAAGGAGACGATTTATTGCACTCCCGAAATATCAGTGAATTCGTCATGAAAATGTTATATACCATGAGATGATCTAATGAAAATAATTTTGTATGAGAGTAAGATATGTCAATTTTTGTTGTAAATTGTTTTAATGAATAGGATTGTCACGAATTTAATGTGATAAATATTTTTAACAATATTAATACATTCGGAACAAAAATGGAAGCAACTCTTGATTTATGAGGCTTGATACTCTGGAAATAATTGCAAATATCTAGCCTCTTAGTGTGATCTATTGTAGCAAATAAATTATTTAAATATAAAAAATAAATTATTTTTAAAATAGCTTAATACGCCTATTTGCAATTGCATGAGTTACATATTTCTATTTAATTCATTTAACGTATTAATGATCTACTGATTTCTGAATAGTTTGTTTAGACAAATGTATAATATAATATAAATATATAATTTATATTATATATATATAATAATTTATATAAATATATAATATTGTAATCTAGCAGATGAAATCCTGAACCGCTAAGTCTTCCGTTAGTATTTACAATTATGTTGTTTTGATATAATTTTATAATCGTATAAAACATTCTTTTCAATTTGGGAAGTGTGTCCTCTTGCAATTATGTTGTTTTAATATTAATTTTATAATCGTATGAAACATTCTTTATTTTTTATAATCGTATCAAACATTCTTTACAATTTGGTGTAAGTGTGGTCTCATGCTTTCTGCTGTTAGCGTAAAGCGAGGACGAGCTCTCCAATCGGATGCCTCCTTTCCTTCTCTCTGCGCCTCTGCGTCTGGATTGTGAGAGATGATTAAAAAAGAAGATTGTTGGCGTTTTACGACGTGTGCTGCACCGATATTCACGTAAACTTGATCACGGAAACCACTAATGAGAACAGTGGATTTTCAAATTCAATTCAAGCAGGTTCCAGCAATTTGCCAACACATCATGAACATTTAACCAAGATCTAAAACATCATCGTTTTGAATAAATTATCGCCGCTATAGATGCTGGGAAATCGCGTGATAAATTGTGTAAAACATAATAGTTCTTAAAATAAGAAAGAAAAGAAATCGCTCGTAAATAAATAATGCACTCAAATTTAACTTCCAAGATGCATATTTTCGTGTTCTTTTTAGAAGAAACCGAAACGAAAAGGGACATGAAAATGTTTTACAGTAAGTGTAACTCAGATACGAATAGAATTTACTATGGCAAAGACTTTCCAATTAATGCGCTGATTTACGGTGCCCCGGCGAGCTAGTTGCTCCTTTTGCAAATGGCTGCAACCACTTCGGAGTGTTCTTTTAACTCGCCGGGAGAGGCGTTCCGTAGAGGAGAAAGAGGTCGGAGGCGGTGGGCGGAAACGGAAAAGACGTAAGTCACCTTCTGCTATCCTTGTTCTAGGAAGGCGACGTACGCCCAGCTCAGCGTTTTCTCTCGTTCTCGAGATCAATTACAAGAGTTCGTGAGAAATTTTGTGTACTGCTTTCGCCTTCCCTTGCGGTTTCTCTTACTGCTCACGTAGCGAGAGTCGTTTTCCACAGACTACTTCACCCATGTTGCTGATTGACCACTGTTCACATGCATTTAAATTTCAAACACTTCAAGATGTCTATCAGCAGAAAGTATTTAATTTTTTTCTTTACTGTAATTGGCGGTGATGTGCGTTCATTTCTCTAGTTTCTCTTATAGTATAAGTAGTTAAATAAATTTACTCTATGAATATTACTTATTCATTGGTAGTGATTAATATAAGCTTATAAAGTGTTTGCACGATCTACATTTTCGTTTCACGGGAAACAAGCCAGTTTACACGAACAAGATATTCTTAAAATAACTGCGCATTCCATTACAATAGCATTGAAACCTTACTATCAAATAAAAAAACCTAATTGTGAAATAGAAAGGAAAGTGGAAAATTTCAAGTCTACTTTTAGTTCTAATTTTAAATTCTGTTTTCAAGTCCTATAAAATACAATTTCCTATAATTTTCATAATTTTGCGTTTAATTTGTTCAATATAATTTTAATGTTTGTTTCGTGTAATTGCTTAGTATTTGTTCTAATAAAAATATAAACAAATCATTGCAGATTTCTTTGTCTCTGTAGGTATTTCGTCCATTGTTTTACATCAAATCATTCCAAGAAGCCGTAGTAGTATCTGAAGTGCAAAGTGGCTATCTTTTATTGTGTTCTTTGTTTATTTAATAATTTTATTTGAGTTTATCAGCGTATGTAATCGCAAAATGAAAGGTTTGGAAAATGCGTATGAAAATAATACAAAATGTGTGAATGTTCGGTGAGTTTAAATGGCACATTATGCGGACATATTACGCATTATGTGGACATACCAAACATCCACACCTACGCACCATAACAGCGATACTTACCCACCAAACATCCATAAATCTATAATCAAGTATTCGTTGTGTCGTAACAACAATATAACTCTTTTATTTGTGGCGATATGGCTCTTTTGATGAAAGTATATGCTATTTCTTGCTCATTAAAATAGTTCGAAATTACGTTTTACGTTTTCGGCGTTCGTTTCAAAACCCGTAATTTTACGAGTCATTATTCGATAATGAAAAAAAGATGATTACTTGATTAATAGCAAACACTTCTATTCTCATAAGAAATAATTCATTCTCGTAAATAGTTTTTCGCTTACTTTTTCTAAGTCTGTTCCCGTTGCTTTCGTTTCGCTCGTTGCTCGTTCGTACAGTATGCTAATTTTTACGATTAGATCTGCTGCAATAGAAAATGCGGCAACTCCCAGCTCTCTGGTGTGTTACGTAACACATTGGTAGGAAACGTTGCTCTTAATAGCACATGCGTCGTAGGTAAACATTTTTCAGGTACACGACCTCTGGTTATGCCACTGGTTTTGCACCAATCACATCAGTTAATGTGTATATTTAATGAATTTTTGAAACAATACACATTCACTATGGATGGACCACTTTGCTGGCCACTGCATACCACCTCGAGGTGGGGAGAGGATACAAACGTGCTGCAAAAATAAGAAGCATGATCATTTTACATAATTTTTTTACTGCTTGGAGTAGATTTATTTTACTTGGTGCGGTAGTCACGGATTCGCGACCGCACCCAATACGAAATTAAATAAGTGGAACTGCAACAGTACAAACTTTCTTGCATTATTTTTAACTTCAGCAACATTCGAAAACCCAGAGATAAAAAAAATGAAACCGATACCATTCTTTAGCGTACTTTACTCCATCTGTAAAAAATTAAAAAAAATTGAATCGGTTTTTGAGATTTAAAAAAAGTTATTAATTTAAATCCGAAAACACGAAAACATACTTTTTTCAAAAAAATGTACACAACTCTTTTAAAGATTTAAGTTTTTTAAATAGATTTTGCATGATAAAATTTATCATCAATATCGTACTTCGGAAATTATTACAATTCTGAATTTCTGAATTTACTTCTCAATTTATTACAATTTTCCAAAATACAGAGATAACCCAATTGGGATCAGCATTTTTACTGTGTTTTACCATATGCGGGAATATAGAAAATAAGGAACAAAGGAAAAAAGAAACAAAAATCTTGGAGCTGTTTTAAAGAAAATAAATGTTTAAAAATTGCCTTTTTCACGCAAAATTACGGGAAAACGTCACATGTTTTCAAAACACTTTCACATGACTTTATTTAAAACACTGTAAATGAGGAATTGATTTTATAAAGGAAAAAAATCACATTCTTTAATATTGTAGTTAAAAGGGAAATTCCAAAAAGTATGAACTTTTGCCATTTGATTTTTGAAAAGAAAATAACGAGTGCAACATTCTTTCAGAGTCTTATTCACTATCTGAGGAAACAAGTTCATTAAAAACTTTGGAGCCTTTGACGAGAAAGGTTTGAAAATGTTAAGGCTTCAAGTGAAGTACTCCCAACTATCAAAATGTTCGTTTCAAACTTGCAGTACCTCCAATTACTTCAGATCAATCAGGGACTATTAATTTTGGTGAAAATCATGTAAATGGTTTAGGCGCTAGAGTTGACCACAGACGAACGAATTGACAGATGTTTTGCCGGAAATTAATTTTTCGGTGTCAAGGATCCACAAAACATCGATTCTAATTAACGTGTTAGAGAAAGAAATTTACTACAAGTAGGAACGATATTCCTCCAGTTTTCAAAAATATCTATTTTGTATTTTTTATAATACTCGGGAATTATAAATGTTATTGACATTTATAATTCCATAAACTGCCCACAACATGGGCAGTTTAGAGTTTTAACATTTCCCATTATTTTCTCTTTGAATATTAACAACACATAACTCTTTAATTACAAATATTTCTGAAAAATGAAACATGAATGGGAATATGATAATTTTGTTTAAAAATTAAGGGAAAACTTTTATTTTGTTTCAATGAATAGAATTTGTGAACGCTTACGGATACAAAAAGACAAAAATTTATCAATCATATTTGTTGTATTTCAACACAAAGCAAATGCAACAAAATTATCTTTCATTAACCGAGAATGAATTAAACTATGCATAAATATTATCTTCAACGTATTATTTTGTCACGCGTAGCTAATCAATGTTACCACAATTTGTTCTGATGTCTAGAATTTTTTTTTACTTCGAGTACATTTTAAATTATCAGCATTTATGTGC
Organism: Teleogryllus oceanicus; assembly: GCA_964035755.1. Classification (NCBI taxonomy): domain Eukaryota; kingdom Metazoa; phylum Arthropoda; class Insecta; order Orthoptera; family Gryllidae; genus Teleogryllus; species Teleogryllus oceanicus. The sequence goes on from CAXIVR010000014.1 coordinate 41,346,009, forward strand.
TATTAAACACTGTTTTTTTTATAATTTACACGTCTATAAAATAGCTTTGAAAAATTCTAAAACTTACATATTTAAAAAAATAATCTCAAATGTATATATCTAACTCTTTCATAAACGTGACATTGATCAGCATGTTTTGAACAAACATTTCTTCAGAAAACTCGATTCAATAATACATAGGTCACGTGACGTTCTCTCTGTTCATTATAAAGGTAGAAATAAGCAAATATGATGACAGATTTTGCGTAAAGTTTTCTCCTTTTACACTGAAACGTAGATCGGTGTCCAAAATGTAAAGATGGAATATTAAATCCAGTTTTGATGATAAAACGACATGTTAATGATTTGCTTTGTAATAATTAATTATTTCACGGCCTTCAATTTTTAACCAGTAATTTTACGACCACCAATTACAGAAAAATTAATTTTTAAGTTACAATCTGCCTACCGTTTAGAGAGCGGAATTAATTAAAAACATATATACACGCTACTATTTGTATAAGCATTTATACGAGTACAATGATCGTTGGAATTATAGCTAGACTTCACGGTGGGAAAAATCTCACCACATCATGATACCTTACCACATCATGATATTACGTGTTATTTGAAAACAATTTTTTTCAGCTATAAAGTAATCTCCAGTAAGATAATATTTGCACTACTTTACAAATAATGAGAGACACAAGAATCACTCTGACTACTTCTTGGAACATCATTTCCTATCGTCTCAGACTAACGTGTTAAAATAATGCAATAGAAGCATTAATTATGTTAGGAGCCTCGATGTAATGTTCCCTCTTCTCGCTTCTCACTCTCGTTGCTGGCCCATTCTCCTTTTCTGCGCACTACTAGTGATCTTTCTCGCCTAGGTATTGGAAAGGAAAATGAGAACGTTGTCACAAAGTAGATATTGCGTACAAGCGAGAAAGCGGGCAAGCGAGCGATCGAACGGAATGGGGACGGACAAACGAGAAGGGAGGGGTGGGGAACGGAAGGAGCGAGCAAAAGAATGGTAGGTGAGCAAGAAGGTGAGTTGCCATTCTGTTCATTGATTAATTAGTGGCTCCGAACACGTCAACAGCTAAGGTCATTAGTCCCGTAACTGTAGTATGATTTTTCTTAGGGAAATGGCGGTGTTCTTCCCCCGATGGATGCCGAGATCCGGTGCAGACCTACGTGTTGGCTAACGAGGTTTAGGTTTCCTCAGCAATGTATCTCCCACCAGCGGGGCACCGCCCCAGCCGGGACAAGCTATAAGCTCCCGACCGGTCTTCCGGCGTGAGTGGTAGGGTAGTGAATATAAGTGTAAGTGTATGCAAGTAAGGGGTAAGAATAGGGCAAGGACGAGGAAGGAATGATCATGCGTGGTCCGTGGCCCGTTTGTTAGGGCACTGCTCCGGCATTCGCCTGATGTTGATTGGAGAAACCACGGAAAACTACCGATCAGAGCAGACTGCTAGATTCCAGGCAACGACAGATCTTGACCTAGCCATATAATTAGTCTTGAAAAATCCTACCATTGTCGGGTGTTGGACCTACAACTTCCCGATCAAAGGTGTCATTTTTTTGTATTTGAGATCGCATCAACATTTAGGTCATTAGCGACATTGATGCGTCATGAGCATTATTGATGTTAACGTTATGGTAACTGTAAAGATGAAACGACATTGTGATGATAAGGGGTGAAAGGACGAACACAAACACAACTATGCTCGAGGCGAGACTCGAATCCGCGACCATTCGGTCCGAGTTTACTACGACTCTACCGCCTTAGCGATCTCAGCTATCTTAACGGTTGATTATAAAAATCTCTATCGTACGCAAGCATTAACACTTTGTGGAAACTCCGGCATTCTCCAAGAGCCAGGCCTGCCCATTAACACGTTGCAATCTTATTTTAGTGTTGGACGATATAGAAGACAGTTATGTTATGACACTACTGCCTTAGCGATCTCGGCCACCGGATCGGTGGTGTCATTTCGTCCAGCGACTCAGGGGTACGTAAGATGTGCGCGTGGGTAGGAGGAAGGGGCAGAGGCGAGTGGGGGTTGGGATTTCCTAATACGGAGCGCTCGGTTGATTGATTGATTTCTTCGTGTTTCCGACCGCGTCAACTGCTTTGGTCATTACTCCATTTAGAGTAGTGCAGGTTTTTTTTCGCGGGAGATGGCGGTGATCTTCCCCCGCTTAATGGCGAAATCCGGCGCCGACCTACCGTCGGCTAGTGGGGTTTCCCCCCAACCAGGACTCTCCCATCAGCGGGGCACCGCCCAAGCCGGGACAAGCTCTAAGCTCCCAACCGATCTCCCGGAATATGTGGTAGTGTAGTGCATGTTAGTGTAAGTGTGTGTGTGTGTAAGGGGAGAGGATAGGACAAGGAAAGAGGAAGGACAGATCGCGCGCGGTCCGTGGCCCGTTTGGTAGGGTACTGCTCCGGCATTCGCCTGGTGTTGATCGGAGAAACCACGGAAAACTACCGATCAGAGCAGCCAGCCGCTAGAATTCTCCTCCAGGCAGCGACTGAATTCGATCTAGCTGAAAAGCTAGTGTCGAAAATCCTGCCGCCGTCAGGACTGGAACCTAGGACCTCCCGGTCAGAGGCGCTGCAGTGGCATCTGTTGATGCACTGAGCTATCGCTCCCTGTACGGAGCGCTCGGGCGATCGTGGCTTGGCCTCCCAGTGCCTTAGGTGACCTCAATATTGCGCACTCCGCGTGTGTTTGCGTTGGCCAAACAGGGGCAGCTCGAGAGCTACCACACGCGCGCTTCTCATGACGTCGCTGGTGCGATGAGGAAACTAACATACAGACCCTTGCGGTCGCTCTATCGTCATGTCACTCAGGGAAACGATTTTATTTTTAAACCCTTCAGTGCTAGCGCTCAAAATTGGACCTCGAGTGGTCGTGCGGATGACATTGATTGGTTGATTTTTTCGTGTTTCCGGGCGCGTCAACTACGTTGGTCATTAGTCCCGTTAGTGTAGTGCAAGTTTTTTTCCGGGAGATGGTGGTGATCTTCCCCCGCTGGATGGCGAGATCCGGCGCCGACCTACCGTCGCTGGTGGGGTTCCCCCTAACCAGGACTCTCCCACCAGCAAGGCACCGCCCCAGCCGGGACAAGCTCTAAGCTCCCGACCGGTCTCCCGGAATATGTGGTAGTGTAGTGCATGTTAGTGTAAGTGAGTGTGTGTGTGAAGGGTGAGGATAGGAAAAAGAAGAGGAAGGAAAGCGCGTGGTCTGTGGCCGGTTTGGTAGGGTACTGCTCCAGCATTCGTCTGGTGTTGATCGGAGAAACCACGGAAAACTACCGATCAGAGCAGCCGGCCGCTAGAATTCTCCTCCAGGCAGCGTCTGAATTCGACCAAGCTGAAAAGCTAGTGTCGAAAATCCTGCCGCCGTCAGGACTCGAACCTAGGACCTCCCGGCCAGAGGCGCTGCAGCGACATCAGTTGATGCACTGAGCTACCACTATCGGTGCGCGGATAACAATTGTAATCCATTTTAAAATATCTTATTAACAATATTTTGTATGAAAATCATCTTTTTGTTCAAATATAAACGAGTAATAGTATTTAAAACACTGACAAGTTACAAAATACTATAAAATTTATTTGAACGTTGCTGTATTGCAAATTCTATGAAATGGCATACATATTTGCAAAGATCATGGTTTTAAATAAATGTATGTAATTATATGCTTGTAGATATTTGTGTTTGAAAATTCTTGTATTCTCTATGTTATGTGCACTTAGTACACTTTGCATTACAACTATTAAATATCGCTGTTTGACGTAATTGTTTAAATTTTGGACCCTTTATTCTGAACGTAATTCAGTGCCAACAACAGATGAACATCTCACACATATTTTCTTAATGTGTTCTGGGTACATCCACTGAACACAATGTACGCAGTACTGTCGAGTGAGCTTGTTTCGTTTAAGTCCACAGAGACAACAACGTCTCACGTTGCCCTTTGGTGACTCCGAACACCCCTCGATCCCTTCTCGGATTCCCTACAGAAGTCTCCCGCGTGTTCGTATGGCTGTTGGTACAGTGTTTCTCTCTATCTTCTTTTTCATTCCTGATTTCATAAGAGACAAAGCAAAATCTCCTCATAGTCAACGAGTCTTCCCTGCATATACATTCACAGCATTGATTGCAGTGATATTCCTGATGTCCGCGTATTTCAAAAACTGAACCGCGAGTGGTCGCACGGATTACTATTGTAATCCAAGCTCTTTCCGACGCTTATCGCTTGTACAGAGGTTATCACTTGAGTCATATTTCGCTATATTTTTATATCTGGAACCTTCTACACAAGGTACAGAAAAGTCCATGCGAAAGGTTTGTCAACTGTCGCTGTAAACAGCGAATCAATATGACTGGATTACAATAGTAATCCACGGGACCACTGAAGGGTTAGAGGCGCACACTTTTTTTTTAATTTTCAGAAAAGTATTCAATCGACAACAGTTGAAAATTGTTTACATGCCCAAGTAATTGTAAATGCACTAGATAAATTTGATTCCATTGTGTGTGTATTGAACATTTTCTGTCTTTGCGCTCCTTTTCGCGGGCATTCAGAAGGACACCCTGTTTTTTAGAACTAGATCAATATTCTCTATGTTTCTGAAATTACATAACTGTCATCTACATCGTCCGCCAGTAAAATAAGATTTCAACCTGTTTATGGGCAAGCCGGTATCTGGGAGAACGCCGGTGTTTCAACAAAGTGTTTATGCTTGCGGACGATTAAGATTTTTTTAAATCAACCGATAAGAGTTGAAAGACGTCACTATCACTTTAGGTTAACAAATTATAATAATGAAAGTTCTAAGCGATGAAATAGAAACTCCTTACGTAAACAACGATAAAGAGAATAATGTACATTCTGAATAAAATACGTTTGAGTGCGAATGTCAATAGAATGTGTACCTTTACGTTACGAAGTATGGTTAATGGCAAATGAGTCGAATCAAATCGGGATAAGCCAATTAGTTTGTAAAGCTGCCACTAATTCTGCTCCAGATTGTAGGAATGAATACGTCTGTGTATCCATCACGGCCAGGCAGTGTCGTGCGAAGTATAACAATGCTGTCATCTGCACTGATGGGATCCCCTCTCATGATTTAATTTCCTGCACCGCCGCCTGACTTTCCAGCTGGATATTGTGCCACTACCCTGCTACATTTCTGACCTTTTGCCCCGTTCGCCTGCTATGTAGTCGCCTCGTTCCTCATTTGCTCTGTCATTCCATGTTTATGTTCCCCTGTCTAATCTCAGAACTCAGCCATCATGCAGCTACGCCCCGGCCCAATCCACGCCACAGTCCAGTGACCCAGATTTTCGGCTGTTTCCGTTTATATTACATCATCCTCATTCTTTTTCTTATCCTTTGTCTCTTCCTCTCATTTTCTTTTACCTCTTTCCACGAGAATCATTTTACATTCTATGTAAAAATTTCATACAATATATGTATAAAGTATATAAATATATAAATAAATATTTACATTCTATGCTTGCATCTTTTGTTTGCTAATATGAAATTGGTTGAAACCTTGCCAGAAATTGGAATAATGAGAGGGACGTTATTCTAGCACTCGTTTTATTTTGCACGAAATTCCACGTATGGGTGGGTTACTGCACAATATTGCACGTTAGGTAATGCTGCCTAAAAGTGCACGTTTTGAGATTTTACTGACGAATTTTGCATGGCATTGCATCGGGCTATTATGAGGTCAGATACGGAAGTTATGATTGTTGATTTGGATTTGTGGTGAAATTGTGAAGGCAATTGAGAATTTTCTATCATGTCGGGACACTTCGAATAATGGTGTATATCATGTTGTACAAGAAATGTCTTAAAATAGTTTTTGTGATTTACGCGAAGTTCGAAAAATCAGTTTGTGTTTTCGTAAAATTCAACCTTGAATAATTTCATATTATCGAATCTAATGCTATTTAGTAATTAAAATGTAGGTACGTCTTAATTTCGAAATGCTAATATAGTAAAAATAAAAATGGCCACTATTGCCTTTACAAAATCATTCAAAATGCACTATGCGGAAAGAAATATTTTTCTCACAAGCATACATACGCCAGCGGAAAAGTTCATGTTATTTTTTAATAGTTTTCAATATCCAAATAATTCTGTAGACGCCTATCGGTTCAAAATCTAATGTACTGTTTCGATCACTGGCAAATCACGAGAAATAAAATTTCGACATATATGTGTTAGAAGTTTTCGGTAGATTGAAAGAAAACACGTTAACAATTTATGAATTAAGTAGTATACAATTACCAAAAGACTTCGTACAAGTTCTGTTAAAATAGTAAAATTTATTGTAAAAATTATAACAACGATCACCATTCAAAATTCTTATTTTTCGGGATCTGTCAGTGTGGCAGACCAAGAACGGCTGTCTATAATCTCATTGCGTTGCGCACTCACACCGACTCATTCCCGGAATCCATTTCATACGTGACTGCTCTTCGTGCGTGTTGGGCAACACTGTTGCGGATCAAAGACGCTTTTGCCCTGCACTAGGGTGGGTTTCAGTGCAACGAATGGAAACGTGACAAACGCGACAATTGCATTTCAAATTCACCGAATTTCTCGGAACAGACGTCCTCTGAGGTACAAGAGAGAATGAACGCAGTTTCTGACCATTTTAGCAGCGTGTACACGTACGTAAAGTGAGTCTCAGTACACAGATAAGTATAAATGTAGAACGAAGTTTTACCTGTATTAGTTGTTAGAATTTTTTTCAAGAAAATAATTTCTCAGAAAATAATTTGAATATATATATATATATATATATATATATATATATATATATATATATATATATATATATATATATGTGGGGACAGGTTTATTACAGTATATTTGTCGTAAATGGGCGAAATGGTTAGGGCAAATAATGAGCAAAATGGCGCCTTAGTAACGACGTCGTGGTTGTTGTCAGGATAAACAAACATTCATCTGACCGTGGAGGTGGCGGCGTGAGTAGGAGGAAATATAAGAGATTAGTAGATTGGTTGAAGAAGCGTCGACTGATTATTAAATCGGAAGTTTGAGCATTTTGTCGAAATAAAAGAAAGGCGAGGCATTGTGGGTGTTAAAAGGGAGGATAAAATTCATTCGGTCGCATGTCGTGACGGTGAACAATTCGCTCGTGAATAGATGAATTTGTGCATGTTAGGACTTATAAAAATTCGGGAGTCTACAATACGTGTTGGGCTTTGAAATATTTCCGTGTGGTAGAGCAAGAATCGGACTTGAGGGACATATTCAGACTCTGAATATTTTCGCGGCAGAACCAGAAGTGAACTTGTGATACTTCTAAGATTTGGGGAACGTGTCGAGTTCCTAATATTTTGCTGTGCATCAAAATAAGACTTGGGGTTTTTTTTCGCGAGTGAACTCTAATCATTCTAGAAGGTATAAATGTATTGGTTCCAAACGATACCGGAATTTGCTTATTTTCTTGCTATAAACGGAAGATAGAACTGAGAGATTTGTTTTGCTGTGTAATCATAAAAGCACTGGATATTTATATGGTGTGAACGGGCATCAGACATAATATAGTGGAGCTAGGACAAATATTTGAGTGGTGCAAAGCGGTGAATCGGCGGTGTTCGTTTTCAAAGAAGATTCGTGGTAATTGGACTTCGGGACTTCGGAGCTTCAAATAGAAGAAGGGAAGGCGTTTCTTCGAAGTAGCACCAATCAAGAGCACGCGAAGACCAGAATCGCCGTATAAGGTTCGAACCAGGTCATGACTAAGAAAGTTTCTCAATGTAATTTTTTTTCATTTTGATTTGCTGCATTGATAAGAAATAAACAGTAAGTTCTCTTGAAAGAAAGATAAAATGATTTTCATTGGCCAATTCAAGCTAATAAGTAGCTAGATCAAATAATCTCTGTTTTCAGATTCCTCGCCATTCTGTATAGATGGCTGATCGGGTAATCGGCTATTAATAGATAATAGCGATTATTTCTGACGTGACCCATCGACCCAGCTAGCGGCATAATATTCAGTTTTTTATCAGAGTAATAATAGTTAAAATATTATAGTAACCTTTTTCCTGGCGCCCATGTTATTAGAAATTTGGAAACGGGTTACGACGAATCGCCCAATAAGTAGCAGTTTGGGGTATGTTTCAATATATATTGAAACGCACCGCGTTTCTGCCTAAAGAAATGGTGATACAACAAGTAAGCACGCGGCAAAAAGGTTGTCAGAGAGCGCTCGCTAGCCACAAGAAACAGTTACGGGCGGCGAAGTGTTGTCGGTTGGCCGAAGGCGTGAGAAAATACGCCGCGAGGCTTCAGTGTACGGCCGGTCGCCTGTAGGGAAGGAAGTACCTGGGACTGCTCCGCGTTCGAACAAGGTAGAATAGTGTCGCGAACGAATGAACGCTGCCAAAAGTGATTGACGGACGAGTTGTGCTAGATATAACCATCATTAGTAGCTCGGACTTAGTGCCAGAGTAACAGCTATTATTCGGGGTAGTACTGATCGAGAGAACTGGTGTGCAGAGGAGTACGCCACGAGACTAGTAGCCTGGCGAAATGGTGAGACACGTGCTAGCAAATTGTACCTTTAATAATTAGTGGCGTTTGTCAGCTCGCGGAAGGTGACATCGAGTAGATGTGGGTGAACTGGAAATGAGTTCAGCGGGAAGGCGCAGAGGCACCGTGGGAAGATTACGCTGGAGAAGGTGCTTTGGAAACGCAGCGCATCGCATCGGTTGCCCCAGTGGAGCGGGCATAGGCAGCACAGCGAAGGAGTACGAGACAACCCTAGAGTCCCCGAAGCCGCCGACGCTCGAGGGGGGAGTATTAAACGGTAAATATTTCCTCGATCGATGTAAGATCGAAAGAACTAACAGTGATTCTGGGTGAGGTAAAGAAAAGGATAAAGACCACCACAGATATTTGTAATCAATAGTGATTTGTGTAGAATAATAAATAATTCATGTTTGTTTTGTTCACCGAACAGTGGTGTCTGATTAATAACCCCGAGCCCATTCACGAGAAAGAACACCTGTCCCTTGGATTACTATTTATTTATTATGTTAGATAACCTTTATATTATCAACGAAAAATCGGTTAAAATCACAATAATATTATTTCCACCATTGGTGAAGTGGGTCAGGACTAGTTTCTCAGAACTAGTTAAGAAACGAAAGAGTACAAAATAAATGAAAACAGAACTAGTAATTCTTAAAAAATTAAAAGAAATATTATGTAGATATAACAAGAAAGGAAGTTGATTGTACACAAATAAATGCAACATATCCTCTCTGTGTGGAGACTATGTTTTTTGTGTCTTTTATACATTAAGGGAAATCGCTTGAAAAAGTGTATATTGTTTGAAGATTTTTTTGAGAGTGATTTTTGTACTTTCCCTCAATTTTGAATTTCGTGAAGATTGTAAAAGGGAAACAATTAGTGAATTTTCTTCTACTAAACGAGTAAATCAAAATCTTCTCTATTGTGTTATTCGGCTATTCGTGCATTATATCCTCAAAAATCCACTCCTTGAAATTTAGAATTTCTTTCTTGTGTCATTGCCCAGCGTGAGGTCAGATCAATAATTACAACACGATCAGAACATTGCCCAGTGTGAGGTCACGATAAATTTCATTAGCTTAAGAATTAATTGGGCGCCGTTCTGATCAAATTATTATTTGTTTTACGCTGGATAGACCTCCACAAGTTTCATTAGCTTACTAATTAATTTCAATTCGATCAGATTGGCTCACCTGACATGGAGCAAATAATAATTCGATTAGACTGTGTTTATATGTAATAAATCCAACGTAAATGGTACTATTTATTTAAAATACATACAATTACCATGGAGAGAAAAAGGAATTCCTGAGTCTCACAGATCCAGTTCGAGCATTCCTGTTTGGAAATGCGGCACGAGCCCTGCCGAGTTAAACAAATAAATATATCATTTTTTGTATGTAAAACGTCGAAGTCCTCAGTTTGTCTTCTTGAGGTGGCTTTCTTTAGCAATCAAGACCTACGTGTGAGTGCATTTGAAATGAATGTATTGTGACCAACGATTCAATACCACTATATTTATTATATTTTAAATTAAATTTAATTATTTTTGAAATTTTTTACGACAATTCGCATGAATCACCGCGCTCGACAGTGTTTGGCCTGCCCATTTTTTTCTTTTCAAGTTTGCTAAAATGTTTCACCCAAAATGAGCAAGATTAATTCTAAACAACACCTAAACATAATAAATTATCTCTTATTACTTAAAAATTCAATCGAAAGAGTACTCAAGCTAACGTGAAGCAATCAAAATATGTAAACTTAAATGTTATACCTTGTTACACCTTTACTCTCACATTATAAAATATCTAATAAATTTATACTTATTTCGGTAGCATTTATCGTTCAGCTCTTCAACCGTTTGTCGTTCTCAGTTCTGCGAAAAGAAAATATCTGCCAACCCGCTGATGAATACGTTGCGTCCTGGAGCATGGCATATATATTTTTTCTCATTTGAGCGTCGTTTCGACCGAGCATTCAGGTTTGTTCCTTTGATTTTTTAAAGATTTTTAATCTAATATTTTCGTATGATAAATAACATAGAAATATAAATATTTTTACTTAAAAATAAACAGAAAATACAAAATACGAATGTGGGCCATTCATAATATGAGAAAGTAAATCTTATCAGATAGCCCGAGAATTTTGGACTTCATCCCCACAGCCAAGGTTAGCCTACAACGTAAATCATGCATCAGTCTTCGATGACAATGTTTTATGCATCCATTGCGTTGGCGGGTATGACAGGTAATAACGCTGGGTCAAACAACGTAAGATATCCTCTGAGTTTTTCAGAATGCGTTGAGATCTACAATACAGTGCATCTTATGAACATGGACATATATATCAAAGTAAAATGATTATAATAATAACAAATAATATTATTATAATTGAAATATACGTATAAACACAAATTCGTTAAATTCAAAATAGAAATGTGGGTGTAACATAATATATAAAATACTTACAATATGTTTTTGCTGTTCGTTTCTAGATGTAGGCCTGTGGGGTTGATAAGACCGCTCCTGCAAGTCGTTCACTCGTAAAAGAAATTACAATCCACACACGACATTAAAAAAAATAAACAGCACTATATGATGAGTAAATATGTCCCTGAGGAATACCTGATCTGCCACTGACTCAGTTCACTTTATGGCCAATTTTTTTATCTTTTAGATTCTCCAATTTAATTATGTGTGACCTTGAATGGATTTTGATCTTGTCTGTCGAAATTGAATCACATCATGATAAAACAATAAGCAATAGAAAATGATATGTTTCTCTGTTAAAGTACTTCTGTTTGTTTACATGTGTATTATTCAGCAATATTTCTTATCGAGTTAACAGTCTGTAGGATCACAGTTTTGAGACATGCAAACTAGCCATTATATTTCTTAATACATGGTTTGAAACGAACTTTTTATGTCAGACCTTTATCAGATTTTGTAAATGTTTGTTTTGAGGTAACGACAGAAATGGAAAACACTAATGTGAGTTTCGTAACTCGCTCTTCGAGTAAAAAAGTGCACGACCTCATTTTTCTTCAAAAACTCATCAACTTTGAGAGTGTTGCATGAAAACCCATTTGCAAAACTTCATATTCTTGTTATTTATGATCTTATATTTCTAGCTCGCTAATTTTATATTGCACTTTTTCTCTAATCGTAACACCTTTCCTTGGATTTTTTGAAGTAGTTTTGAAGCATAGTTGATAAAACATAACAGCTCTTTGGAACGAGCCAGTAGATTTAAATCAAAATTTTTGTGCATCAAACCGTCACAGTGTTATGTGAAATTCTAACAAAACCTAACATGTGAGGTTGTAATTCTGGAGTTTTAGTACAACGCGGATTTTGAGATCAATTTACTTTTCAAAAGTTTCATTGTCCTATAATACTATTATCATGTTTACTTATTATGTGAAATTTCATTAACATATACCAATTAATCGATACAAATTTAAAAAGAATTGGAATGTGAAATTTAGATTATATGATTTTCTTATCAAAATATTTTCTAAAATGAAGATCGCATATGTTTTTCCTTTCGGGAATTTCTGATAATATTTTCTAAGAGATCTTGTTGATATTATGTGTGAATTTTAATACTGTCTACGATAGCTCGATGGCAAACTCTTTGTCTCCGTAGCATAAATGGTCGTGAGATTTTAAGGTTCCGGTTCCTACCTTGGTGGATTCTGGTTGCTATCTAAATAACTAGGTCAAACTCAGCCGCTGTCTGTAGGAGAATTGAAGCGGCCGACTACTCTGATCGGTAGTTTTCCGTGGTTTCTCCGATCAACACCAGGCGAATGCCGGATCAGTACCCTACCAAACGGGCCACGGACCGCGCGCGATCTGTCCTTCCTCTTCCTTGTCTTATCCTCTCCCCTTACACATACACTTACACTGACATGCACTACACTACCACGTATTCCGGGAGACCGGTCGGGAGTTTAGAGCTTGTCCCGGCTGGGGCGGTGCCCCGCTGGTGGGAGAGTCCTGTTTAGGGGCACACCCCACTAGCCGACGGTAGGTCGGCGCCGGATCTCGCCATCCAGCGGGGGAAGATCGCAGCCATCTCCCGAGAAAAAGCATGCACTACACTAACGGGTCTAATGACCAGAGCAGTTGACGCGCCCGGAAACACGAAAAAATCAATCAGTCAATCAAACTTACAAGCGGACCTTACAAACGGACTAATATAGACGTGTACTTTACAAGCAGTACCTTACAAACGGACTTCGGCCCATATCCTTGTCTCCTGCTCTCCCCCCACTCACACACACTTACTCGTACATTCAGTACACTACCATACATGTCGGAAGACCCGACTGGAACTTGGATCTTGTTTCTGCTGGGCTGTGCCGATAATGGAGATACTTGGAGGGGGAAACCACTGTAAGCAGATCGTCACGTACCGCTGGGAAAAGGAACACTGCTACCTCCCGGGATCTAACTATCACAATACTTACGGGACTACTGACCTAAAAAGTTGACGCATCTGAAATAAAAACCATTCATTCGCTTATAAGAAAGTCTTGAAATGCCATTTACAACTTAGGAGATACGCCTTACATCCTATCGTCTTTGATTTCCTAATCACCAATATCTTGTTTTTCTCTTTTCCATGTGCAGAAGAAAGAAAATATTTGAAACAAACTTATAAATTAATCCACGAAACGACTCTAGGTAATCAATGTATCAGAATTTTCTTCCCAGAATCGACATTGATACTGGAAATTGATATATTAAAATATTAAATTCCTTAGGCGATGAAGGGTAGATGTACAAGAGGGAAAATGAAATAAATTAGGAATGAGAAAATCTTTGCAATGTGTTTACACCCTCATGTATAGTATAACACCGCAGAATGCACTCATCTAGTCCAATGCATATTTTAGTTGTTTTTTAATCCCATCTATTTTTATTACTCATGCAATAGGTATCCTGGGAAAATCTCTGAATTAGACCATATAAGGACGAGTCTGGTAGATGTTTTCCGAACGTCACGATGTGTACTTTCTAGACGCATAAAACAATGATTATTGGCACCTCTAAAACCCTATGGCAATAAATTGTCTTTGAAAAGTAGTTACCATGTCAAATGGCGTGTGATTGTGATTACCTTACAATCACCCATGAGGACGGAAAAATAGTTTTGTTTAACAACCATTAAGTTGAACATATTTCCCGGTTTACTTACTACTTTTAACTTCATACTTGAGGGCATTGTTGGATGTACAAAAATGTCAAAATAATCAGTGGATCCCATGTACGTAGGAGAGGATCGTATTCCTAAACTACGTTTGTATCATAAAAACACTACATTAACAACATGAATAAATTTATTATCATCATTTTATTACTAAATAATATGCATAAACATACGAGAAAATCTCATTCTAAATATTATCGTCCTGGAGTGTTACATTTTACCACTTTCCAAGAGTCCTTTTGGATGCTTTTTGATTCCGTTGCTTTCCAAAACGAAAGTGGATTAATGATAATCATATACAAGCAGGGAATATAGAGTACTGTGCAAAGGTAAACTGAACACATAACTTTGTGAAATGTTTCGGCAAGGTAGTGATTTTATGTGTAGCAGTATACACTGCCATGAGCTTGGAAATCTATGAATTGCTAATGTGCAGATTAATTCTGCATAGCGTTATGACGCCAAGCAAGCTGTAATAATGTATACACAACTAGGTATAAAATAAAATACAGGAATTGGGCACGATCTCCATAATAGTCTTGAATAGTACAATAAAACGAATACAAATAATACAAATTTTGGGTAAAAATACGTTTAAAAATTAAAATATTGTGACTGGCGCAAATATTGTAATTAATCTCTAATACAGATTGTTTTTAACCTGACAGTTTTCCGGATTAAAGGTAATTTTGATAAATATCAGATATATAATTGTGTTTTCAGTTATCAAAAACATTACGTTATTATACACTTTACATTTCTCCATAATTTTCTCTCGCAAATCAAAGGGATGATGGGAAGTTAAGGTATTACAATGACCATAATAAGTATGACAGTTTTAGTATTTTCTCATATACCAAGTAATTGGCAGGTTTCGTTATCAAACACTTGAAATAATTGCGAATAATAAAATACCTTTAGTTCACTACAGCTTTCATTTTATTTACAAACACTGCCACATTTATTGGGCTGACTTACATTACACATAAGTTTATGTTTGTCAGCACCACGCACACGATACACATCGCGTTTCACGAAATCTGCGATGTTAAATTTACGATTAGTTAATAGTCCAAATACACGCTGTAATGTTAGCGCAGTTCAGAACAGAAATTTTTGACAGGTATGTTGTAGATGTTAAGTAGCATATTTAACTTACACAGTTTCACAGCTTCTGGAGAAGTGATCAAACAATTAATGTTTGACAATCAACATCGTTCAAATTGTAGAACAAGTTGTTGCCAACATAATAATATGAAAGAACTAGGTAGTGAAGTTTCATTTTGATGATAATACATTCTACAACATAGTGAAACAATCACCAAGATTTATGAACATTAAACAAAAATATGTTGTTACATCTCGATTTTGTAACTTAATCCAACATTTTCCTCCTAAATTTAACCATCACTGATGATTTACTCAAATGACAACAAAATACATTGACACAGTTTTTTTAATGTTCCCTTGGATAATTCAGGCGGTGAAAAGAGTGCAACAAAGCGTTTTTGCAACAATTTCAACGTCACTCGCAAACACTCCCGGGAACGCAGGCGGTGAAGGCTGCGTCTCATAAAACTTTAAATCATTGGTAGTGAATCCCAGATTACATGTATAAGCGTTCCGAGTGTCGATAGAACCCTATTCTTGGCGTAAAGCTTTCAGAGCGGACAATTTATCTTTCTTCGAAAGTGACGAAGCAGCTGCCTCCGCGAGACGTGAACTGGTCAACCTCTACTCTGATTAAAATTATATTTTAATCGGTAATAAAAAAGTTTAACAAGCATTGTTATCTAATTAAAATATAGGGCGAATTGGCTTTTGATCAAGTGGGACGCGATTATCCAATCGGGAGCTTCAATATAAAAAATCAAGTTATAAGGGAGCTCCCGATTGGAAAACTGCCATCTTGCTGATTGCAGCTGTCAATTTGCCTTACATTTTAATCACAGTATAACGCTTGTACTTCGCGGCCGTTGTGTCATTCAAGTAGTCGTGATCCCAATAACTCAGAATCTTGAGAGCTTTCAGAAAGTGCAGGCATGATGAAAGTTTCTTTGGAGTAGAGAATCTTTCTTCATAACGCAGTCATTCGATACAATCATCCTCTCCATACTTATACTTATAGTGACGTTCGAATGAATTAGTCACAGATAATGGATTCCCAGGTCATCTGATCTAACCTCTTGTAACCTTTTACTTCATTGTACGATTACGAGTACGCATCAAACTCCAGATTCTGAAGACGAGCGCCCGAGCAATAAATTTAGCAATAAATTTAGCAATAAATTTTACCAATATATTGCCGCAATTCCGCGTGATTTGCTTCAAAGAGTAAATAAAACATTCTCCCACGTGGTTTGCTTCAAAGAGTAAATAAAGTGCAAAAAATGCATTCTAGATGACTGGTACCATCTTCATCATCATTTATGGGATAAATTAAGCGCGAAGGAAGCGACACGCTTCTCGTTTTTTGCGGGTCGATAAATTATCCGCTCTGGATTAGCCTGTTTGCCTTTCAATCCCTAGTTGTCACAATCCATTACGCCTTAACAAAAGTAGATGGTATTGTTGGAAACACGATTCCGATGTCACCACTGATTATGATGCAGTCTTAGAGGTCTATATTTTTGCGTGAATGCCTTTATCGATCGTTGAGCCAATTGCTTGAGGCACGAAGTACGATGTTTTATATCGTGTCCAGTGTCATTCTCTTCGTGTCACTCAAGTAGCACTGGTTTCATGTAGGTTCTCGATCGATTCAGACAAGAGACAAGGTCCACACAAGCACTTTATAAACACATGAGTACTTAATGGTCCACCTAGTTGCGACAATCTTTTATATTTACAAAAAATGTGTGGAAAGAGTCACATTATCTTACAGGGTAGTAATACAGAAATATAGTAGGCAACGTTTTCTTTAACACAATTAGATAACTTTTCTGTAGCAGTATCCATCCTTGTCGTGCTGCTCAACAATTTTGCAGCAGTTGATAACACTACACATCGCACACTTACATGCCCGTGACATCGGTATTTCAGTGTATACCAGCATCCCCTCTCATTACTCACACAATTCATAAAATACACTGCTGCCATGCATAGCCCAACCCATCCAGCCCCAAGCTTGCAGGTACGACAACATGCGCTTCCACTGTTATTGCAGTCACTACGCCCACAGCATCACAGAATTTATATGTTCCACATTTACCAGCAGTGCGGCAGGGATAGAACGAAGTCTTCGTAAACACTGTTGCCAAAACCTACAAGGCCACTCTGCAGCACATCACACCGTATCAGTTTGCAACACACTCCTCATGCGACGTTGCCAAATCACTGTGTGTCGACCATCCCCCTCGCACTACGCGCGTTGCCGCGGGCGTTGGGGAAGGGGCCCGGGGGGGCCAGCGACACGAGCAGCGCGGCAAGCGACGGAACCCCCGGGCGTCCCCGCCCCCCGGACAACCGCTGCTGGCCAGCGGCACCACGCCGCCGTCCTTGGTGGCGACGCCGCTGACCTCGGGCGACGCCGGGCAGTCGGTAGCGGCCACGCCCCCTCCGGCGGCGGCGCGCGAGCGGTTGCAGCGCGCCACGAACTCGCCGAGGCAGGCGGCGTACGCGATGGCGTGCGGCACGTAGCTCTGGTCGAAGGTGCCCGAGAAGAGGCGAGTGGCGAGCGGGCCCTGGGCGTACACCGGGACGTCCTCGCCGCCGTGGGTCGCCCACTGGCGCGGCACCGCCGACCCGTGCATGCCGTTGCGCTCCGAGCTGCGGTTGCTGGGGATGGTGCGCGGCTCCGTGAAGCCCGGCCCGTTGCCGTACAGCAGTGTCGAGTAGGGCAGCCCGTCGATGTCCGACACCTTGCCGTCCACGCCTGCAACCACGCGCTCCGTTAACAATGCGAACTTAAAGGGGAAGATACACCTTAAAGGCTCACGCTGACCGACGCCGTAGATCCATACTCTACGTGGATTGGTCGCAGCGGAAGTTTCGCGTAACGTGTTGAACTGATTTGATTTTTTCGTGTTTCCGGGCGCTTCAACTGCAAAATTTTCAATTTTATATTAAAAAGCTTTTAAACTGCATGAAAACGTAAAAGTTGGAACTTCATATAAAAGTACAAGATTGTGACTTTAAAATAGAGATATACTCTTTCTTCTTTGATTAATTTTTTAAATGACGTGACCGTCCAGATATACTCCAAAACCTTTTTATTTATTTATTTATTTATTTATTTATTTATTTATTTATTTATTTATTTATTTATTTATTTATTTATTTATTTATTTATTTATTTATTTATTTATTTATTTATTTATTTATTTATTTATTTATTTATTTATTTATTTATTTATTTATTTATTTATTTATTTATTTATTTATTTATTTATTTATTTATTTATTTATTTATTTATTTATTTATTTATTTATTTATTTATTTATTTATTTATTTATTTATTTATTTATTTATTTAGTCAAAAACTGTATGTGACGTATGGGGAAGAAAATTATCTGCGCACGCTTTCTTGAGTTTCAGAATCCCTTCCCAACAATTTAACTATTAATAGTTGAAAGATGAAAAATAATAATAACAACAAATTTTAAAAAGCGAGGGATTAACATTTCAAAAACTAGATATTTTCGTTGCCAAATTATAGAAAACTTATTTTTAACGGTAAAGAAACAAACAGATTTGATTTTTCTGTATTATTAACAAAATAGAAACTCACCCTAAGCTCTACCTACCTCTACTTTGCCTGACCAATGATGGAAAAAAAGTTGGGCATGAGCTACGACCTGAAGGTGATAAAGAGAAATTTATTTGAAGGACTTGGTTACAGATTGACTGCGCCATTTTCGACGAAATTAATATAATCTTACTAACAACGTAGAACTAACTAGCGTAATCAATTATGACAATTTGTGTAAATATCTGATGCTGGCAAAACAAACGATGCTATTCTTCGAAAATATTTGTTGTTTACTTATGGCAAAGAACGTCACTTTGAAACTTATATTTATTTTTAAATGAAAGGAATTCATAAATGTCCATCCTCGTTTAATAATATTATCTTTTTGTAGAAACAGCTGTATGAGAGATGATTCTTTGTTTCTTGGTTTTCTTTAATACCATCAGAACTATATTACTTGGATCCTAACAGAATTTATAGCTTTCACTGTGGATGACTGTATGAAATTTGGTTAATTTTTACTTTTTTCAGATCTAGCTACCAGCTTGAGAATTCCAGTTTCAAAATATTTCTTCGCTCGCCCGACCTGGCACTGAGCTTGGCTCTCTCACACAGTTTTGTAATATTTTCTCATAGATTATTTGAAGCGAATAGTAATGTACTGTAGCAGCTACCCAAACACTGCTTTTCTATTACTATACTTATTACAACATTTTTTAATCTTGAATATGCTAATAAATAATGTGAAATGTCTGTGTTTTATTATATTATTCTAGCACTATTCTTCAGACTCCACATTTCAGATAGAGAAGGAATGCAGTCACTAGCAATGGTGTTTTATACACATTTAGTGAATTTGTAGTTTCGATATATATACTTTTGATAAATAAATCCACTTTTACTAAAACTGTACCCTATCTAAGGACGGTGAAACTTCTTTAAAACTTCCACTTTCACTACGACATTTATATTGTTGATTTATAAAACAAGTTTACTAATAAAAACTAGTTGTCTGCACAGCAAAAGTTAAATAACACTTTGTTTTTGTGTAATACAGGAATAAGATATATGTTTAATACAGTTATTAAACAATTATTCAAGCATTGTTTATTGTAATTGTGAAGAATAAATGAAGTGTTTTTGAATAAATATCAGCTGATTTACTAAAATTTATTTTTACTGGACAAAAATAAACATTTTACATTTTTCACAGGTGATCAAAGTTTGCAAGGGTCGTTGAAAAATTTACACACAGTGTGCACTCACATATGTCTGTATTTGTTCATGAAACCAGCAGATTGTGGGTTTATTTTGCGGACAGGTCAACGAGCTTGAAATTCGGATGAGGTGTTTGGAAAATAATTCATGCACGCTGGGATTTAAATATTAATCAGATAGGTCTATGAAATTGAAATCGAAATGAAAGTCCGCGCATTGGGTGAGTGGAGCCAATTTTTGGAAAGCAACTAAAGCAGCATGCAATGATATGTTTTCAAACTCCAATAAATTATTTCGTAGAATGAAAATGTGCTTCAGAGTTTAATGAAAAATATTGCTGTCACATTAAATATTAATGCATTTTTTGTGAATACTTTTGTGTGCAATAAGCACGCATCAATCAAGAAATTCATGAAGTCAATTAGAGATATGCAGGAAGTTAATAGATTTGACAATTGTGTCTCCATTATTTTAAAATTTCTACGTTGCACGATACATTTATCGCAAAGCGTATTTGCAATAACTCAAATATTATCTTATTGCTAAAAAAGTAATGAACTGTATCTAAAATTATATTACTTCATGTAATCACATGAGCGAAAGTAATGTAAATTTGAATGTAAGTATGAAGACAAAAATAATGACAAGAATATGTCATTATTTAAAGCAAAACAAATAATATGGGGTTGTGAGTTAGAATTAAGAGATGTAGTGCGCATTTACCGACAGTTTTGCTTGTGGAAATGAATGAAGGGGACGTTCAAAATTTCAAATGAACAATAATGTGCACGAAGTCGAAGGGGTGAAAACTAGTGGGATGAGAGAGATAGATAGATAGATAGATAGATAGAGAGAGAGAGAGAGAGAGAGAGAGAGAGACAGACAGACAGACAGACAGACAGACAGACAGACAGACAGACAGACAGACAGACAGACAGACAGACAGACAGACAGACAGACAGACAAGCAGCAGCAGCAGCAGACAACAACAGACAGACAACAGACAACAGACACAACAGAACAGACAAAAAAAGATGAAGATGGAAGTAATTGGAAACAAATTAGAGAGGAAAAAAAGTATCGAAATTAAAGAAGAAGATGGGAGAATATGACTGACGATTGTGTAAGAACTTGAGGATGGAGGACGAGAAAGAACAATACGTTGTACGAGAGGAAGGGGGGGGGTTTGAAAGGGAGAAAGAAAAATGAAGAGCGAGGGGTAAATGGAAAAGGAAGGCAAGAATGGAGTCTGAGGGAGAAATTGCAGTACGCGGAGTAGAACGTCGATCGAGAAGAGGATGAGAGGAAGGTGGAAAGGAAGGTGAAAGACGAAGGGGGGCAATGGACATAAAAGGGGAGGAGGAAAAGGGAGGAGGATTGAGGATTGGTGTGAATGAAGGATGAGGATGAGAATGGATAGATGTGATGGTGCAGAATTAGCGGTAGTATGAGTGTGGGATGAGGGTGAGGAAGTGGGTGATGGTGAGGGGAGTGTTGAAGGGAAAATCAGAGTGAAGAACAAGGATGATGATGAAGAAGGAGAAGGATGAAGGTGAAAATGGAGGACGAGGGAAACAATGGAGAATGAGGGTGAGGGGAGATTCAAGGATGAGGGTGAGGATGGGAAGGAAGGTAACGATGGAGGTGAGGCTGGAGGGCGGGGAATGAAGAAGAAGGGTGAGGATGGAGAAAGATAGATGGGGGAGGGTAACAATGGCGGAGAAGGGTAATTGTGGAAAACGAGGGTAACGATGGAGGCGAGGCTGGAGGGCGAGTGTAACGATGGAGGTGAAGGTGGAGGACGAGGGTAACGACAGAGGCTAGACTGTAGGTCGAGGGTAACGATGGAGGTGAAGTTGGAGGCAAGGGTAACGACGGAGGAGGCGGTTGAGGATGGAGAACGAGAGCAATGACGGGGGTGAGGCTGGAGGGCGAGGGTAACAATGGAGAATGAAGGTGAGGCTGGAGGACGATGGTAACAACGGAGGACGAGGGTGAGAATAGAGAACAAGGTCAACGATGGAGGTGAGGCTGGAGGGCGAGAGTAACGATGGAGGTGAAGGTGGAGGACGAGGGTAACGACAGAGCAGGCGGTTGAGGATGGAGAACGAGAACAATGCCGGGGGTGAGGCCGGCGGGCGAGGGTAACGACGGAGGCGAGGGAAGCGGAGGCGGAGGGGTTGCCGCGCGGCGTGGCGAGGCCGCCCAGCGTGAGCACGTGCGAGTGGTCGGCCGTGAGCACCACCAGCGTCTCGCTCAGGTCGACGAGCGGCAGCAGCGCCATCACGGCCGCCTCCAGCGCCAGCGCCTCGTCCAGCGCGCGGTACGCGTTGTTGTAGTGGTGCGCGTGGTCGATGCGGCCGCCTGCGGGCAAAAACCACGTCAAACCCTGGCGCGCGCACCCACAAAACACCGACTAATGAAGCCCCATTTGGCTTCTAGGAAGCATCATTATTTCGCAGCAGGTGGTCGCTGCTTGCACGTGACAAGCGAAACCCAACACAATAGCTTACTATTATGATAAAATTTCATTATACCATGCTCTACTTAATACAATTAATAGTACAATTAATTATACTTAACTACCGAAAATTAGACAAAATCTCTTTTGTCGTAGGGAGTCAAATCACATTCAAACCAGAAACGACACTCACTATTTATTGTAACTTCTCCTACTCATTAAATAAAATAGTAAAAGGACAGTAATACATAAATGTGTATGATGTTAACAATTTTGTACATGTCACTCACAACCACACGTTTACACAACCAGCCACACGTCAATTCTATTCGCTTTGAGCTAAACTGAAGATAAATAATTCGTAAAAGGTGGTATATAAAACGTTTTGTGAATGTAAAGTTTTGTTGAGAGTAATGTTGGTACTGAAATGTTGCGTCATCACAAATATTTTTTTTAATATCTCCATGACATATACCAGAATTTTATTTTTACAATAAATACATTTATTCTTTAAATGTGAAAAATCTGACTTTTGTATTACATTAAAAAGTTAGTGGGCAGTCACAGTATTTATTTTTCTTTATTCTAAACATAAGCAATGCAATATAAGCATACTAGAAAATAGTAAATAAATGCTGGCGCATTTCACACAATGCCTTCATTAGTAGCATAACACGAGATACTGTAATAGAGAATTCGTGGCAGATCGAGTCGTTCTCTTTATTGTGACCATGCGATATTACTATGAAATACTAGTTGTAAGGGGTAAAAATAATATTGTTACTAGTTTATGAGTGGTGAGTTTCTCCTGAATGTTTTTAAAACATAAAAATAAACGAAACGTGATGAAACCTATAGTTTAACAAAAAATGTTTTAAATGAAAACATATCATGAAAGAATACATTCAAAGTTCTCTTTGCTTGCAAACGCAGATAAAACAACGTAAAATATACTGATTTAAGAATTTTGATAAACTATAAACAGCAGCGCTCAATGCATGTCAACTATCAGAAAAGCAGAGGAAGCAAACGGGCGATGAGAGTACAATAGTAGTTCATTCATTAAGGCTTGCTAGTAGCATTGCTACTTCTCCTGGTATTGTCTGAAGCTGAGTGTCCACTCTGCGTTTGGTTTGGGTCAACTGAACCATTTCTAGGACAAGATATGGAACATGAGACTTCGTTAAGCTGACTAGGCGTGTCCAAATCATGGTGCGTGCCATACTACTTCCAATTCATCCTCCAATTTAGCTGGAGGTCTTGGCTCTACACTGCCTAATCGTGAACTTTGAACATAATTTGCATTGCATTGCATTTTGTAATGCGAATTCTAAAGAAAAGTTCTGCAAACGCAAAAGAATTAGCATATTTTTTGCTGGTTCACCCTCTCATGGAATACGGAGTGGCATGTTGGGATCCATACAGAAAGTCGCACCGCAAAAATCTAGGTAGAATACAGAGGTAAACGAATAAGTTTACCTATAGAACTAACGCAATAAAAAAGCCATGGGAACCTCTAGAAACGAGAAAAACGAGGGCGAGGCTTTGTGCTCTTTATAAATCGTACGTAGGTTAACCAGCTTGGAAGGAAATTCAGGTTAGACTAGAAAAACCAAATTATTTCGGCCGAAGCGATCACAGTCACAAAATTCGAACAAGGAAACAAAATTCAGATCTTGGGAAATTTTCCTTTTGTAACAGAACAATTAATGATTGGAACAATTTACCCGCAGCAATTTTCAAAGCTTTTCCTCTAAGTGCCCGAAGCTTTAGAAATAAGTTAGAACAATATGAGAGTAATAGACATTAAATGAGTAAGTGCTGTGAAGTGCGGTGAAGTACTGTGAAGTGCTGGTCAGTGTAATTCAAAGCAAAAACAGTGTAGTGTAGTGCAGTGTAGAGCAGTGCAGTGAAGTGTAGTGAACGCGATCAATGAATTGAAAAAAACCTTATGTAGCTTGTATTAAATTTTAGCATCACCGACATATAATTATTGGATATCATGACAGAGTTGAAATATTTGTTAAAATACTTAATATTAGTGATAGTATGATTATTGCATGTTCGGCTTGTACTTTACTCCTATATTATTATTATTATTATTATTATTATTATTATTATCATCGTTATCACAATTTAACTTGTTTCCACTCGTGCATCTCGGTTACCATGAACAAGTGATACACGTTCCAACTGTCATAATCAGCACTGGATCAACCATCAATGTTCAGAAAGTTCCTCACGATGTTATATGTGTCCAGTATGACAATCTTTTGCATCTGGATGTATAACCCCTTCTTCAGTTGCAGTTCAGCTAGGGATTCATGTAGGAACTTAGGAATTTTACCAGTGGCGCCTAGAATTATTGGTAAAATCGTCACCATTTCCACGTCGCTCCACATTTCCTTTATCTCATTTGTCAGAGGTTGATATTTTGGAATTTTTTCACTTCTTTTCTTTGGGATGTTGTGAGCTAGCGGGACTGCGACATCAATCAGATACACCTTTTTATTTTTCTTGTCATGCCATACAATGTCCGGTTTATTAGATGATACAGACCTATCTGTTATTATGGACCTGTTCCAGTACATTTTGTGATTATTTGTGTCAATGACTAGTTCGGGTGTGTACTTATAGTATGGTGTTCGGTTACCCGTCAAAAGGTTATTATTGTGGCATAGTTGCTGATAAACCACTTTACAAACGTCGCCATGTCGTTTTGTATATTCTGAGAATGCTAGAGAGCTGTATCCACTGATCGTGTGGTTTATATTTTCTCTATGTTCTCTACATAGTCGACATTTGCCATCACGAACGTTATTGTCTTTCAGGATAAATTTACGGTAGTTTTTAGTTGATACTACTTGGTCCTGAATAGCTACCATGAAACCCTCTGTTTCAGCAAAAAGTTCTCCCAAGTACAGCCATTTAATTGACGACTTACGGTCCATCAGTTCTCCCTCTATCTGGTATGGGTAGCGTCCATGAAGTTGCTTCTCTTTCCAGTTGCTGATTTTCATCTCATTGGTCTGTATTTGCTTTTGTAGGTTCATTGTTTCACCACACAAATTCAATGGTGTAATTTTCCGGTCAATGTATGTTACAATCCGATGTATCTTGTTTCCATTAGCTTTTTCGTGGAAGTACTGACGCAGTCTCTCCAGTTGTTGGTGATGGAGATTCACAATATCTACGACACCTCTTCCTCCTAAAGACCTAGGTTGGTGGAATCACTCAACTGAGCTTTTAGGGTGGTGACATCTAAATCTGGTGCAAATTACTCTGCAGTTTGTATTAAATGCATCTAGTTCGGTTTGTGTCCATCTGTCAATACCAAAGCTATAGGTCAGCACTGGAATTACATCGGTATTTATAGCCTTAATTTTCCTGCCAGCACTGAGTTTAGTTTTCAGAATTTTACTCAGACGTGTATTAAATTCCTGGGTAATGTTAGGTTTTGTAATTTTTTGGTCAACATTAAATCTTTGTAAATATCCAACATATTTGCAATATTCCTCAGGATTCATGGCATGAATCCGTTCGTGTTTAGCATTTCGTTCTCCAAGGGTGTAATCCATCTGATGTTGCCACTTTCGTTTCCGCAGTGCATTTAGTTTACATTTCTCGACGCCAAAATGCATTCCAATATCATTGCTAAATTTTGCAGTAGTGTCAAGCAAATGATTAAGCTTTTCTCTTGTGGTGCTGAATAATTTTAAGTCGTCCATGTACAGCAGGTGGGATAGGCGTACATGATCGATTTTGCTGTTGATTTTGTAGCCCATTTGATCTTTATTTAACAAACTCGATAGGGAATTTATAGCAAGGCAGAACCACAGAGCGCTAAGAGAGTCTCCTTGGAAGATTCCTTGTTTAATATGTATGTCTCCTGCATTGACATGATTATTTTGCGTGCAAATTAATTGAAGCTAATATTATTATTATTATTATTATTATTATTATTATTATTATTATTATTATTATTATCAGCTATAAATTAGCAATTGAAACTATAAATCAGCCAAAGCATTGGTGTGGTCAAAGCGAACAATAATGCGATCAGACGATTTACAGACTCAATGTAAGTGTTCGACATAAGCTGCGTCGAATTCAACTTAGGGTGAAGGAGGCTGGACGCTCTGATCAGTAGTTTTCCGTGGTTCTTGCGATCAGCCCCAGGCAAATGGAGCAATACAACTTCTAACTTTCAAGATTTCAGTGCGAGGAGTTGTGGAGAGAATCGGATCGTCACGAGCTCACCGACTTGGGCTAGCAAGTGCACAGCGTCGCGGCGTGGGGGTGAAGGCTGCAGGCGTCACGGCGGGCGAGGCAAGAAGGAGCAAGGAATCAAACCAGTCCACATTTTGCGTACATAACGGCAATTGAAGCTATATATCAGTCAGACATTGATGTGTTCGAAGCTATACGACAAACGAAGCAATAGTGCGATCAAACAATTTACAGACTCAATAAAAGTGTCCGTCGATTTCAACCAAGTGTGGAGGAGGTTGGACGCTCTGATCCGTAGTTTCCCGTGGTTTGTGCGATCAACACCAGGCAAATGGAGCAATACAACTTCTAACTTTCAAGATGTCAGTGCGAGGAGTTGTGGAGAGAATCGGATCGTCATTTTGTGCTAGCAAGTACCTAGCGTCGCGACGCGGGGGTCAAGGCTGCAGGCGTCACGGCGGGCGAGGCACGAAGGAGCAAGGAATCAAACCAGTCCACGTTTTGCGTACATAACGGCAATTGAAGCTATATATCAGTTAGACATTGATGTGTTCGAAGCTATGAGACAAACGAAGCAATAGTGCGATCAAACAATTTACAGACTCAATCAAAGTGTTCGATATTAGCTGCGTCGATTTCAACCAAGTGTGGAGGAGGTTGGACGCTCTGATCCGTAGTTTCCCGTGGTTTCTCAACACCAGACAAATGGAGCAATACAACTTGTAACTTTCAAGATTTCAGTGCGAGGAGTTGTGGAGAGAATCGGATCGTCATTTTGTGCTAGCAAGTACCTAGCGTCGCGACGCGGGGGTCAAGGCTGCAGGCGTCACGGCGGGCGAGGCACGAAGGAGCAAGGAATCAAACCAGTCCACGTTTTGCGTACATAACGGCAATTGAAGCTATATATCAGTTAGACATTGATGTGTTCGAAGCTATGAGACAAACGAAGCAATAGTGCGATCAAACAATTTACAGACTCAATCAAAGTGTTCGATATTAGCTGCGTCGATTTCAACCAAGTGTGGAGGAGGTTGGACGCTCTGATCCGTAGTTTCCCGTGGTTTCTCAACACCAGGCAAATGGAGCAATACAACTTGTAACTTTCAAGATTTCAGTGCGAGGAGTTGTGGAGAGAATCGGATCGTCATTTTGCGCTAGCAAGTACCCAGCGTCGCGGCGCGTGGGTCAAGGCTGCAGGCGTCGGGGCGCGTCGTGGCGAGGCTCGCAGGCGTCGGGGCGAGCGCCGCAGACGCTGGAGGAGGCGCCGCGCCCACCGCAGGCGCGCGGTTTGCGAGTTGAGAACTAGTTGGCCGCGCCCGAGTCCATTTGGCCATTACCAACTTGGAAGTGCGGCTGATTGAGTTCCGGGGCGAAGCGCGAAGCCGCCCCGGCCCGCCCCGCCCCGCCCCGCGCGCGTCTCGGTAAACATGTATGCGGCGGCAGCCACGCCCCCAATCCCCATCGCCGCCCATCGCCGCCCATCGCCCGACAACTCGCGACAGCTGCCAAGTGCCCTCCACGCCCTTGCCCTCGGAGAAAGGGCGGAGTGGAGGCCGGCCTCGGGTAATGGATGGGCTCGATGGCAAGTTCTTACGGCGAGGAGTTCAATGAATAATAACTAGGGGCGAATTTTGATGACCTAAACTATCCCCAAAAACGATCAATAAAATGCTCTTAAAATTCCCCTACAAGCAATGAAAAATGACGTAAAAATTTGTTGAAAATCTGTTCAGATTCACAACTCAAGATGTAAATATTACTGATATAATCAAACTGTTTACCTTTCGTTCAAGTGAGTTCAGGTTGAAAACTTTTGGTTTGAACTGTCAATGACGCTGATAGGGGTTGCAGGATCCTTAGATTACGTATGCACAACGGCTGATATTACAATGTCTGAGCGAAAAAATCGAATAAGCAACTCAGGAGCTCTATGGAGGACATTGGTTGCATCAAGTAAATATTACATATTTATGTTTTATTAGGTTATTTTATATTATGACAGGTTTTCTATTTATTGATGTAATTAAACTAATTTATTTTCTTTTACATTCGTACAATACAGAGATGAATAATTTATTTGAAAAGCTAATATGTGAATTGTTACATGAGGAATCATCAGAAAACAAAATTTGTGATGCTGCAAATGATTCTGAGCAAGAAATTGTAGTGGCAGAGAGTGAACATGACACGTGTTCTGAGATTGATTGTGCTACTATTCAAGCATTCAAGTATTCAGGTATTCAAGCAGCGATCTAGAGGGTAGTGATGTTTTTATTAGCAAATACAAGGTTACGAAGAGAAATAAAACATTGCTTGTCAGTAAATTTACAATAAATGGAAGTCGTCACGATCAAGAATATCCACCAACAAAATTAAGAAATCACTGTCGCGTTTTCAAAAAAGTAAAAAAGCACTATTACAATTATTACTACACTTACTACTTACTGGTGCAACAAACGTTTGCATGCAACGAACGTGTTTATAAAGTAAAAAAGTGCAAAAATTGTACTCAAGACATATATAAAATTTATTACAATTGTTATTGAATTCAAATTGTAATATGTATACATTTAAAATAAAACTAAATAAAAATTATATAAAAATATTATTGAAGCCTTGCAGAGTTCATTTTTCTAACATAATGAGCTTGGCGTACAAAGTACGCCGTACGTCTGCTTGTGTGAGAAAACATAGCGCGAGTAACTAAGAGTTAAAATGATGGAAAATGTGCAAAATGACTTATTAGTCCAAATCGACGAAAAAGGAAAAAATAATTAAATACAAATGGGACATTTTCCTTTGGCATAACATAAAATTAATATCTATACCAAAAGACATTGCTCTAAAGTGAAAAGGAAAAAATGACATTTAAATTCATTAAAACCCCCCCAATAATATTCTAGCTTTTATAAACATGAGGAAAATATCTCATTCTCTCGTCGACTGTCGTGCTGTGCGGATCGCTCCGCACCGTACAGCTCAACTAGCGCCGACTAGCGAAGTTTCTTTACTCAGTGTCGTTCCTGCGCCGACCGCAGAGGTGCTTGCACAACTGCGCGACGAACAGTCAGTCTCTATCAACTCGTGCAGTGCAGTGGTTATTTCTACTCGTGCTCAAAAGTTGTCACAGTGCTACATAGTGCTCAAATCCAGGCCCCCCTAGGGGGGCATCCCTTCCCAGATGTCTCTGCAATGTAGCACCATCAACTCTATCTGAACTCAACCGCCAACAACAACATTCAAGTACTAAGGTCAGACCCGAGGAAACGCAGCCTTGACAACCTCCAGGTAACCGGCGCAATGGATCTACCTTTAAATAACAGATTTGCCCCGCTCGGTCCTCTGACTGACGACGACCGCGAGGAAAATCCCCAAATTTCGTCTCACCCAAAAGAGCCTGTGATCAAAAAGCCACCTCCAATATTCATTCACGAAATTTCATACTATAAAGAACTCATCAGTAAATTAACCTCCGAGATAGGAGAAAACTTTATCACTCAAATAAAAGGAAATTCAGTTAAAATTTTACAGAAGATTTCAGAAAAACAATTCACTTTCTAGATCAGAATAAGTGTCAATATCACACGTTCAAAGACACTTCAGCTAACACCTTTAGTGCAGTTATTCGTGGAGTGCCGATTGATTACGATGAAGATGAAATTACTGAAGAATTTAGCAAGGTTGACATTCTGAACGTCAAAGTAACCCGCTTGTTAAGATTTGATAAATCTCCCATGCCATTATGTGTAGTTTTAATGAATGACAGATCAACCTTTGAAAAACTATTTAGCATCAATAGACTTTTCAGTGCCGTGGTTTCAGTAGAACTCAGACGCCGTAATGCATTTATTGTAATTGCAAAATTGTCTCAGAACCTTTCTGAAGAGGCAAATTAATACATTATTTTGCTAACTTATATCTAACTTTTACTGTCAAGTATCTCAAACTCACCGGTGTTGCCAGAGAATACGCTAAAATTGTAATTAGCACAAGTAATAATAGAATCGACGTATGGGATATTGCATGTTAAACATATGGTTTATTCTGTCAAAAAAAAAAAAAAAAAAAAAAGTACGACCCACCGCATAATTTTGCCGTTACAAGTAAATACTGCTTTTCTCTTTTGTTCCGTGCAACTCTTCAGGGCTCAAACTATGTTTCCCTCAAACAATACTTTCCATTTTTAAATTAATCTCGCATGACAATATTTGATCGGATACGAAGAAGGACTGGGTGATGAAATATTGGACACGAGAGTAAATAAACTTGATCTCAACAAAATAAACAATTTAGACATCACAATTTAGACATTACAATTAATGTACCTACACGGATCACACAACATTCGAGGAAGGCAATTGATCAAATTATAATTAACAAAACTACTACTCGATATGAAGTTGAAACAAAAGATTTAGGATACAGTGACCACGATGCACAAATTCTTACCATTATAAGAAATGCGATCACTGACACAATAAATAATACACGTATGACTAGATTGTTTACTAAAAGTAAAATTAAATTATTCATTGATTACTTGATGCAGGAGTCATGGGAAACGGTTTATAATACTGCTGATACAAACGACAAATATAATTCTTTTTTTTTTCAACTTTCATTGCATTTTAACACTTGCTTTCCTCTTCAAAAAAGAAAATTAAATATTTCACGGAAAAGCAATTCTTGGATAACACAAGGGATTAGGACATCTTGTAAAAACAAGCGAATTCTTTCTTTCATTTCTAAACGTCATGACGTATCTCAAGATTTCCTTATCTACTTTAAAAAATACAAAACATTGTTACGAAAAGTCATAAGGCAGGCTAAAATCATGAAAAACGATCAGGATATTTTGAATTCAAATAATAAAACAAAAGCAATGTGGAATATAATAAAAAATATTACCAAATCAACTAGAAAACCCGTAGAGAATGTTGTTTTAAAATATAACGATATAAATGTGAACGATCCGGCAACGGTGGCTAGTCTCTTTAACCAATACTTTTCGAGAATTGCTGCCGATCTCACTAAGGGTCTTCAGGCACAAATTCAAACAACAACAAATCGCACTAGTACGATAATTAGAGTTCAATAAGCTTGATAGGAAAGACGGCTCAAATGACCTCTTCACCAATTTTAATGTAGGAAACATTTTCTCAGAAACTATTTAATTTACAGATTTGAAATTTTATGTGAGTGTAGATTATTTGTACGTATTTTATTGAAGCCGTTTAAAAATACTAGTTTATTAAATATAAGTTTTTGCCTGATGTTATAGGTTTTGTTGTTAAAAATACTATCATTCATAAGAATAAGTTCTCTAAAGTACTTATCAGTTTACAAATCCGCCCTGTTGAAGTACATAAACAGATGTACTATATGCAATCAAGTAAAATATTATATGTATTTTAAAAAAATATATATATTTAATGAACACTTAGAAATAAACTTTTTTAAAGATATCCATTTTGAAACTTATTCATCATTAGTACATCATTTTATCTTACACAATTATCCAAACCAGTTATAATGTTTTAGAATGTTTCATACAAACATGTCTTCTGCAGTTTGTGCACGACTGCTTGGGCTTTGACAGTTTCTTTTTCTTGTTTGGAATTTGCTTCATGTAAACATTCGTAGCAACGTCCTCGATCCGGAAGAGATATTCGAGCGTCCGTTTTCTATGTGAAGGCTCTTTGGTTCCACTTTTCTTATCAGAACTGTCACCATTGCGTGAACTAGAGGCCTGGAAAGTCCAACAACACTCGAAGATCTCTTTTCCACGTATAGAGTGATGAGTTGTGCTGCTAATTCATATAGAAACAACTTTCTAATATTTGGCTTATGGTTACTACACTCAGAATTGCTTTAAACATGTATTGTGAAGCTATTTATTGCCAAAACGAATGCCACACTAAAAAATAGAGAAAGGCCATCGTCCTTTACCTCTTTTGCATATGTAAATTCTTGCCACTTGATCTACACTATCTACCCCTCCCTTAGCATTATAATAAGAATTTTTTTTGTTTATTATAGTCGCATCAACCAAAGGTTCTTAGCGACTTTTCAGTATTTTACATATTACACTTACATTACATTACATTACATTACTTACATTACATTACACTTATATTTTATTAAATATATTAATCTTCTGGCAGAATCTTATTATTTCCTGTTGATATGACTTAGAATATATAACTGCTTTTAATTGTTGCTCCGGTGATAGGCCATCTCTTTCTTCCTGGAACTTAGGGCAAACGTTCAAAATATGAGATACCGTTAGTTCAACTTTACAAAAGTCACAGAGGGGCGGGGGTAGTTTGTGAAACAGGTGTGCGTGTGTTAAATTAGTATGTCCGGAGCGAAGTCTGGATAGCACTACTTGTTCTCGCCTAGTCATCTGTTTATATATACACTGAGAAGAAATCTGATTGCCTTTTATGGAGGTGGCTGGCTTTGTATTTGGTCCATTCTTGATTCCAGTTAGTCAACATTCTTTTGTTCATAAATTTAAGGATGTCAGTTGTGGTGTTAACTAGGTTGTGAACTGTATTGTCTTGTTTGAGGTTTACCAAGAAAGAAGCCGCAGTGCTAAACTCTTGAGTAACGTTGTTTTCCAAGGATGTGGGGATCCAGGCAAATGAGATATCTTTTCCCGTTAATGATATCTGATTGTAGAGTTCAGTGATTGTTTGTAAGATTTCGCATTTGCGCTTACTATGGTTTAACTGGAGTAGAGTGCTTCATGAGTTAGTTGCAATTGAGAAAGAGGGGTGCCTGAGTTCTTTGACCAGTTTTAAAGCCTGCATGATTCCATATAAACCCGTAGTTGTTAGGTTTACGTGGGATTTGAATGTATACAATGTGCTGCGGTCAGCGGTATACACATTGACTTCCGGACCGTCTGTCTTGAAAATGGGCTTGATACCGATAACAGTGTGTGACTTGTATTTCTCAGCAAAATCATTGAGAACAGATTTCCTGTATTCTTCTGAATTATAATAAATATATATTGAATATATAAGAATTTATATAACTTTTTTTGTTAATGCTGTCATCATGTGAATGTTCATATTGAGTTGATGTCAAAAGTAAGTTTGTTTTAGTTTGTCCTTCGTGATGTGATACACGAGGTTCAAACAATCTTTTTACAATCACAGTCACAGGAGGAAAGTTGACAGACATTTCAGTAAACGCATATTTTGAAGAATACAATTCTCTGTCCATGGTTACTTCTAGTTCAGGAATATGCTTCCTATTGGCCATTAGTGTTCCCACAACGTTCCCAGCTTGTAATAAAAAAACAGGACTTCTACCAGTTCGACTGATTCTGTTGTTATATTGACACCAGAATTTTTTATAGGTTGAAACAATCTTTTTACAATTTAAAGAGGTTTTCTTTCTGATTTCTCTCTTTTTTGCCAGCATACGCTTCCATAAATAACACATATCGATGATCTGCACTTACTAAAAAGATTCTTATCAACATTCCGTACTTTCCTGGTTTTGTTTTCATGAAAACTAAGAATGGACATTTTCCTCTGAATGAAGACAATATTTCATCAACAGTATTATGAAATGCAGGATGGAAGGACCTGGGGGAGTGGAGCATGTAGACTCTCGATCACATCCCGAAACGGAGCGATCTTGTCATTTTTACAACGTTCAGCTCTCGTATTCTTATTGCCAAATCGAATAATGGAGAGAGAATTTGTAAACATCTGTTTCTACTAAAAGTTCTTTTATTTAAATCTGTAAATTTACAATATGTTCAAAACAAGAACAATAAGTAAATATGCTGTTAGAAAATACAAACTTGCATGGAAAGGTCACCCACTGGTGCTTCCTTTATCATATTACACACTTGTAATGTTGACAAAATTTGATATAATTACAGTATTATCAGTATTGCCATTTTAAAATCTATTTGGCAAATCCAATGGTTTGAACTTTTTCAGTCTTTTGACTTCTAAACTATTGTCCAGTATTTATGGCTAGTACATTTTTATGGTTTTCTAGTTTGCTGACATATTTATGGCTAAACTTTTTAATTTCTTGTTGTACTGTTGGCATGTTAAAATCATTATGTAACACATCTTTTCGGACGTACCAAGGAGCACTAGCAATGTCTCTCAGAACCTTGGATTGAAATCTCTGTATGGTTTAAATATTTGACCTACAGGTTGAGCCCCAGAGCTGTATGCAGTATGTCCAGATTGGTTTCAAGAATAACTTGTATATTAAAAGTTTATTGCCTATAGCCAGCACAGATTTTCTTCCTAGCAACCAGTATAGTTGTTTGTATGTTATTTGTAGTTCCTTGCGTTTGTGTAGAATATGTGCTTTCCATGTGAGTTTTCTGTCTAGGTGTACGCCTAGATATTTGACAGTGGTTTCTTGCGGTAGATCATGATGATTTAGTTGTACGGGAAGACAAGTTCTCTTATTCATAGTGAAAGTGATTTGTTTCGATTTAATTTCATTTACTTTTATACGCCATGTATTGAAATATCTACTAAACGTGGCTCTGTATATTGATCTCCCAAGCAAACATGACCATAAATCATGCACAGAAAAATTGTTGTCTTTATAGACACCCGTAAGTAGAAGTACACCAATAAATGCATACTTCTCTCTTTCACACGTCCATTCAATAATTCTTCTTCCGGCTTCTTCATTTGTATGGGCCACAATCATCGAAACTACCTTCATCTTCACTTTCACTGCCAAATCATTCAATAATTCGTGTATTTCGATTCCTGCCAACCTCTCTGTCATCTTGAGTCACTAAACTGAATAGCAAATAGTCTCGCTCTTACCGCCAATTCGGTTCAAGGGCGTTTACAGAAGTACAAATGCTGACAGCATTACCAACGCAAAGGATAAAAATTTCTTATAAAGACGAAAAAGAAAAAATAACAGAACTAAAAGCGCAAAAGAAAGACTGAATTTTCTAGCAAGGGGAGGGCTGGTTGAACCCGCACTAGAAAAACACTGATTTTTAAAAAAAAAAAACACAAATTATCGGGCATTATTATGAAAAACGAAGAATTAAACATTCTCAACAATTACAATAATTTTCAATAATACAGACCAGATGAATCAAGTAATTTGAAAGCAATATCAAGGTCTTAGGCTCCTCGAGCTCCATTGGTATTTCTAGGGTTAATGATCAAAAAAGCAAAAAATATATATTTTCATCATTTTTTGTCCAGTCGGGCTCCCCTTAAACGCATGTGTCAATGGTTCTTCCGTACGTTTGAGCCTGTTCTGGCAGGTCTATGAACGAAAACAAATATTCAATGGCATTTTACAAATCATCCGTCCATTGTCAGTATTCGCGCTCATCCTCCAACGAGCAAGTTTTCTCTACTGCAGTCGCGCGCCGCTGGCGTCCTTTGTTCCGAGCTCTTCAATCGAGGCGATACTCACGGCAGCGCTGCGAAAGAGCTCGCAAAACATTTCCAGTCATGCCATCAGTTTGCGGGCGGAAGAAAGATGAGGTGAGGTGAGAAGGGGTGAACTGTCCGAGAAGTCTATTTTTCTCCGGTCTGACGTTTGCCAATAAATTCGTGCAAAGGTCACGGGTGGGCTCGATCGGCAATGGTGGATCTTTATGGAGAAATGGTGTCGAGAAAGCGAAACGGTCGAGCCTGCGTGTCTTCTGAGGTTGACAATATAGAGAGATACACCGGGAAGGTTATACCTTTTTTAAAAATTTATTTTCTTCCTGTTCGGCAGTTTTGCCTTTCAGCGGTTTGTACATTTTTATTTGTAATACATAACGTTTGGGCATTCACGTTTGAGCATACAACCTCTCACTTTTGTATCTTACTACTAGCTAATTTACAGGATTTAATACTTATATTTCTAATAATTACAACTAAACAATTACAATATACAAATTTTACATACATTATACATTCTTAAATCTAGATACACTCTATACATACATTGGTTTTTTTGGGGGGTTTAAACATGTCTTTGGGATATCGAGAGCGAATTCTTTTGGGATTGTTTAAAGTTTTTCCCATTGTGAATATTTTACTGCAAGGAGAGGATAAAAGAAGAATAAAAAATTGTTCCGTTTTTTTCTTATATGCTCAATTGGGGGTTCTATTGGAAGTTCCCTTTGAATATGTGTATTTGATATGAACCAAGGGGGCTTAGCACATTTTCGCAAAAATTTGTTCTGTACTATTTGGATTTTTTCAATGTTGGTTTTAGTTGTGTTATTCCAGACCGGATAGGCATATGTATGTGATGGTCTAATAATAGATTTAAATATTAAAATAGCACATTCCAAATTTAAGACTGAGCGGAAGTTAATTAATGGGTATAGTTTTGATATTTTGGCGTATGTTGCATTGGTTATTACTTCAATGTGCTTTCTCCAAGTTAACTTCCTATCAATATGAACCCCAAGGTATTTTACTAGTGTATCGGATGGAAGCCATGGGATAGGTTATAACTACGCAGGAGAAAAATGTTGAATTGAAGCAAAGGTAAATTTGACAATGGAGTAAAAATGTATTATCCTGCGATGAATATGAAGTTTTTGGATTTATGAATTTACAATAACCCAGAACTAGAAAAGGTGATTTTCAACTCGCAACTAGATGCAAGTGCTGATCCGTGGAAGAAGGGCACTTAACCTGGTGGTAGCATCCCTTGCATTCCTACATGAACGAGAATATTTGTTCCTTGTATTTCATTCCTAGTGTTGGTTTAAGAAGTGTACTTAACTATGCCTACACTTCATGCTTTGTTTCCAGTCTGTTAATCAGCATATAATTACGCATAATGACATTTTTGTTATAATAAAATCCTAAAATATAAATTCATAAACCCTAAATTCATTGTACATTATTGCTAAAATTCTTCTTCTTCTTCTTCTTCTTATTATTATTATTATTGTTATTATTATTATTATTATTTCTTAGAGTAAAGTTATTGTATTTTAAACGCAATCCCAAAATTTTAATTTTAGATTGGAAAATATACCTAGTCCTGATATTAACTACACAGTTTAATTCTAATAACAGTTTAATTGTAATTTTCCATACAAATATAATTTATCGTAATTATTTTAATTATTGCATTCATTATTGTGGTTATTTTGGGCATGATTTTTTTGTAACAGTTCGAGGAAACATTCTTTGTTAATGACCGATGCATTGCAGATATGCATCTACAGATTACACACACTCACTTCTTTGTATATTTGATAATATCAAGCACTTCCCAATCGGAGACAAAATTCAGCCCTTGCTCATCACTTCCCCTCGAACTTTCAGTTCGTCTTATGAGAAACAGTGACGATCTCGGATCTCGTCCTAACGACCTGTAAACTTTGAAGGCCATCTGGGCGAGCCTAACAGTCCATTAGTTCGGACCCCATTCGCGTAGTCTTGATGCGAATAGTTCGGAAATTATCGAAGTCGGCCGTGGAAAGTTTACAGAGAAGGAGCGAGAAGTTGGAAGAGTTCATTTG
Organism: Teleogryllus oceanicus; assembly: GCA_964035755.1. Lineage (NCBI taxonomy): Eukaryota > Metazoa > Arthropoda > Insecta > Orthoptera > Gryllidae > Teleogryllus > Teleogryllus oceanicus. Next base: position 41,383,909 of record CAXIVR010000014.1, read on the forward strand.
CATCGGACTCTATCCAACCCTCGTGAAGTCTCTCGGCCGAGGCATTCCGTCGTCCGAGAATCAATAAAAGATCTGCAGACGCGGGCGGCGCACAGACGCGAGGCAGATGTTTCGGGTTTCTTGGGCCTTGGAAGCTCCAGGAGCTAAGGCGGAGGCAGGAAAATCCGTTAAAATGACTTTCTAATGCGCCTTGAGGAACTACAGAGTTCTATCTGCAAGATCGGTTGTTTCTATTAAAAAAGATCGATGCTCATTTAACGACCAATCGGTATTTCAACACCTATCCTTTTGAATTATTTTGACACAGACGCGTAGTAATAATTAATTTCATGTCAAAAGTTGATTTTGGAATTCATTAAGTTTCGTACCATTTCGTTATCTAAGACATTTTCGTGAAAAGTTAGTTCTAAGGGAGAGAGGATAGGACAAGGAAGAGGAAGGACAGATCGCGCGCGGTCCGTGGCCCGTTTGGTAGGGTACTGCTTCGACATTCGCCTCGTGTTGATCGGAGAAACCACGGAAAACTACCGATCAGAGCAGCCGGCCGATAGAATTCTCCTCCAGGCAGCGACTGAATTCGACCTATCTGAAAAGCTAGTGTCTAAAATCCTGCCGCCATCAAGACTCGAACCTAGGACCTGCCGGTCAGAGACACTGCAGTGACATCAGTTGATGCACTGAGTTACCGTTCTCGCTCTCCCACTGAGAATGTAGTTTATTTTACTCAGTTTAAAATGTTTCGTTACAAATTACTTCGCCTGTCTCATGACACGGCAATACATTTCCAGGAATCGAACAGCCAAATAGAACATCTCACGCATTTGTGACTGTCTGCCTTTTTCAGTCCGCGAATTACACGTTCCACCGAAACATTCTCCTCTCTCTCTTCTCTCTTTGTCGGCTTACATATTCCAAAAGGAATCTTCAGTAAAGGGAAAATTAATGTTAAATGTCTATTTTTTCTTCTATTAATAATCCTCTGTATGTTCTATACGTCTATTTGTATACAGTTATAATATTTGTTGTTGAAATGATTCTTCACCTCAAGAAGAGGACTTCAATTACAGAAGAGCATAGACGTCAGACGCGAACAAGGTTATAAACTTTTGTATTCTTATTGGCAAAACAAAAGATTATAAACTTTTGCATTCCTCTTGGCAAAACGCTTCTTGTGGACTTTCGTTGGTGGCCATAGTAGTTCAATTGATCGGAAATACACACAATTTATTTACAGGCGCGAAAAGTCGGCAATACTATTAGATTAACTGGCATCCTATTCCTCGGTGAAAACAGTTTTTCTTGGTGACAACAAAGTTTCAAATGTAAGTCGTGTGGTTGCCAACCAATCTCTTCTTTGTAAGAGTTTTTGGGGATTATTGAACGGACAATTGGATTTACCTTATTTAATTTCAGGAATATTGCTTAGGCTTTCACTCATTTGGTTTTAATAGGAGTTTGTTGAACTGTTCAATCACGAAACTCCTGGTTCTCTTCCATTATATTTGGAGTCTTAAAATGAAGCAGTAACTGAAGGTGGTATTTTTATTATAAACGTGCTTAAAAAGTATGTTTGCAGTGTTCATCTAATGTTTAAAGACAAAACATAACTTTTTTAAAAGTTTAAAGAGTTTCTAAATTTTTTAAATATTATCTAATTTAATTATTAATATATTGGAAAAAAGTTATTTTCTTCAACCAGTCTATACGCCCTAGAAGTTTGTAATTTGATCTGAGGAAACTATATACTGCCAAATTATCATTAACTCATTTGTTATACTTTTAACTTTTTACTTTTCCGTTCAAGAAGTATAAAGAATGTCATATAATGCTGCGAAACTCAATGCGACAATTTTGACATAAAAATATAGCACGAAAAAGTGTAAATTATTCACTTTTCCATAAATTTTCTTTCGTAGTAAAAATTTTTTACTTTCTCAGCTACTACTTACGTTGTGTGGAAAGTGTTTTGTAATGTTGCACAGCCAATGTTTGACAGATAAACTCTGCTTATGGATATCTAGTCTTTACTAATGATATCCAACCAATACTAATGCGAGAAAGTAGTTGTAGAACTAATAGTTTTCGAATCAACTACAATTTGTTATTAATGTTTGCAAATCATTTTAAAGTATAAAAATTCAAGATTTAATCTTCCTTAATAACTGAAAAGCATGGGAATATTTATACTTTAAATCAGTTTTTTAACAAGCAAAAAAGAGCAAAGGGAGACGGCACAATCGTGGTGTTGAAGATGACATACGAAACGGAAAAATAAGAAGAAGAAAATTCAATGAAACTGAATAAAAATAAGAATGAAAACAAATTGGAAGAGTGTGTCTTTCTGAATTGTCCAATTTTTACAGCCCTTAACAAACAATATAGGTGTGAACGATACTATTCTTAAGATGCTAGTCTCAATCTATAGCGTCCTAGTAGTTACAGGAGATCGTGCAAGACCAATTTCATTTTTTGATAGAGTCATTAACAATTAAAAATGAGATAATAAATTACAGACTTTGTTTAAATAAAATCAAAATATTTAATCATAAAGCAAGAAAGTTGTCCATTTCAGGACGAGACGAGAAAGTTCACTGTTCAGATTTCTGCCTGGACAGCAGTTGCACATTAAAAAGATGGTGATAGTGGAGTCAAGAAAAATTCATTAAACGACACTGTCAACAGAATCGTTCCATAATGAACAAGTTTCTTTCCGTAAACAGTACAACAATAAGAAACTTTCCAGACAGTCTCGAATAAAAGAAGTTTCATCCTAGTTTTCCGGTCCGGTATTACACAATCAACGAAAAACAAAACACTCTTGCAGCACAGAATATATACTACACAGAAAGGAAAGTAGAGGACGGCTCCTTTGATCTTCAGTGAACCACCGCGAAACGCGAACCGCCATAAAAATTGTCATTTAGGACGAGATTTTTCTTTTCTTTAATATTCTTAAAGAAATATTTTGGTTATACTATTAGGAAACCGAAGAATAAAGAAAATTTGGGCGGAGATGGATGGCAGCAGGCTAGAGTATGTGACAAGTCCGATAAACTAGCCCAGATGAAATAAAATAGAAAACTAATACGAGAAAGTCTGTGCCAAATCTGTTGCACTACTAGTTATGCATTCACAATTCTTTTTAAATTTTAATGTCTATATTTTATTAATATTTGCCTACATGTGATATTGTAAATGTCCCTTGGGGTTACGTATTGAAATAAACTGACTATATTCACACAAACTCGGTCGAGGAACCTGAAAAGCAAATATCTTTCTATCTTGCTACTTCATTGCTAGAATTGGCTCAATGAAAAATCATATATTCATTTCACAAAAACATGGAAATTTATTAAACAATTTAAAACAATTTTGGTATTTTATAACTTAACCCAATATAAAATTAAACGTTTGTCATGATCGTTCCAACCTTATGTCTTCACGCGCTTTTGAACCATCTTTATCCATCTCCGACGCCGCCGTCCTCAGGTCCAGACACCATCTTCTCTCTTATTTCCTCGGAAGCACACTTCAATCACCGTTCATCAGATCAATAAACTATTTGCTGCTAACATTCCAGTCCAATCACTGACAACTTCGCCCAAGCCCTCAATGTCCCTCCAACTCGTTCACATGAAATATTTTAAGCTCCACTGTCACACTTAATGTTCAAATTTTGATATTCTCTCAATATCCATTCTCTAGTAGATGCTTACAAGTCCCCAAAGAAAAAAACTCCTAACATTAATTGGAGCATGATCCGTTCATGAGCACGGCATCAGTCAGAATGAATGTCTCTCGTATTCTTTCAGCCCTGCAAAGCTCGGTCCATTTTTCGATTGTTTATTTGCAGATAACACTTCGTATCTAGCCAATCCCTAAATTTCTTGCAAAACGAACTAGCCGTCTTCACGACTGTCAATGCTTTTTCGGCCAATCTCTGAGTTCTATACAGAATAAACTAGCCGTCTCCGCGATTGTCATTGCATGAATATGTTGACCTTGACGACGGCTCGCTTACCGTTGCTACGCTAGCATATCCACATAATTTATCCCTTTTAATTGACGTCATTTATAATATATATTGTACAATATTCAGTGACATATTGGTATGTCACAGTATGTTTTTGCTAGTTATACACACCAAATACGAGTAAAGCGGAAATAAAAGACACCTTCACCACCATTCACCCTACGACATTTGTCGGGACGTACAGCTGTTTACACACTTTCAATATGACGACCAAGCGCATCATATCGTTGCACAGATGGTGGGTAGCTTTCCTTTCTTTGTAGTACCTATGCTGCGCCCGCTGCGTTTAAGGACGCCGTGGCTGCTCGGAAGGGCCGTCGCAGGTCACGTGGTGCCCGGTGTGGTCCCGCGCATGCGCCGAGCGACGGCAACTCCAGTGCTCCGCTGTGGCCTTATCGGCGCGGGCATCGGCCTGGCCCTCGCCCTCGCCCTCGCCCTCGCCCTCGCCCTCGCCCTCGCCCTCGCCCTCGCCGCCTCGCCCTCGCCCTCGCCCTCGCCTCGCCTCGCCCTCGCCTCGCCTCGCCTCGCCTGCCTCGCCTCGCCTCGCCTCGCCTCGCCCTCGCCCTCGCCCTCGCCCTCGCCCTCGCCCTCGCCCTCGCCCTCGCCCTCGCCCCTCGCCCTCGCCCTCGCCCTCGCCCCCTCGCCCTCGCCCTCGTCCTGCGCCCTGCCCTCGTCCGCGCCCTCGCCCTCGCCCTCGCCCTCGCCCTCGCCCTCGCCCTCGCCCTCGCCCTCGCCCTCGCCCTCGCCCCCCTCGCCCTCGCCCCTCGCCCTCGCCCTCGCCCTCGCCCCGTCCGCGCCCTCGTCCGCGCCCTCGTCCGCGCCATCAACCGCGCCTTCGCCCTCGCCCTCGCCCTCGCCCTCGCCCTCGTCCGCGCCCTCGCCCTCGCCCTCGCCCTCGCCATCAACCGCGCCCGCGCCTCGCCTCGCCCTCGCCCCGCCCCGCCCTCGCCCTCGCCCTCGCCCTCGCCCTCGCCCTCGCCCTCGCCCTCGCCCTCGCCCTCGCCCTCGCCCTCGCCCTCGCCCTCGCCCTCGCCCTCGCCCTCGCCCTCGCCCTCGCCCCGCCCTCGCCCTCGCCCTCGCCCTCGCCCCGCCCTCGCCCTCGCCCTCGCCCTCGCCCTCGCCCTCGCCCTCGCCCTCGCCCTCGCCCTCGCCCTCGCCCTCGCCCTCGCCCTCGCCCTCGCCCTCGCCCTCGCTCTCGCCCTCGCCCTCGCCCTCCCCTCGCCCTCGCCCTCGCCCTCCAGTCGACGCAGGGTCCCCCGTGTGGGGCGGTTTCCGATGGCGCGTCCCGCGAATCAATCACTCACACGCTCCGCACGATAACACGCGTTCTTCCATTAGGAAATAACAGCGCAACCCGTTGGATGCGTCACGCGCCCGGTAAATCCAAAGTATACAGAGATTTCTATAAGGTGGGGCCGCTATGGCAGCTACTGCTTGGCCACTGCTGGCAACATAACTGCAGGTTATGTTCATGCACTCACATTTTCAGTGCGTTTTTTATAGTTAGCTCGTTGCAAATGACTTGCTTCATCACTATCTCTTGCAATGCCATCGCTCTGCATGACCTTCCTTTGTTTCACGACCTGACAAAATGGTCTCTTCTTAGAATAACTCCTAAATGTTGGGAAGAATGTCTTTCAGTCGCGATTTCGGGATTTCCTTGACGAACGATTTCGGAGGTTGACGAACGCGTTGAAGAATCGAATCTATTGAAGATATAGTAGTATCATTTGACAAGTTTAATATGTTTACTACTTTCAATTGTTGACTATGAATTGTAAGTTCTCTCCAATGAAAAATATGTGCGTCAAATTCATTATAGTTGTCCTTATTTTATGTAAGTTGCGAATTTTAAAAGTTTGAGATAGTGTTCAAATGATACAGATTACAATATTTCAGAAGAAATTGATTCAGGCATTGTTACGGCAAATTTGTTGTACTCTACTGTACTACTTGAGAGCTTAAATTGAATTGTACTCCTAATGAAGCATTGAAAGAGCGCAACAATATGAAATACTTTTATTCGAGCGTACAATGTAATAACTACCGTTGCGAAATCATGAAATAGGTTTAGGACTTTGTGGGCAGAGGAAGAAAAGAGATTGAAAGAATCAGAAATCACAATGTACTGCCAAAACAATTAATAATTGTACACTTAATTTCAATGACCTAACTAGATTATTAGAGATATTCATTTTTGTTTTGAAATATATGAAATATGAAGTTCATCTCACTTGGTGTAACATTGTTTAATGATTCGTAAAACAGAACTTGATTAACCACCATAGTGTGTATAATATTTTGTAATCAGAGGGGAATTTGTTTCCCCGACCATTACCTACAATTAAGCCCGCAGCAATTTTCTCGTGATTACACACAACCTTGGAAGCAGCAAAAGAAGGAGAGAGTAAATTCCCTTTACAGGAGGTGCATCCTGAATCAGTTCCAACCGCCTGCAGGAGACCTCGCGTGACCGAACACAAACGCACCCCTGCGGGGACAGTCAGAGCTATCGTTCAGCAGCGTTGGCGGTGGGGCCGGGGTCGGGGGTCGTGGTGGGGAGGGGTGGAGAGGGGTGGAGAGGAGAGGGAGGGAGGGGAGAGGAGGGAGGGAGGATAGGAGAGGGAGGGAAGAGGTGGGGGGGGGACGGGGGCCCGGGGGGCGATGGGGGGGGCGGTACCGGAACTGCGGGGGCGGGTCCGAGCGCTTCCTGGCGGCGGCGTCTGCAACATTTATCCGCTCCCGGCCGCCTCGCAAATGATGACGAATGATCTGACCTGGTGGCGCCCTTGATGCACGGCCGCGCTCGCCGCGCTCGTCGCGGCCGTGTGCCGAACGAACCTCGGGTGTGCCGCACCCGCTCTGTCTTGTTTACCCTTCTTTTGATAAATCTCGTACATAAAACGACAGTTACGCCAAGGGGCCGCCAGGCGGCGCGCGCGACGTCGCGCTGAACACGTGAGCAAATCAGCCACGCCCCCTTGCCTCTGGTTTAGGGGAGGGATTCCCCATATTTCTCTCGGGTTCATAACAGAGCCCGCTCGGCCTGCGCCATTGGACGCCGTGCCCTCTGAGTTTTTCTTTAATTAATATTCATGCGCGCACGATCGCTGTTTGTAACGCTTAAATGCGGATTTGGCTGATTGAGGGAGCGTTAAACCGGTTTGTTAGCTCAGCCTGCTGGATTCTTGGAGTGGAAAAAAATCACTCGGCAGAAATATGCTTTTAGATGTCGATTCAGAAAATCAAAGAAATTTGGGCAATGTCTATTGTGTGTTTTAGAGTTGACTTTAGAAATCGTTTTGCGATGTTGTCATTTCACAGTAGTTTAGTTTTTAAGTAAAATCACTGAAAGTAAGTAAAAATTCATTAATTTGTTAATATGTTGTGTCGAAAATACATTTTAAGTAACAAATGCAAAATATTATAATAATATTAATTTTAATTACACGAGTACGCGTGTTATTAATTTAATTAATAACGTGCTTTTACTTCCATTTTATTTCAGGTCGAACTTAAACCGTTAAAAAATGACCCAAAAATATTTAAAATGCGTTAACTTCCATAATTCACAAAAACGCATCATATACAATTGTGGAGGCATGGTTGAACCGCGCCCGTACGAAAGCTACTCTCAATTTTAAAAATTACCCCTTTCCAACCTCTCCAGAATTTTTAATATTGAAGCTAGTACTTTTGTAACGCAGCTTTTTCTTTAATATTAGCTCTTAGAAATATTCCAGGAATAGGTTTCGTAATTCTTTTCACTTTAAGCAAAATCGGGCGAATTTTCCAAAATTAACTAATGAATTTTTCAAAATACGTCCCCACATCTTTTTGGTTTGGAGAGCGCATAATGCACTGAAACATGTCTTAAACGCATTTCAACAAGGTACATTCACAAGGCAAGCTTCCCTAGCTGTTCATCAAGAAGAAAAAAATAATTTTATGGGAAAACTTTATTGCAAATACAGCACATAAGGCTCTGTTTTTCTACGTAATCACCAACAATATTTTGCTTTCCGTGGGAATATTTTGCAAGACATTTTTTTTACCGCGAGATCATCATTTGTATCCAAGTATGGTAGAAGTCTGCCATCTGGGATAAATACCAGAGTTTGTTAGAGTAGAGTTAAAGCGTGTGAAGCGTATGAAGCTTGGTAATGAAGTAAGAATTGATGATCTGATTTAAGGAGATTGGTTTGGTTAAAGAAGTTTTGAGCTAGAGTCTCGTTATGAGGTTCCCGGGTAAACGATCTGTTTTGCAGGAGCAAGACTGTCACTTGAGATCTGGATCGTATTTCAGAGAGCAATCATGTCGCTACTTAAGGTTTGGATCGATATAGAGTAGAGTTAAAGCAGTTTTTTAAGGTGGGAAATTTTTGGGGGGTTGGATCGTCTCAAGGAGCAAGAATCAAGTCACTTAAGGTTTGGTTTGGGTTAAGCTTGTCTTTATGAATCTCGAGTCTCAGTAATGAGGGTACACTGATCGACGATCGTATTTTCTAGGAGAAAGACTGTCGTCACTAGAGGCCTGGATCGTTTTTCAGGGAGCTCGTCACTTACGGTTTGGATTGATATAGTGTAGAATAAAAGCGAGGCTTAATGAAGCTAGAGCATCGTTAATAAGGGTCCCCGGGTCGACAATTATGTTTTCTAGGAGTAAGACTTTCGTCATTTTGGGTCTGGATCGTTTTTCAGGGAGCATGAATCTCGACATTTAAGGTTTAGATTTTTAATAAAATTGTTGTCACTTTTTACATATTATAGAGATTATACACTTTGAAGGACATCAACCTTCATCAGCAGATTTTTTAAAAAAATGTATTGCGTCTACAAATTGACGCAACGTGTCCTTTAAGGCCCTTTAAGGGGCGTTGTGCGCTGGGGAATAATCCTGAATTAATTTGCGCGCTTGGGAAGTAATCCTCCATTAACCTTATGTCATGACACGTAACGTCGTAGTCAGTTGTCAAGAGAACCGCCAGGTAGCATCTCCGCGTACGCGCCTTCTGAATCACTACCCAGCGGCCAGAATTGGGAAGGAATAAGGATAGGGGTAGGGATAATTCACAGGGGGTTGGACCAGCCCTTGTGAAGTAGCCAAACTCGTTTTGTTGGAACAAATTTCATATGAGATTCGACGGGAATCGAAAGCAGACCTCAGTGGTGAAAGGCTGGCGACTTCGCTATGTGCCACGAGCGAGTGTCCTTTAGAATTTCATTATTGTTAATAAGAATACTAATTTGGACTTAAATTAGTTGGAAGGCAATAATAAAACTGTAGTTGAATGCATGAATAATATAATTTACGTATAATAAATAATTCCTCATAGTTCATGCCAATTATAGGCATGTAAAAGTTGCCGTTGTAAACGAGGCGGCGATCTGAGTTGAACTCATGCCTTCAAATCAAAGGACCTAATCTTCCACAAACTAAAATATAGGAAGGACTGGGGAAGACCCGGACTATGGTGTGATTGATTCATTGATTGACACTGTTGACAGACAGACGTTTGACTCTCAGTCAATTTTCCGGTAGCAATAACTCGCAAAACATGCATTGTGGCTATACTACGTGTTAGAGGCTGTAACTTTCTATTTTAGGAACGGGATTTACCCACTCTTTCGTTACTAGGACCCGACAATTAGAGTTTTTCTGCCTAAAATTCGCCGTTTCCCGGCGCACGATAATTTTCTCTTCTTACAAAGTAAGTGGGCGAAAGAAAACATGCAGATAATAGTAGTTGGTTCTTTCTTTCTTCTACTTCATAATTTTCAGCCAGTACGTTTATTGGCACCGTATTGTATTTGATAGTTTACGATGAGAATTTTCTGGTTTTCTCTCTAATTGAGATTAAACGTTTTCAACTTCCTCCAAAATCTCATTGTTCGTTTCGTCATCTTGAACCGTACTTGCGGCACCTCGATCCGTATTTTTATAGAACAAATTTTTGAAACGGAACTTAAAAGAATTATTACTGAATTATCAGCACTTTACGTAATTGAAGTCGTAGGCTTCCGCAGCCAGAGTCACGTAAATGATCTTGGCTGTTCGGGTGACGCCGCGTCGAAGGCTGTGTTGCCAACAAGATCATTTACACTTTACGTTATCGTGTTTACGTTAACTTTATTTATCGACACGTTACACGTTACATTAACTTTATTTATCGACACTGGATTTTTTATAAAAATTTGATTCGGAACGAATACGGATCTCGATCAGAATTGGTTAAACTAGTCTTTTCGATATTTTAAATTTATTTATGTATACACATATTTTTTGTAGAAGGTTTCCGGTTTACGAGTTTTTTTTATGAAAGTAATACAACTATTCACAACGTATTTTCTATCTACATTTATAGCGACTCATTTCGAATCCGTAGTTGAACGCTACGAGAAAGAGAAGTGCGTTGAAGTGTGCTTGTGCATGCGTCAGTAAACTCAATTACGAAAATGGACGTCGAGAGGAGCGCTTCAAGGCTACTCTTTTAGAAGGCAGTGTTCCGGCATGTGAATCGCTACGAACTCTTACTGAGGCGAAGCGTAGCTCCTTTCGTGACGCTCCTTGTCGCCCGTACAAGCCGACGTGGAGGGAACTTACGGTATAGTATATGGGGGCGAATTTCCATAAAGAAAAATAATTTTCCTCAGAGCCTTATAGAGTAGAAGAAGTCCACATGTTGTTAAGTATTATTTAAAGTTTTGAGCATAATTGTTTGAATTTCAATGTTTTCTTGTGAATAACTGGACGGAGTGAAGCAAACAATAAAGAAAGGAACTCAATTTACTGGTGAGAACATTATTAGAATTATTATTTATTTTCCTGTCTGTAGATTTTTTAATGTATCAGACCTGACTATAAAAATAATTATTTTCCAAAATGTTGTTATTTTATATATCACATATTACCGCTGCAAATTATTTTGTTGAATGTTCTTCTGGAATTAACGAAGGGGGTAAAAAATATGGTATTAATATAATTTTCGGTTCTCTTCGTATTTTTGAAAATTGCAAAAATTGCAAAAAGATAACATTTCAAAATTACAAACGCGAGTTGGATAGAGCAGAAGTAATACTCATGGCGAGTACACTCGAAGGATTTGAATTTTTGTTGGTTCAAAACAGTTTTGCAGGTTTAGGTAGTAGAATAATGTAGCAGAGCACTTAGATGTAATGCTAGAAAGTATGTGCTATTGGAGCACCACTAGTTTACATGCAGCTGTTTATTTGACTTCGTGCATTGCTGTTGAATACAACTATAGCTTTCTCGCCCCTTTGGGATACAATATTTCTTTCTCTATTATTGGTAAACAAATGAAACTGAGGTAATTTGCGCAAAATTTCTCCCTGTATTCAATAAATCTAATTCCATGTTTGCCTCGATTAACACATAGTGGGAAAAGTGCAGCAAAGTCTTCTAAAAATTTTGAAAAAATTCCAGATTTTAACATTGAATAGGTTTTTATATAATGGAGTCGTCAATCAAATATATATTTGAGTGACGAAAATGAAACTTGGCTCGTAACATATCAACACTGCATTGTTTATAAATTGCTAATTTCATTCTCCTATCTCTAACTATCTCTTCGAAAGTTAAGTTTAAAATCGACAATTTTGGAAAAATATGTTAGTAAAGGCAAAATTGATGTTAATTTCATTGAATGAAGGGAATTTGTACAAGTAATCTCAGTTTCATGTATTTAGAGACATCAGAAAAAAAAATTATCTCGAAATTGCGAAAATCATATAGTCGTAACGTATCACGACGCTGCATGGGCAAAAAGAAAACTATATTTAAAAAAATCTATTTCACCTATGAAACCACTTCACAATAGTTTCTTTGAGACATCGAAATAAAAAAAATTTCATCAAAATCTGAAACGGTCGCACCGGATGTTTCTCCCTAAATAGACCACTTTGGCATGGCATGACCCTTATACATGATTTCTCATTGCAGGATTATTGGCAAAAAGTGATAATCTTCGTCCCTAGTATGCCCTAAAAATAACATTTATTATGAGACAATACTGAATATATGTTTTCTCAACAAATATAAATGTACATATTTCTCTCCCCTCTTATATGTTACTACTCTGTAAAAATGTAAACTCAGTGGTTAGGCGGAAGAGCAGGCCCTATGGCCTGAGCTTTGCCATTAATAAAGACATTATTATTATTATTATTATTATTATTATTATTATTATTATTATTATTATTATTATTATTATTATTATTAACACGTTTCTTCCCCTCTCATATATAGCTTTACTTTACCCCACCTTTTTGTGATTGAAAAACGAGCGTATTAAATTCCATGACGTTCGTACAAATTTTGAGTCAGTAACCGTAATTGTTTACCCCTCGCATGGCCAAGCATGATATTGAAACGCAGCCGGTAGTGTGAAGGCCCCAAGTACCCCGCCCTCCACGAGTTATTACAAAAAAGCTGATATATTGAGTTCAGAATAGTATTTGCTTTATTACTTGTATTGTTTATCATCGTACAATGTTGTGCAAATGTTGTACATTTGTGTGAATTTCGCAAATATTTTGCCATATATTGAAAAGTTGAAAAAACAATGTTTTGCGTACTTAGAGAAGTCATGTTATCATCTTTGGGATAACTATTGTAACGTCGTGAGTAGGGATCTACACCACAAAGAAACAGACACGAGTGGGTATTTACAATTTATTTACAATAAATTATGTACACTATTTACAGACCTCACTCTAAGGTGTTTGTCGGAGCTACCTGCAGCAGCCCCCCTCTCCCAACACGCGCCTTGCGGCCGCGCCTGCGATTAGCCAACTCGGCCGAGTCACAACTTGGCACCTGGTGTGCCTCGGCAGACAATCTGCCCCGAAGTATCGAGCATACTTCACAGTGCTCGAGACTCGAACACCTACACGTGCCTACAGCACTTCCGCGCCAGACTTGGCCGGACAAGTTTTGCGGTGTTTTGCCGCGAGGAAACCAGAAACGTTACCCAACCCAGGGCTTCTGCGACAGCCCTTTTATATGCTCGAGAGTCTCATGACTTCCTGCGTCATCTTTCCCCCACGCACTCGTCTTGAGGCGTCTGCTTCTCCCGTTGCAATTTGCACCCGGCACCTACAAGCCCTCTTCCCTTTTGGACTTTCCCTAAAGGGTTGGCCTTTGTTCGGAAGCCTATTTTTGGCTCCCTCATTCCCATACCTTGCAACTTTCTTTGGAGCAGTGAGTCAAGTCTATGACGCTACACTATTATATTAAACTTTTTTATTTAACACCATTGTTTTTACAAGAACACTTGAACACACTTATAGAGAACGTTTAGAAAATATGTCAAATAAATACCTCTACCTCTAAAATCCACTGTCTAATATATCGCACACTCATAGCTGTGGTAAACGCAGTTTCCTGCAACTCGCGTAACACAACTGAGAATGTAAAACGGTACATGGAGAATAAAAGATAAGGTAATTAGCACTTAGAAGAAGAGAAGATTATTAGAAGAGAAGAATATTAGCACTTAGAAGTATCTCTAACACTAAGTATCATATTAAACGTGTAACAACGAACAAATACAACAAAAATATATATGTGAACGTCAAATTATAAACAACAAGAATGGCAAATTAGGGGTATCTTCACTTTCCCAGAGTCATTTCTACGTAATCGAAAAACCATATTACTATGAAAAATGTGTTAAAAGTTTGCAAATAAATGAATATTTACATACGCGAGAGAAAAAAATCGACCATATTTTTTTCTGGGAACCATAAAGAAAAAGGGAGACCGGGGGGGGGACTTTGGTCCCCCGCTAGGCCATGCGAGGGTTGAGAAGCACCCAAGAAACTATACACCACACACCGCCCCGCCCCGCAGTATATGAAGAGGGGTCCAAAAAATGTATACAGTGCACAACGCCCCGCCCCTGCAGTATATAAAGAGGAGTATAAAAATGTATACACCGCACACTTCCCCGCCCCGCAGTACATAACATCTTTTTTCTGGTAATTGTAAAGAGAGAAAGAGAACCGGGAGATCTTAGGTCCCCTCTCGGCCGTGTGAGAGATAATCTTGGTTATGTCTACTCACCTTCCACAAAGAGAAAGAAGCCCTTTGGGTTGCGTTGCAGAACTCGAAGGGCCGTCACAGCCATCTCGGTGAGCGACGGGTCTCCGTCAGGTCCCGTGTCACGGTCGGCGTCAAACTCAAGGTGCGAATATGCGAACAACCCTGCCAACAAGAAAATGATGTTTCTTACATTTATTTACACAGATAGTGAATACATAGCCCAGTTCATATTAACTCTACATATGTTTGATGACTTAATTGCTAACTTAAAATTTAAAACTAATACAAAGGTTGAGGTTACTCTTGGGGCTCCTCTAGTCAGGATCTAATTCAAAGAATTAATTAAGGAAAATGTGAAATGGAAACCTATTTTGTATTCTGATTCTTTGCGATGGGTTTTTGACAAGTCTGTGAACGGATAGTGAAGGGATTTGAGATATGTTTGATACAAGAAAATTTACACAAATTTGATTTAATTTGAAAACCAGAAATAATGAGATAAACACTGTGGCTTTTAGACTGTAATAGATTGTAAACATCATGTGCAATGTTTTAAGTAGTTTGCAGATGATAGATTTCCTCCCGTTAGCTGGTATTAGACGTACATAATTTGCAATGTAATTACGCAGAATCGTTATGATATGAATATGAGGAAGCCGCATTATCTGGTAGCGCAACTAGTTTAAGCTTCATTTGAGATTAAGTTCTTTTGTAATTAGTTTTCTCAAAAACAAGAAAGAAATCCCATAACAATGAGACACAGAAATATACTATGGTCGTAAAGAACTATGAATTTCTCACCTGTGAATCAGACCGAGCAGTTCTTATCAAAACATGTTCATAGGTTTAAAGGTTATGAAAGCAAGGATAATTTCACGGCAAGAAACAACAATTTTTTCCGCTAAATTAAAAATGTGTAAACCATTTAATACTCTGATTCGTATTTTTTCATTCGTCATTTCTTATTGACACTGGTAAAATATAGTATTAACTTAAGAAAATATTACCTCACAATTCACTTTATCTTACTTTCGTTGTAAAAATCAACTAATAATCATCATTATCATTATTAACTTTAAGGACAAAATTTGGATTAGAGAAGAAAACATTCAACTTGCATTGTTTCCCTTGCATTGTTTCCACTCTTCCATTTTGTTTCCTGTAATATTCCAGTTAATAGAAGTGAGATAATTATAAAAAATAATGAAAGAAGCGAGATATGCCATTAATAACTCACTAAAATGATGGTAAATAAATTTTCGAAAATGGTCAATGGCTATCTAGATATATTACGTTACAATAAATACAAACACTGTATTGCTGAAATTCAGTTATGTCAAGATATCTTTTGAACAACAGGAAAGTAAATTACTAAAGATAAAACACAGATAAACACTCTACGCCGTGGATATTTTGCTGCTGATAAGGATCAGCAACACGTCATACGCAGTTTTTAACTGTTTTTTTTGACGTAAAATATATAAATAAATAAATAAATAAATAAAAATATTTAAAATAAATAAATAAATAAATCAGAAAGAAATTAATATTCTTGCAAAGCATTTTGGAAGTACCTCCAGATCACCCCTGTCATGAATTCTGCATTCAATAACGATGAAGAAATATTTACGAAAACCGGAATACTTTATATTAAATTCATATCTCCATTGAATACCTCCACAGAAATCAGAGTTTTCAAGAAAAGAAAAGCCTCTGGACATTATGGGATATACAACACATGTGTTAAAATATTAAATCAACAAACAATGCTACTCTAACGGCAATTTTCAACTCCTGTTTGTGATTAAATTATTTTCCTCAAATATGAACTATTGGTTCTATAGAATGACTCAGACTCTCTGGTACTAGATAGTTTTCAAATCTGGGTTTGTCCCAACCTATTCTCTGATGCATAAAGGCCTAAAGGATCTTTACACCATACTACTACAGCATAAGCTAGAGAATGACAATCATATGACTCCCTTAATGTTTTGTGACGGTGTTTTCACCAATTTCATAGATTTTCTAATATCAGCGCTAATTTTGATTTGTTGAATAGAAAAATAAACGAATTTTAAATCTTACACCCTCAATTGCCGTAGGCTTAAAATCCTTACTGAAGACATTCTCGTATTTAACGTACAAGGATGCCTTCATCCTGGTACATGGTATCCTCATTAAAATCCTGGTAAAAATAACAGAATCCTGGTACATCTAACAAGACTGTTTACAAGACCGATATCATGCTTCCCACGCTGATAACATTATTCGTTGTGAAATATTTTACTTTATTTATAATATATTCCGTAAAACCTGAAAATGACTAATATCGATTAGTTAGAAATTCATCTTGTCACAAGTTATGAAATTAATTATGAAATCATGAAGGAGATGTATTCTATAGAGTCATGAATACTTTTAATAGGTACATCAAAGTCTGGTTCGATAGATAAAGATGTGAAGGATATGGGACAATTACGACTTACAAAAAGTAATAATTGCCATGAGTTTCTCTTCGATTCTCGAAGTTTTCGTAGGTCGACTAATTACAAAAGTTTACGAAGACTTTTTTGCATTGGCGCGCTTTTTTGTAAGTGAAAAGAAATTCTTGAAAATTTATTTTGAAATTTGAAGATTATTATGTAATTAAACTGGCTACCGTTCTCATGAACCAAGTTTTAAAGTTTCATCTAATTACGAAGTACTTGTGTTTGCGAAACCTTGTACTCCAAGTAATTTCTTCTCATAATTGCTGTTGGCTGATGCAAATACTTCGCTCAACAACAATGTTCTAAGGAAATACGGAATTTTATGTCTGTAATTTACCCTTGTCATGACATTGACTTAAATCTCAAAATTTTCTACACTTCAATGTCGTAAATTAAAATTCGTCTTTATTACGATAGGAATTGATTTTCGTTTCAAATAAGATTGAACAGTTAAATTCAGTTTTATCTTTCAGCGTCAACTCTTAGGCAGCATTATTTATTCCCAATAGAAATGATTAATTTAGATTAAGATTTTGCGACAATGCATTACAGTTCACAATTATTTTAACAGTAATTTTCTCTGACATTTTTCCACTAATGTTCATTGACAGTTAAGAATGCTAAGCGCGACTATCATTGTTACGTTTTTGTTTTTTAAGTTCGCATCAACATCTAGGTCATTGGCGATCACTATGGGAGTTAACGTTATGGTAACTGTTGTCATGAAACAGTATGGTGATGATAAGGGGTGAAAGGATGAACAACATGCCCAAGACGGGAATCGAACCCGCGATCCTTCGATCCGAGATCGCTATGACATAACTGCATTAGCGATCTCGGCCATCGGATTGGCAATTGTTTCTTTCTTCCTATACTTTGACTCGTTTCAATTTGTAGCTCTTGATCCGAAAACTTATCCTTTTACGATCGCTGCAGTGACTCGCCCGCCCCCATACATTGCTGGTCCCCCTCACCTTCATCTACGGGGACTAATTATTAGCAAAATGGTATTTAATAGAAGAATCTCTCTATTGACTCAAAACATTAGAATTAAACTATGGAACTTAAGAAGCATGTTAATACATGGTGTTGGTACCTTTATCGCGAAAAAAAAGCAATAATTCATCTAGGTGTGTCTAGAAGGAGTTTTCTTCATAATTAGGTAAACTAGTCATCTTCAACCCAAATGGTAGTAAGTACTTTACGAGTTATTCCCTTGTTGTAGGATGATTTGCCTTTATTTTCATTTTAAGAACACTCCATAGTGATTCTATTGGATTCATATGTGGGTTATTTTCTGACCAGTTGAGCACACAAATATCAATGGAATCCAATTCACTTTTCACAGTTTTTGATCAGTTGCAAAGAGTACTATCGTGCATGAAAATTCCATCCCAGTTGGAAACTCATCCATTGATGAAACAAGGCATCTCAGAATACCTCTTTATATTGTTTGCTTTTCGTGTTGCCGTTTACTATGTGAATTTTGTCCTGTTCATATACTGAAATAACACCACAAATCATCACTTCAGAGGAAAAACTTCACTAGTAGCACCACACATTCCTTCTTAAAGGCTTCCCCTGGCCGTCTTCTAACATAATAGGGCTGTCATCCATAACGCAGATGAGTGTTTCATCACTGAATGCAACTTGAAGCAAATTTAGAAAAAAAAATATTTATCTGCACATTAAAGCAAACGTACTTTCTTATTTTCACCACAAACTTTTCAAAACTGGGGAAGAATGAATTTTTTTAAATAATTTTTTTATAAAATGACCTATATACCTTCTACCACTACTGCCTTGTCCATCTTTAGTGCAACTTGGCCCATTTAAGTCGTTTTTTGATCATAGAAGCAGACAATTTTTGTCGTGCATTTAAGTAACATTCAAATAGATTCCTGCTTACAGTTCTTGAGGATATTTGTAATTCATCTTCTTAGACAATCCATTGGGGTTAAGACGACTTTAAGTATCTTTCTTATGGATGTTTTTCTTAGCAAAAGACGGACCAAAACTTTGGTTGTAGTCCTCTTTCGTTCCCTTTTACTTTTCCTCTGAGGTGAGGTCCGCTTTTCTTCCATTAATTTTACCGCAAATTTATTGACATATGCCACACTAACTCCTACAACACGACTAATTTCGGTCATAGAATTATTATTGCATTGAAATAACACTTCAACTCTGGAGCATTTTCGTGGAGACACGTCTGTTGCCTTGCCCATCTTCACGCTTACATAGACTCTTGTACTGAGAGCAACTCTGATACCTGCAACCCAACCAAGGTACCCGCATCCTTCTTGTCCACGCAGAATACGCCCCTTCTTGTCGTACATTGCGAGCACTGGTGTGCATACACCTATTGCAAACACTCCCGAGTTAAGAAAAGTATGAATTTACCTTTCGAAAATCTTGATTGGATCCTTCTGCAACTCTCGTAGGATTTTTGTAGGTGAAAATTCTAGTGGGTGTAGGAGGGCGGAGGCTACTCACCGAGCAGGTGGTCGACGCGCTGCAGGTCGACGGAGGCGAGCTGGCCCTTGTTGTACACGAACTGGCCGCGCAGGCCACGCCCCTTCTTGTCGCGCTTCCAGTCCTCGATGAGGTTGCGCCCGTCCAGGCGCCGGCCCTCCTCCGAGCGCAGCTCCGGGTCGTTGGCCACCTTGGGCAACCAGTGGCGCCGCCCGCCGCCCAGCAGCACCTGCGCACGCAACACGCCACGCCCCCGTCAGTCATGAAACCTCGCATAGCCATACATTTTTAAATCCATCTTGTAAGAAGAAATAAAAGAAGTCATCTTCGTCAACATATCAGCTTTATTAAGATAGCCGGCTTTCGACGGCTTTGCCGTCATCGTCAGTCTCGCTGCTGTCGGCAAAAGTCGAGCGACTGTGCCTTTTGCCGACAGCAGCGAGACTGACGATGACGGCAAAGCCGTCGAAAGCCGGCTATCTTAATAAAGCTGATATGTTGACGAAGACGACTTCTTTTATTTCTTCTTATAAGAACGTCAACAACATCCAATCAGAATTCCCACAATCCATCTTGTGTGTTGTAATGGAGAAAGAAAAAAATAACTACATGTAATAAAACAATTGTGACATTGCGAGTAAGCTGGTATTGTATCCGATTCAATCAGACGTGTGGTGGTTTGGTTGTTTGTGTTTTCGTGTTTCCGGGCGCGTTAACTGCTTTGGTCATTAGTCCCGTTAGTGTAGTGCATGTTTTTTTCGTGGGAGATGGCGGTGATCTTCCCCCGCTGGATGGCGAGATCTGGCGCCGACCTATCGTCGGCTAGTGGGGTTCCCCCTAACCAGGACTCTCCCACCAGCGAGGCACCGCCCCAGCCGGGACAAGCTCTATGCTCCTGACCGGTCTCCCGGAATATGTGATAGTGTAGTGCATGTTAGTGTAAGTGTGTGTAAGAGGAGAGGATAGGACAGGACAAGGAAGAGGAAGGAAAGATCGCGCGCGGTCCGTGGCCCGTTTTTTGGATACTGCTCCGGCATTTGCCTGGTGTTGATAGAAGAAACCACGGAAAACTACCGCATGATATTGAAACGGAGACGTGAGTGTGGGGGACCCAAGTGACCCCTCACGAAAATATGTTACTAAAATGCACTCATATGAGTTAAGAATAGTATTTGCTTTACTGCGTGTAGTGTTATCCTTCTACAACATTGTACAAGAATATTTATGTGGCGAAACGATGGCCGAGATCGCAATACCGTTGCGATCTCGAACCGAAAAGTCAGGGGTTCGAGTCCCACCCCAGTAGTATATAAAGAGGGGCCAAAAAATGTAAACACGGCACACCGCACCGCCCCGCAGTATATAAAGAAGGGTCAACAAAAGTATTCACCGCACACCACCCCGCTCCGCAGCATATAAATAGGGGCGCCAAAAATGTATACACAACACACCGCCCCGCCCCTACCCGCAGTTTATAAAGAGGGGCGAGAAGCATGTATCCCCTGAACACTGCCCCGCCCCAGCTGTATATAAAGAGGGGCCAAAAAATATATGCAGCTGTTATTGTAAAAAATATAAATTGAAGCGAAATATAGCGAAAAGTACGAACTGTGCTCATGGACATGCACTGCAATGTCGACAGAGCCAGCGATGCAATGTAGTACCTATGTGCGCCAGGAATGTTTCTTCGCACGATCAAATGAGGCCCTCATTTAGGTGGATAGTAGTGAACAATTAACGTTTTCATTGGTTACATGCTGCAGCTTGTGCTACCAATAGAATATCTTATGCAAGCAGTCTCACCAGCAAGGTGACTACTGAGGACTTCTAACGTGCTGAATTTGAATTTAGAAATAAAACAATAGGGTAAATAAATAAATAAATAAATAGATAAAATGGGGGGAATAGATAAAATAAGGGAAAATAAAACAATATATTCGTAATGAAGAGATACGCAACCAAGGAATTTATAAACAAATTTTAAAAAAATTACGAAAGCATGGAGAGACTACATAGACAGAATGGAAAACACGCGAATGCCAAAACAGATTCTGAAATACAAGCCAAGAGGAAAAAGAAGCATAGGAAGACCGAAGAGAAAATGGATGGACTAATAATGAGACGCAACGGAAAAATTAAGAAGAAGAAGAAAAAAAAGAAGAAGAAGAAGAAGAAGAAGAAGAAGAAGAATAGGGCTTGTACCAGCGATGGCCCTGAGGTTGTCTGCTAGTGTCAATGCCGTGTTGGCGTCTCGCGCCAACACGGCATGCTGTGAATGGTATCAGAGCAATTTAACATTCCGTCACATTATGTATCTGTGCTTATATTATAATTGAATATACCATGGAAATATACGCGAATAATTAGTTGCATTTTGAAGATTTTATTATATTTCCGTCACTCGCGCGGCCATTTCTAGCACGAGCACTCGCGCGTTGGACTACATCCAACGCCCGCATTATTTAGTTATAACATTTCTGTTTTTGCACACTAACGAAGAAAAATGCATAAACACAACATTTAAAATATTAAACATTCTCATATTACAGAAAAATATCATTTTTATCAATTATGCAAAAACACCGTTCTATAAGCCAGTACCCGCATGTTGGATTCTATCAAACAGGCACTAAGATTTTACTTCAGGGTATGGAGGTACTACGCATAATAGAAATAAGAAGTATATCGACATCCTTCCCAGATACTATTCGTGGAATAGAAGCATTGTTTTTGTACGTGGAAGGCTAACATTCCTTTCTTAACAAGAAAAGAAACTTCTCTTTGACTCTATCCAACAGCGCGAGTGACGGAGAGTTAATGTGTGAAAGGGAAGATCAGAACGCCCCCAAAGTTTTTCTATTGTGCGGACAAACCCTTCAGAAGGATGTTGAAGGAATACGAAATATTTCGATTCTGGTTGTGAGAAATTTTACTTGTGTCCATGAAAAATGTTACTTCTCAGTTCACATTCGCTACTTGAATCCTTAATTTAAACTTTTTCCACACACATATTTTCATTTCATTAATTCTCACAATCAAAAAGGGTAAGCAAAACCATGATTACCACAATTTTTTATTTATTCAACAGAATAGACCAAACTATTTTTTTTAATTTTTCTGAAACTTACAAACATCAAACGACAACCCAGCTAGTAAAAACGAGTTGTTCTTGTAATGAAAACACACGATTAAACACATGTCATGTATTGCATGAACAAATACGTGCAGATTCAGAGAGTATAATGGATTACACGTACCTTCTGTACGTAAACCCGATGTATTTCTGAAAATAAAATATTGTTTTAGAGAAAATCGGATTTATAAAACAAAGAGCACTTTTTAAAAATTTTTAATTGTGAATATCAACGTATGTAATACTGAAAACATAATTCACTTTTATTTTTCAGAACTAAGTTTATCTGAAATCTAAATATATTTTTATCTCGAAAAGCAAATAACGGTAATTTCATAATGCGTTGAAAGAGAGTTTCGGGCTCAACCGGACATCACAATGTCCTATCATCATCATCCGATAACGAACACTCGAATGTCGCCCGAGCGTTTACAATTGGGTGTCCGTGTTTCGGCGAACGAGGAAAAAATAATTATTCGCTCGAAATAATAATTCCTCCCCGACCTCTGGCTGTCTCTTGTCGGTTCCCCCCTGCGGAAAATCCCGCCGAGAGTACCGCCCCCTCTTACAGCCTCTCCCTTTCGCTTTCTGTCTATCTTCCTATATATCCCTGCTTGACATCATCTCTCTCTATCTTTTCTCCTGTCCTATCATCTGGGCGTTTTCTCTTCCTCCCATACTCTCGCCTGCGAATCCACTGCCCTTCTTGATCTCACCCACCCACTCTCTGGCTCACACACTTTTTAGTTCGTTCACCCTTCGTTCGTCCACCGCCCTCCCGTCCCACCCTCTTGTACACCGACCCTCTCGTTCACCCATTTTCTCGTACACCCACTCTCTCGTTCACCCACCCTCTCGTTCACCCACCCTCTCGTTCACCCACCCTCCCCCACACCCTCTCGCCACACACCCTCTCGTCCACCCTCACCCTTGTCCATTCATCAACTCGTCAACCACCCACTCACATTAACCTGTTCACTCGTCTCACCTCTCGTCCACACACCCTCGTCCACACACCTCTCGTCCACACACCCTCTTGTCACACACCCTCTTCTGCACCTCACCCTTGTCCATTCATCAACTCGTCAACCACCCACTCACATTAACCTGTTCACTCGTCTTATGTATCCTCATTCTCATCCACTCTTCCATTTTCTTGACACATTGTTTCCACGCTCACTCACTTACTCATCTCCTCGCTTCTTCTTTCAACTGTAAGATGCACAACACATCTCCATACTCCCCTTCGCCTCAACGGTTTCACGCAGAGGAAAATCTGAATGACGGTGCTGGAGGCATACGTGAAATTTGTTTTTATTGTGATCTCTCTTTAGTTTTCAGCAATATATTCTGCCTTTCATTATATGCGAATTAAAACCGTAATTACGAGTAATTAGGATTGAACCTAGTCATTTAAACCTTATATGTACATTTATTTGTGACAGTGCTGAAAATATCTTATCACTTCTCTCAAAATAATTATACTAATATATTATCTGATAGTATTACGTTGCAGTGCTCTTTACATACCACTGATTATTTGAAGATAATTAGTTAATCTTACATAAAAATAACGTAGGACACTAGCTTCTCCTGTTATTATATGGCATTTCTGTTACGTTTTCCTATAAAATAGTATCGTAATGAGTAATATCGAGATTCAATGGCACGTTCGGCGATGTATCGGTTGCCGAAGTTACGGAACTATGAAAAAATTCGTTGTCGACTTTCGAAATATCGATCGAATTAATATTCGGTGCTATAAAAAACGCAATTTGGAAAATAAACCCAATTATCAGTCATTTTAAAAATTCATGTTAATATACAGAGACAGATATATCAAATGTGTGACAATTGCAATTATAAAATATTATTTACCAAAGTGTTAGTTTTTAGGAATCAAGAAGTCCAATATACGTATTAGCAACAAAATGTTTTCCCGAGTACAATAAGAGATCATATTTGGGTTTCTCTGCATCATTCATCATAAAACTGAATCTTCATAAACACTAATTCAGCCTAATCATGTTGTCTAATGATTTCATCAAGTACAGTGCCACAAATTACACAAGTGTTCGCTATTTAGAAAATTTTGCTAGATGTTCAAATTAGTTTCTGAAATTAAAATCAGGCTATAATGAACAGTGCTTTGACAAGTAATTTTTACGATGGCATCCTGCAATTCAAGTTCAGTTTGTTACTATATATTCAACCCTATTTTAGTTGAAAATTGTGGGTGAACAAATATGTCTTTCATTTAAGAAAACGAAGCAATCGTTGGAATAAAATACGATAATAATTTCTCAGTCGACAACCTTAGCGATTCCAACCACGATATGCAAACCGAATACTTCTCCAAATCTTTTTTTACACTCAACAAACACGTCTGTGTCGTCGAACTGTAAGTTCATTAACTCATTTGCAAAGCAGATATCACTTGAAAAGTGCATATGACAATGAACAAAACCCCAACTAAATGTGATAGATACGATCCATGCAAGCTGTTTTTCCTGCACTATCACGTGTTTTTCACAGACGAGTTTCGCCCCGTGGCATCAATGTCCAAAATCCCCCCTCCCTAATTCCCGCTCTAGACTTCCGTTCGTCCACGTAGAGTGCACCACACGTATGCATTTTTTTATCCACGTTTTTCTAGCTGGGCACTATATGTGTGTGGTGTTTTGCGTGGCAATGCACCGTGTTTCAGTGGCAGCCGTTACTTCGGGGATGAGATCAACTGGCGGCAGTCGTTAGGACGAGCTGACGTCCGGTCTTTAGGAATGAGCCGAGCTTTGAAGACAAACAGTTTTCATTGTGAAGGATTGGGTTGGTTTGGTTTGGTTTTTTCGTTTTTTCGGGCGCATCAACTGCTTTGGTTATTAGTCCCCTGAGTATAGTGCATGTTTTTTCGCGGTAGATGGCGGTGATCTTACTTCTCGGTAGACGGATGGTGCGATCCGGCGCCGACCTACCGTCGGCTAGTGGGGTTTCCCCCTAACCAGGACTCTCCCACCAGCGGGGCACCGCCCCTGCTGGGACAAGCTCTAAGCTCCCGACCGGTCTCCCGAAATATATGGTTGTGTAGTGCATGTTAGTGTTAGTGTAAGTGTGTGTGTGTGTGTGTGTGTGTGTAAGGGGGAGAGGGTAGGACAAAGAAGAGGAAGTGCAGATCGCGCGCGGTCCGTGTCCCGTTTGGTAGGGTACTGCTCCGGCCTTTGCCAGGTGTTGATCGGAGAAAGCACGGAAAACTACAGATTAGAGCAGCCGGCCGCTAGAATTCTCCTCCACGCAGCGACTGAATTCGACCTAGCTGAAACGCTAGCGTCGGAAATTCTGCCGCCGTCAGGACTCGAACCTAGAACTCCCGGTCAGAGGTAATGCAGTGACATCAGCTGATGCACTGAGCTACCACTCCCGGTGAAGGATTGGGTGATCTGAATGCTCGTGAGTGAACGAAAATCGGGGTAAATTAGAAGGGTGAAATAAAAAACTAGACGTAAATGTTGATTTACGTTTCGTATTTTGATATGAGTGGTACATTTGTACTTGTTATTTAGTTGTTACAATCTCTTTCATTGTTGCAATCTTAAGCATAGTTCTTTCCTATTATAAAAACTAATAATTTTAAAATAAACATACTTTGTATTGGCTTATTTTCTTTAAAAGAATTTAAACAGTTTTTCTGAAGAGCCATCTGGTATATACATTACAATTTTCCCAGTTGTAAAATTGATAAGGCTTCTAATCTTCATTTATTTTTTAAATAACTTTAACGTTAAAAATTCTATTCAATAAAATGGAATGATCTTATGTGTAAGTAAAATGTATTTTTCTTTATTCGTACAAAAGAACGGGACAGATGTAATCATGGTTATTTGTGTACCTATCGTCTGTACAAACCGTACGGGAAAACCGAAAATTACTTTCCACAAGTAAGTAGTTACTCCGTGTAATGTGAAACATCTAGTAACTTGGTAAGTTATTCGTTAATTTTCGTGATTTTTTCTTAAAGATTTCCTGCAGATCCAAAGCGGAGAGCATTGTAGATTAGAGCTGTACAAAGAGACAATTGGCAGCCTAGCAATTACAGCAGGTTATGTTCGGCGTATTTCCAAGAACACAATTTTCATAGAACTTCTTTATTTCTAAAGCAAGATGACTGTCGTACATAGTTATAGTCGGCCTGCATACTCCTACGTCACAAGCAGCCAATGACGTATTGTTAGGCCTGTAGCAACAAAAGGTATTGGTTTGACAGACAGCTTTTGGACCCACCAATATGGCGGACAGACTTCACTTGCTGTACACGGAAGAGATTGGTAATGGCACCTCCATGTATTCATAGCTCCATGCTCACCACAATCATAACTGATGCTGAAAGTGCTGTCCCCTTCACTTGTTTTTCAACGAGCTGTGTGTTATCAACATAAATGTAATTTTTAATAGGAGGCCCTAACTCGTCCCAGTGCGGAGAGACTATATTTACAAAACAGAAACTTGTGTTTTGAAGATAAAATTTTAGCAAAAGTATTGGGGCTACTTTTTTGTTAGACTAGTGCATCAATCAGTGATAAATATGTATTGTATAATAAACAATTCAGTTTATGTCAAGTGTACCAAAAATGGAAGTGGATTTGTGGATGTCAAAAAAGAAATATTTTTTTGTTTTCTTGTCTTGTCGTGTTGTGTAGTAGTGTCGAAACGTCGACAAAAATTGGGATTAAAAATTTGTCTGAAATCGTAAATACTTACAAGATGGTATCTAAACAGTGAGATGAATTAGAATCTGTGAAAAATTAAATATTATTCAACATTTGAATGATGTCTATACAATTTCTATTTCCAAAACCTGAACTTTTAGAAACAAATTAATGTTATTTGAAGTCGTATATCTGATTCAATAAATGTTTACGGCAAGTTTCAATTACCTTTGTGCGGCCATGACGAAAGAGTAGAGTTAAATATTTTTTCTGGGAATTTTCAAGGGACTAATTGATTAAACGTCCACTCTTGATAAAAATTCAAATTCTTTTAAAGCAATAAAAAAACAATTCAAAACGATTTTCAAAATTTTCCAAAAAAGCATTACGTAAAAATATATTATTTGTTACACGCAGAATATATCTGTATTGAAGCAGATGAAATAACCAACACTTCATTCTAGATCTAGATGTTATTCATTTAAGGAATCAAGTGAAAGTTCACGTTCACAAGAATCTAAATAGCTTAGCTTCGCTCCCAATAAGAGGAGAGAAGAAGGGAAAGAAGAAGAAGAAGAAGAAGAAGAAGAAGAAGAAAAAGAAGAAAAAGAAGAAAAAGAAGAAAAAGAAGAAAAAGAAGAAAAAGAAGAAAAAAAAGAAGAAAAAGAAGAAAAAGAAGAAAAAGAAGAAAAAGAAGAAAAAGGAGAAAAAGGAGAAAAAGGAGAAAAAGGAGAAAAGGAGAAAAGGAGAAAAGGAGAAAAAGGAGAAAAAGGAGAAAAAGGAGAAAAAGGAGAAAAAGGAGAAAAAGGAAGGAGAAAAAGGAGAAGCGGTGGTTGGCATTCGAGACTTCAATTCTCTTGAAGCATTTGTATGAGCCAAAGACGGAAGGATTCAATTACTACACAAAATTTTAATGTTCTAGGGTATGATGAAAGTTGTAATTCCGAATAATTTTATTCTTTAATGTTATGTGTCTCCCTCATAATTCGATCCTGGAGATGCTACTGTCCTTAACAATATCAGGTAAACCTCATAATGCCACAATGCAGAGCGGAACATTGGCAGTAAGGATATAACATCATCATTTTTTATGACACAAACCCCAGGATTCATTCCATTACTTAAGCAAGGGTCAATAATGGTTATCAACATTAATTTAATTTTTCAACCCATTAAAGTTCAATATGTAAAAACTCATCGATATTCTTTTATATACTCACTCTCTTATTTCTATAAATATTCTAAGAAGAATCCTAAAAATTGAAGACAATTAATTGCAACTGACGCCGTAATTTTGCATTTGAGTGAAGAAGTAAGTATGCCAAAGCCTGTTATTCACGACTCTCGTTCGAAGAATCCCAAGACGAGTTAGAAGTTTGTAGTGAATGAAGCACTTTTCTGGGATCGTGTTTCGCTGTCAGCTGTGTTCGTTCCTTCTTTCGTCGCTCAGCCTTTTCGAGGACGGGGCCTCCGCAGTCGCCTGCAACTCGTCCGTCCGCTTCGCAGCGCTTTGTCGCCACGGCGAATCGCAGGCGGCGTTCTCGTCGCAACATGCAATTAAAGCGTAGGCGGCGGTAGCGGCAGCGGTACTGGCGCGACGAGGGAGGGGCAAGTGGCGGGAGCGGAGCGCCGGGGGGAGAGACTGGCGGGAGCGGAGCGACGGGGGAGGGGACAGTGGCAGGAGCGGAGCGACGGGGGAGGGGACAGTGCGGGAAGCGGAGCGACGGGGAGGGACTGGCGGGAGCGGAGCGACGGGGAGGGACAGTGGCAGGAGCGGAGCGACGGGGAGGGACAGTGGGGAAGCGGAGCGACGGGGAGGACTGGCGGGAGCGGAGCGACGGGGAGGGACAGTGGCAGGAGCGGAGCGACGGGGAGGGACAGTGGGGAAGCGGAGCGACGGGGAGGGACTGGCGGGAGCGGAGCGACGGGGAGGGACAGTGGCAGGAGCGGAGCGACGGGGAGGGACAGTGGGGAAGCGGAGCGACGGGGAGGACTGGCGGGAGCGGAGCGACGGGGGAGGGGACAGTGGCAGGAGCGGAGCGACGGGGGAGGGGACAGTGGCGGGAGCGGAGCGACGGGGGAGGGGACAGTGGCGGGAGCGGAGCGACGGGGAGGGGACAGTGGGGGAGCGGAGCGACGGAGGAGGGGACAGTGGTGGGAGCGGAGCGACGGGGAGGACAGTGGTGGGAGCGGAGCGACGGGGAGGACAGTGGCAGGAGCGGAGCGACGGGGAGGGGACAGTGGGGAAGCGGGCGACGGGGAGGACTGGCGGGAGCGGAGCGACGGGGGAGGGGACAGTGGCAGGAGCGGAGCGACGGGGGAGGGGACAGTGGGGGGAGCGGAGCGACGGGGGAGGGGACAGTGGCGGGAGCGGAGCGACGGGGGAGGGGACAGTGGCGGGAGCGGAGCGACGGGGAGGGGACAGTGGCAAAACCGAGCGACGGGGAGGGACTGGCGGGGCGGAGCGACGGGGGAGGGGACAGTGGCAGGAGCGGAGCGACGGGGGAGGGGACAGTGGGGGGAGCGGAGCGACCGAGGAGGGGACAGTGGTGGGAGCGGAGCGACGGGGGAGGGGACAGTGGTGGGAGCGGAGCGACGGGGGAGGGGATAGTGGCGGGAGCGGAGCGACGGGGGAGGGGACAGTGGCAGGAGCACTGCACAACTCCACACAGCGACTGAACTCGCCCTAGCTTCATAGCTGTACTTGGGTTTTTCTAACGTGGAGGAGCATCTGAGGATATCATCTTTTAGATGGAAAAAGGCATGACTTTTGCGTCTTCTTCGGTCCTGCCACAATAGTCGCTTGATCTGCAGCCCTGCTTGATGCGGTCGCGATCATGCGATATCTTGCGGTAGGACCAAGACAGACGCAAAACGTTGTACGTTATTGCATCTTGGAGATAATACCGTCAGATGCCTTGTTAAAAAACCAAGAATAGTGTCGAAAATTAACGATCAATGGGAATCAACCCTTGGCGCCTCCCTGTCAGAGTCGCTGCAGAGATAACGGCTGAGCCAACTCAGCCGGTGCGATACTGTAAAGACTCAGATGGTGGGATGGGGCGGTGGGGGCCCCGGCAGCCTGGCAATGGCGATGTGCAAAGTGGTGAGTGATGACGTTGGTGGTGGTGATGGCGATGGTGTTGGAAGTAGACTGTTGCGGTTGGCTCTCCCAATCACCCTAGCTTCTCGTTTCACCGCATCTCCTCCACTCCGCAGCTTTGCAACTTCTCCGACGCAATCTATTACGACGCTGTACTTTGCGCTAGTCATCACCACTGCTGCCAACATCGCCGTCTGCGCCTCGCTTCTCCGCGGAACCGTCTGTTCTTCTCGCACTTGAAGAACGTCGTCTACGCTCTTAGAGCACCGTTTTCCTACCTCAAAATGTCTCTTCTCTGGAGCTGAATTTTTTACAGAAACGGCTGCCTCTTCCAGTCATCATTCGCATTCTGGGGCCTTCCAGACATTGTTCCAGACGCTGTTCCAGACTCCCGTTTCCTTTCACCGATTCATTATTCACCACCTGTTTCTGCTCCTACCTTTAAATGTGATTCTTCTCGATGACGCTTCTCTTTACACAACATCTCAATTTTGTTTACGAATTTTATAATGCTCCTCGTTGTAAACCTACATTCAGTGTGCTACTTCTGCAACCGACGGTGTATCGCATAAATTCCGTCACCCCAGTTTTAGAAAAGCTGAACGTCTTGCAACTCGCGACGGAGGTATGCGTCTTCTTCTAATTTGTCTCCTCTGAACCCCGAATATCGAGCGCGAGCACCTGCCTCAAAGGAACAGGCCTAACGCCATTAGGTGCAAGCTCCGAGGAAGGCGGACGATTCAATTAAAGCACTGGTAAATGTTTTCCTTTTAGCACTTTGCTGGCGGGGAATAATGGAGACGCCGTTCATTAGCTCCTGTGTGCGGCCACCGCTGCTCCCGTCGGGTGGCTGTCTGGCGGTTTAATTTTCCGACAATTAGCGAGTGCTCGCAACGAGGTCCCCAAACGCCTTGGCCGCCCGTCCGCCCCCCGCTCCGTCCCCTCCCTTGCACGAATCCTCCTACCTCCACGCTGCCACCGCCCAATCCTCCAGCACACCACGGCCCCGTCCTGCCTCCACCCCCCCCCAATTCCGCACTTTGCCTCAGCCCCGTGTTCGCCAACCTCGTCACACCCTGCCTCCGTCCCGGAAACGTCACTCCTCTACCCTTCTCCCAATCCTGGCACCCCACCTTCGGTTCTCCCACTTGTCATCCTCTTCCCCCTCCACCCCGCCTCCCCCATAATACTCTCCACCCCCTCCTCGCACGAATCCCCCCTCCCCTCACCGCCCACCCACCTCGTCTCCACCCCACCTCCAATTGCGCTCCCTGATTGATCCCCGTGTTTGCCAGTTCACCTCGCCCACGCCCCGTAAACGCCACGCCTCTACCCTCTCCCAACCCCATCTTCGCACTCCATCCCCGCTTCATGCCCTCCCCCATTTTCGCACCCTGCCCCCCGTGTTCGCCATCCTCGTCCACTCTGTTTAAATCCCCCACACCTCTCTCTCCACCCCCTCCCGGACGTTCACCTCCATGCTCCTCCGCCCCACCCTCCCCACAGCACTACACCCTACCTCCACCTCCCCCCCTTTACCTCGTTCACCCTGCCTACGCCCAAAAACCCCCGCCTCCAGTCTTCGCATAGCGCCTTCTCTTCATGTCCGATTTGCCTCTCCCTCACAAACCTCTCCGCCCCCTCTTTGGCCCGAATCCTATCACCTCTACACTGCCTCCACCCACCCCACAGCACACCACGTCCCCATCCCCAATTTCCCATTACCCCTCCCCCCTCGCTTGAGCCTTCCACTTTCACGCTGCACCGCCCCCCCGCCCTCACCCCCCCCGCCTCCCCCCCCAAATTTTCCCTTCCTTTTCCGAATACGCCACGCCTCCACGCCTCTCCCAACTCCATCCTCTAAGCCGTCTTCCGCTTCACGTCCACACCCCAACCCTGGCCTTCCATTTCCGCCTCGTCAGCCCCATCACACACTCGCATACCGCCTCCACCTCATGTCCACTTTGCCCCCCCCACACATCTTTTTCCCCCCCTCCCTGGCACGAATTCTCCCAACTCCACTCTGCCACCACCCTCCCCTCCCCCTCCTCCTCCGCTCGTCTGCACTCCATCTCCCTCACACCCCGCCTCCGCTTCATGTCCGCTTTGCCTCCGCCTAATTTCAGCCCTTACCCTCGCACCCCATCTCCCCCCCACCCCCACCCCTCTCCTCCCCACGCCCCGACCCTCCAGCGCCCCGCCTCCGCTGTGTCCGTTCCCGGACGATGGGCCTGCTAAACCCATCCGCTGCCAGCTTCGCAGGCAACTTTTAACTGAACTCCTGTATAGGGTGGCCCGCTCCCAGAGTGATCAGACGGACCTACGCTCTCAAGTTCTGATGCAATTATGTTTTTCCGCGTTGCCATGCAAAATCCACGCCGAGTTCCCTTGTTGGACAGGCCCAAAGTTGTAGTTCCGCCTGTAGGTAGTTTCCTCGTTACATAGACAACAGGGGGTTAACGTTAACGGATATTAAAATTGATTTTTACACTCCCCTAATATTTGTTTTTGAATAATGTAGGCGCTGAAATTACCTATAATTATTCATTTTATTCATTAGAGCCGACAGAGCTGATGCTGAATAATGCATTCGGGTAGAAAAATGACAAAAACGAAAATACAATTTTTAGCTTGACGTGCAACCACCATTTGCAATGTTATGTGTTCTTGAACAACTAAATAATGTGATCACTTGAGACTTACAGGAACGCCACTGGTCGATTTTGAGTGAATGGATTAACTACGTTTCTTTTTAAAAGATCACGAGTTTACAATATATGTGAGTGATAATTCTGTGGTAATTCGTAGTTACGTATCCTTACCTTTAATTAATACAGTTTTTACGTGTTGTTTTTACGTGGTGTAATATATTACCCCACGTAATATATTTAGGGTAATATATTACACCACGGTAGTATATTTATATTTAGTAATATATTATACTAATATATGGGTACTATATTTAGGAAGAAGGCAATGCGTGAATGTAAACTTCAGGAGAAACAAGATGAAAAGTTTGAATGTTATGATTGCAATGTTTTATTAGAATTTCTAAATGCCTGACATTTTCTGTACACTAATTAAGTTCGTTTTAACATGTTTAATTCCCAGAAAAGTATTTTACAAATAAACGTTTTATTTGTGTTACTGTCCTGCATATAATACCATTGTTTTATTTTTATAAATGTCTCGCATTTAAAATCCTAATAAAGCAATGAAAAATATATTAAAATTTGTCACGAGATTTCTTCTCGAGTAAATATTCACAAATTTGCTTGTCCATGCAGGTTTTACTCATAATGATACATATATAACAAATAATTTAGTGTTATTATTTGTAAAAATGTTTAAGTATATAGTATATCATACTATGATTACAATTAATAAATATTAGAAATAACAGGGTTTATACACAATTTTGCCTCTAACAATCAATTATGGCGTATTCTTTGATGTGCGTATGCATACTACTTAATTTTCATTTCGTTAATTAACATGTTTTCAGTTTGTGAATACCGCTGCTCATTGTAGCATTCGTTATAAATAGTACTTTGTTACTAACGTTTGTAAATAAGTATACGCTCGAAGTATATTATTAAAGTCTATTTATTAACGAATTTGTATTGTTTTTCCAACGTTCAATTTAAGTTACGGTTCAAGTTGCAGCCAGAGTATCTGATGCGGTGAAACGTCAATCGAAATTTTCAGACGTTTATATTTCTTTGGCTACGGAAAACTTTAAGTATTTTTGAGTAACCAGCATAATATGAACTTTCAAAATGGTGAATTCAAAAAAGAGAGTTTCTAAAAAGACCTATAATTATTCATAATCCCGTTATCAGAATTTTGAAAAAAGTCGTAAATACCCGAGAGAAGCCATTTACCTGGCTATTCGCTGAAAGTTCTTTGAACATTCGCATCCACACTGCGAATCTGAAATTAAATGTTGGTCGGGTCTATGAAGCGAGAAAATGTATCTAAACGACAAAAGCATGGTTCAATGCGATTGGAAACCAGGGACCTATGAATACTACAGCGACATCAGGAGGCAAGGAGTCCTCCGATATACTACTTTCACCGCACAAAAATTCATGTTTTATTAAACTTTCATCCCTTCTTTTTCTTCGGAGATCCCCTGTTTTGTTCTCGTCCCAAAACATATGAGGCGGAGTGAATGGCATCCATCAAATATTTATTGAACGGCCGGCCCGTGCTATAAATGGACGAAACGATAACAAAAGTTTGGAGAGGACACGTCCCGCTCAGCACAAGTTTTTATTACGCGCGCATCGTTGGTAGCGGCTGAAACGGGGAGAACATGCGGGGAGAGTGTGAAAAAAAAAAAAGAGGGTAGCTACGATCGAGGTATTTGCAGGGCCCTCTTGTGTTACTATGTAGTGTTGCCTTTGCAGATTTTTTATACTATAATGTCATTAGTTTTTTCAAGAATGTAATATTTTCTTAAAGGCGATCTTTCTGCTTCGTTGTGAGTTGACTCTGACCTGAGCTTTAATGCGCACGAGAATATAAGAAGCTGGCTTCTCCTTTATAAAACTCAATATAAGTAGGATTTAATGCAATTCTTTACATGAAATGTCACTTGTTATATAATGAATGTTAACGAAAAATATCTTTCGGTTAGAAAAATCACTTTTCCGTTACATAAACCCTTGCAAAATGTTTCTTTTTAATGCCTTGTGTAAACTCCATTTACAGCACTATAACATATCTCTGCTAATAATTACCACAAAGTTATCTGATTATATATTTAATGCATTAAAGAAGGCATGCAACCGCAAAATCGTGTCATAAGTGTAAATCACCTGAACATAATTGAAAACTGTGAAACTAATGTATTTGGAACTAACGTTTACATAAACATTATTTTATATAAATTAGTGTATCAAAAATATTTTAATTTCACATTTTTCTTATTGCTACATTTTAAACTTTTGCGTTCACTTTCACTTTTATATCTGTTTGCGATAATCAGAGACATTTCCGTTCCAAACTATTTTCGTGCCTCCAAGTAAGACATGTTTACAAACGTCCCTAGGTCTTTTTTCTTTACGATATTACTAATTGCTCGTGATCAATGATAACACTGTTCATGGAAATAAAATAATTTCTTAGTATTTTAGTAAACATACGCTTTTCTACCAAGGAATTATTGTCCTTTATATTTGGAACATTATCATTTTCTTTGTGCCGTACAACAACACCCTGCATTCAGAGAAGCATTGTTTTCAGTAAAAGAGAAATTATTCTGTGTATCAACAGTCAGTTTGTTATTCTGACATTGCCGTGTAAGCGGAGGAGAACACCAAAATGCCAAACAATTTAGTCAGGCTACTTATGTTCATGATGAGAGCTCATTACAGAGCTTCTAGCTAAGAGCGGATTCGTGGCCCTGGGTGGTCCTCCTCTGCTTTTTTGTGCTTCCTGAGCTGGCCGTGGGCGGCGCTGGTCGTCGCTGGGAACCAACGGGTGCTTTGATGTGCCCCTCTCGCCTGCAGGGGTGTTGATGTCATCCCTCTCGGCCCTTGAGGCATCGCGGCAGCCCTTTGACCTCTGGCAAACCACAACCGTATGATATTACAGTCCAGGAAAGGTAAATAATTCTACAGACAAATAGACGTCGTAAGAGGAACAATTTGGGAGAGGAAAAATAGGGAAAAACATTATTCGGCCAAAGAAATCGTCACAAATACATCCACGGATATGTTTGTGTAAGATATGTTTTCTTTTTACTGTATGGATGATGATAATAAGGGCTGAATGATAATGAAATATTAATGAGTAATAAAATAATAATGACGGAATGAACGAGGTATGTAGGAGGGAGAGAAGCCAGTAACGCTGCTATCACATCGTAAGTCCCCACATGTTGAAAACACTCCTGTATTTTCGGGAGTCAATTCCAGATTTTGGATCCGCGTACTTGAATGTTGTAAAATGTATTGTTACGATTATCTTTTAGATTAAATTAATTTTTTAAAAAAAAATTTTAAAAAGGATACATTAACAGTCACGTTTATGGGTTTTGAAAATTTTCCATTGAGCTCTAAACAACGTTCAGGGAGAATTTCAATCAATTTCTATTTGTAAAGTTGAAATTATCATTTAAAATTTAAAAAAAAGTATGTAAAATATTCAATGATATAATATCGTTCAAAAAACACTATTCTTGGACATTTTGAACATTTTTTGTAATGCATTGAAAAGCAATTTAGGTAGAACCTACTCCTCAGATCACAACTCTTATACAACTCTAATTTCAAATATGATATAATACATGATAATTCGGAATAAAAATAATTAACGTGTGAAGTACTTTTGTACCAACTAATCAGTCAACGACAAAATGAAGCATATGTTAGAGAAAATATTGCTACCTAATGGAGATGGACCTCTTACTCCATCTTAGAAAGTGGGAGTCTAAAATAAGCTCGAGCTCACAACGATCTCTTTGTTTACACATACATTATGTAGCAGTGATGCAAACAACTCGGTGAACTTACTTAGGAGGAACGTGTCTCCTCATTTACCGTGGAGCTTCAGCGCGAGAGACCTACACCTCGTTATCACAGTAACTTACGGGTCATATGCACAGCAACTTACAATTATCGCGTTCCTGCATGCATACATTTATCAGATGCAATTTCAAGTAAATAAAACCATGCATTATAACACGTTTGACGCTCTTAATTTAGAACGGAAATATGAAAAATTTTTTCCTAAATATTCTTGTGGCTCCTCAATATTTTTGTCACTGTGCACCTGACACATAGGTGAGGTATCGTATGCTAGTATATAGATAAATATCAGTCATTGATAATAATAGTAAAAAAATGAAACAATAAAATAAAACAAATATGCATAAAACATTCACCGTTTTTTTTAGATAGAAGAGAATTTAAGTAAAACAAGTTATGAAATTTCACGCACATAAAATTCAAAATAAATTAAAAATAGAATTACCCTTAATGTTAGAAGTTGTATGTTTCAACGAACACATACATGTATACGCACCAACAAATGCGTGATACGTAGAAACACTTTGTTGTTATTTACTTTATACTTTTAAATTATGTGTTATTTCTTGGAACGTTTTGCATCATATGACAGCATAAATCTTTGGAACCATCACAACAAGCAATTTACTAATATTACGTTGTATTTTACAATTAATAATTAATATTTTAAAATAAAGAACGCCCCATCAGAAAATGTAAAATGAATACAAAGAAGGAAGTGTTTAACAACGATTATTTTTTACCAACAGGTTGCTAGAAAACAGTACATAAAGAACACCGAAAGATCGCATGTTCCGCGAGCGCACATCGGTGACTTTCTGACTACCCACCTGAAAGCTAGTGTGTACTAAGCACTCGAGGTTCAGTTTCGATCGATCCAAAGGCTGACGGTACATGAAGGTGAG